>JAFBJY010001197.1:0-32539 GCA_016801885.1 Toxotes chatareus | reverse complement strand
ACTTAGTCCGGTGGTTGTGGAGTATAAAGATCACTTCTTTGTAGAAGGCGGCGTCTTGGACCTCCTGAAAGTCCATAGCAGTAATGACACCATCATCACTATTAATGGCGACCACTGACCTTCTTCATACTGAGCAAGAGGTAGAAGTCTGAGGCCAAATCAGGTCAAATCAAGCCAAGGACCAACTTGGCAGCTTGTGTGATACATTATGTTTCTGTTTGTTTTCTATGAAACTGTGAATATTATTAGCTGACTGGATGAATAGAACACAAGGGAGATTTGTTTGTGTAGATAGATGAGACCTTAATGTGTCGACTAACCCTTATTTTAAGATGCACACACACTTTGTTCTGCAAGTAGTTATAGCTTGTTATGTCAAAGCAGCATCAGGTAAAACAATGAAGAGTGATCAATACAGATCCTGATTTGCTGTAAGTTGTATATTCTCCATGAAGGTGTGTGTGTGTGTCCTCAGTGAAGTGTATCAGTCTCTGCAGTAGCTTCCAGCTGCAGCAGTCACTTCAGTTTCTGTTCAGTCTGACTGAGGAGGTTTTGTACGACGCTTTTTCACTGTGTGAACACAGCCTGCCTGTTGATAGAGTGATAACTCTGACAGTAGTAAACTGCTGCATCTTCAGCCTGGACTCCACTGATGGTCAGAGTGAAGTCAGAGTTTGATCCACTGCCTGTAAAACGACCTGGAATCCCTGATTGTCGAGAGGAAGCATAAGCAATAAGCAGTTTAGGTTTGTCTCCATCTCTCTGTTGGTACCAGGCTAAAAAAGTGATAGTTGCTCCAAACATGAGCGTTCCGACTGGTTCTACAGCTGATGATGGTGACAGTGCTTCCCAGAGCAGAGCTCATTGCTCCAGGCTGAGTCACTGTGACCTGTCCTCTGGACTCTGAGGACACAGAGACACAAACATAAAGCAGCGTCAGCGTTTAGTCGGCTTCATTTCAGAGGGACAGATGTTGATAGAGGAGAGGAGTTTGATTCTCTGGACTTTACCTGTGAAGCAGCAGCAGAGGACAGTCCAGATGAGGACGGAGATCAAAGTCATGTTTTGGATCAGGAGGATTTCTGTGGCTTGTGTTGTCATGAAGGACAGCTGTCAGTCATCCAGTCTTCAAGTCTCAGGACTATAAACTCTCCCAGAGCACTGGAGCATGGTGCTGCTGATGCAAAATGGCTTTTTTTTTACTGGCACAGTTTTGCATGAACAATAATTAATGTGAAGGGAAAAGTGAAAAAGTTTGTGGTATGAGGTTAAAAAAAATCAGGATTTAAAGGTTGTACAGTTTCATGCAGTTTTTATGTCTCCACCTCGGTGATAGCCAAGTCTGATGGCATTATCCTTTCAGGCTGTCCGTCTGCTGGAGTAAAATTTAGGTCATTGCCCTCACATGTGAGGCACATGTCAATGGACATAATAAAGATAGAATAACTTCTTTATATTTGGTAACAGCATTATTAGACAAATATCTACTGTAGTTCATTTTTTCATTATTGTAAATTCAAATGTTATTAAAGAATGATGGGATAAAACAGGGTTCTGAGGGAATACTGTCAAATATTCAGCTTCGATGCCATAAGTCAGTACAAGATCAAGGGTGTGATTAAAACAGTGAGTCGGTTTGTTAACATTTTGAAAGAAGCCAATTGAGTCTGATTCTGAATTGAATATTAAAGTCACCCACTATAATTGTTTTATCCGTACAAAGCACTAAATCAGATAAAACTATAAACTATTTCTTGACAGTGATTTGTTGTGTGGACTTCACTGTCAGTGAGTTGTCTAAAATGTGTCTGTGTCTGTGCAGCTGTTGATTCAGATCAGTTCCTCTGCAGCTGAGGGAGGTTTTTGCACGACGTTGTATCACTGTGTGAACAGGCGGCTGTTATCCTGCTGACAGTAATAAACTCCTTCATCTTCAGTCTGGACTCTGCTGATGGTCAGAGTGAAGTCAGTTCCAGATTCACTTCCACTGAAATGATCTGAAACTCCAGACTGACGATTTGTAGCATGATAAATCAGGAGTTTAGGAGCTTCTCCAGGTTTCTGAAGGTACCAGTCCACCTCTCTGCCAGCATCTGAACTGCCTTTCTGCTCCCAGCCGTTAAGAGGCAAGTGTTGAACTAATAAAACTGATAAGAATTCTATGAAAGACAGTTGACTCTTTAAATTCTAGTAGCATAATAAATCAGGAGTTTTGGAGCTTCTCCAGGTTTCAGAAGGTACCAGTCTACCTCACTGCCAGCATTTGAACTGGTTTTACTTCTGATAGAGACAGTCTGATCTGGAACAACAGACTGAGATTCAAGAGACTGAGTCACAGTGATATCTGCTGACAGTGATAAACTCCTGCATCTTCAGCCTGGACTCTACTAATGGTCAGAGTGAAGTCAGTCTGATGTGCTGTTGCACTAAATTGATCTGAAACTCCAGAATGGCGATTTGTAGTATCATAAATCAAGAGTATTGGAGCTTCCCAGGTTTCTGAAGGTACCAGTTTACGTCATCACCTATAGATCTACTGGCTTTACATCTGATAGAGACAGTCTGACCTGGAACAACAGACTGAGATTCAGGAGACTGAGACACGGTGATATCACCTGATGAACCTGGAAAACATGAAAAAAGGAGAAGGGTTATTGAGACAAATCCAGCTTGGAGAAAGACATCATCCAAACACAAGAGGATCATTTCTTTAAGATGGACAATAGATGGAAGAAGGTCAGTGCTGCTTTGTTTCAGTATTTGTCCATTACAGCAGAACATGATTGTGTTTTCAGCAGAGAGTCTCACCCTGAACAAGCAGCCCCAGGGTGGCCAGCAGTAGAGTCAGAGACATCATCATTGTGCTGCCAGGGTGTCAGTGGCTCTGAAAGGCCTGGACACACTGATCAACACTGGCCTCTTAACAGCTGGGAGCAGAGAGGCAGGACACATATGCAAACACACAGAGTCAGTCAGCTGTAGCTGTCCTCAACATTTCATGCTGTTTCTGTCAATGATGAAAATAATGTTCATTTCTGAAGAAGACCTAGGAGTAATTGGAATATATTCTGGTATTTGACATGTTCCATGTTGTGCTATATCTCATGTTTATAATGTTAGCATCAGTTACAGTCTGTTGAAGCACAGTATTTTTACGTGCTCTATTGTCTTGTGTTTAATATGATCCTCACATCAGTGGTGCTGAAGTAGTAGCCGGAGGCCTCAGCAGGGGGGAGCGTTGAGCTGTCGAGCTCTGTAAAGGGGCGCATCGCTTCCTCGTCTCAGTCTCCGCTCGACTTTCATATAAATATTCCCTTTTCAGGTATGAGTGTCCTCATAACAACAGTGTATATCGATGAATGTGTTAGATCAAAGTTTGTTCCTGCCGGAAAGCGTTTGTGACCGACTGTGTTTGTATATTGTCGAGTAATGAGGTAAAGTGTGTAATGTCGATGCATGATCACCATTTGCCGCTTCTCTGGGTCCAGTCGCGGTTGCGACTCCCGCCTTGATCCACAGTACACCGAATTCCTGCGGCACTTTCCACAGGTGGTGAGCCCATGGGAGGTGGTGCCTTCCCGGAGTGGGGCTCAAACCCGCGACCCCGAAAATTGTCGTGCTTCACCAACTGAGCTAACTGGATGGCCCCACCGTGAGCTAACCCCTGGAAATGTTAACCGCGCTGTGTAGTAACTATGTAAACGTGCCGTGCGTTGAAGCGTGTAGCCTGTTTTTACAATGATATACTGCGATATCTGTACCACTGAGTCAGTATATTCTTTGTGTTGTACATTGAAATATGGTTGAAGGAAAATGTAATAAGCTCTTTCACAGAGAGTTTAGCTTTAGCTTATATTGGTTTGTGAATATTGTGAATTACTGTGTGTTTCTCGTTAACATGAATGACTGCTCCTTTGCTTTGAATGTTGAGCGAGGTAACTGTGCTGCAACTGTAAGGGTTGTGTTTACTGAGTGAGTTCATTGTGTATCAGTCATTACACTCATGAGCTGAGGAAAGTTTGCTGAGGAGTTTGCATGTTGCATGTCTCCCTGTGCCTGCATGGATTCTTTCCAGGTACCCCCACAATCCCAAATTATACATTACATTACTTGTCTACTCTAAATTTTCTTTGTGTGTCAGACTGGCGACCAGTCCAGAGTGTACTCTGCCGCTGGGGGTGGTTTAAATGATTTTTGTTAATGATCTTGTTTTGATACATGACTCTGTGTCTGTGTGTGTGTGTGTGTCCTCAGTGAAGTGTGTCAGTCTCTGCAGTAGCTTCCAGCTGCAGCAGTCACTTCAGTTTCTGTTCAGTCTGACTGAGGGAGGTTTTTTGTGACGGCGCTTTTCACTGTGTCAACACATTCTGACTGTTGATAACATGAAAACTCTGACAGTAGTAAACTGCTGCATCTTCAGCCTGGACTCCACTGATGGTCAGAGTGAAGTCAGAGTTTGATCCACTGCCTGTAAAGCGATCTGGAATCCCTGATTCTCGAGTGGAAGCATAGTAAATAAGCAGTTTAGGTTTGTCTCCATCTCTCTGTTGGTACCAGGATAAAAATGTGGTAGTTGCTGTAACATAAACATTCTGACTGGTTCTACAGCTGATGGCGACAGTGCCTCAAGAGCAGAGCTCACTGCTCCAGGCTGAGTCACTGTGACCTGTCCTCTGGACTCTGAGGACACAGAGACACAAACATAAAGCAGCGTCAGCGTTTAGTCGGCTTCATTTCAGAGGGACAGATGTTGATAGAGGAGAGGAGTTTGATTCTCTGGACTTTACCTGTGAAGCAGCAGCAGAGGACAGTCCAGATGAGGACGGAGATCAAAGTCATGTTTTGGATCAGGAGGATTTCTGTGGCTTGTGTTGTCATGAAGGACAGCTGTCAGTCATCCAGTATTCAAGTCTCAGGACTATAAACTCTCCCAGAGCACTGGAGCATGGTGCTGCTGATGCAAAGTGGCTCTATGGAAATGCTCTGACTGACTCAACAGATATCAATATGATGAAGCTTCTGATTAATGGAAAAATATATAGGAATATGTTTTATGAATGTTTCAGTGTCTCTTTTGATGTGACCTTGGTTTTATGCATCTGGATGTTTTTTTGCATTTTTCATTCACTTAATTATTGTTTAGATTATTTTATCTCATCAAATCTTTATTTTTTCATTGTGAAATTGAAAAATAAAGTTGTGATAGAAAAATATTAATTCTAAGATTTTTGGCTCATTTCTTTTATCAGATCTCAAAATCTAAAAAACAGACTGATTTAGTTGATGTTTGTTTCACAGTCACAGAGCCGTGTCTCTCTACACTGAGAGGTTTTTGTACGACGGCTCAATGACTTTGTATCACTGTGGAACACGTTCGGTGGAGGAACCAGACTGGATGTTGGAAGTAAGTCAAATGTTTGTAAATTGTTTTATCTCAGAGGCTTTTTCTCTTTTTATTTCCTTTATAATCAACGTGTCAGGAAAATTCCTCACTTTTACATGTTGATGAAAATTGTTGAACAAAAAAATTTGCACCAGGAGACAAAGTTTGTTTTAGCAGCAGAAATGATAAAAACTCATTGTGATGAATATTAAACATGAAGCCAGAGGATGAATCATTATTCTCCAATTTAATGGTGAAGCTGCATCTGGAGGGTTTGTAGGTTTAGTTCAGTCTGACAAAGTCACAGAGCCGTGTCTCTCCACACTGAGAGGTTTCTGTGCTGACGGCTCAATGACTTTGTATCACTGTGGTGGACTTTTGGTGGAGGAACCAGACTGAATGTTGGAAGTAAGTTTCTGCAAAAATACTAAATACAATATTGTAAAGTCATGTATTAAATTCAGATGTTGAATGTTACAGCAGATTAAATGATCTGGTTTAATTTCAAACACTTTTAGTATTGATGATTTTATTTGTCCTCCTTCATCACGGAGCTGAACTCAGAGCAGCTTTACTAAACTTTGCTTTACACATTTCTGTCATATTGAAATTTATGTTGAACTGTAGAAAAGATCAAACTTCAGTCTGTTTGAAATATGTTTTCTAAGATTCATTTTTCATTTTAAATAATTCATCTTTTAAAAGCTAAACTTTTGAAAATATGAATTAAGATTGACTTTGTTTAAATCTAATTGAACAGAATGAAAACAAAGATGTGGATTTGAAGATGTTAGAAAATCTGTAATCTCTTCATTGTGATATATATTATTTCCAATGCTGTTTGAAATCATTTAAAAGTTCATCAGACGATGATTGACGATGATCCACATGAAGAACATTTGATTGTTGTCAGATTATTTGATGTATTTGTTTATGTTTCTGCTGAAATGTACAGTTTAGATTTTGGATCGTTTTCAGAAAAGATTTGAAATTTTGGACCAAATGTGCTTCTTCTATTTCCAGTGTAGTTTGATATATTTCAGCTCAAACTGTGTGATGAGAAAAACCATCTGGCAGAAACTCCTTAAAGGACAAAATCTACTCTCACACAGTAAAGGTGTTTGATTGACAGCTGTGCTCGGTCCCTGTCCTCTAATCTGATTGCTGTCTCCTAGGTGATGTCCGTCCCACGCTGACGGTGCTGCCCCCTCCAGCGAGAGGCTGCAGCAGGGGAAGGCCACGCTCATGTGCCTGGCCAACAAGGGCTTCCCCTCAGGCTGGAGTCTGGCCTGGAAGGTGGGACGGCAGCAGCAGCAGCAGCAGATCAGAGCAGGGCCCGGGGTGCTGGGGAAGGACGGCACCTACAGCTGGAGCAGCTCCCTGAGGCTCACTGCAGACCAGTGGACAAAGGCGGGCTCTGTGACCTGTGAGGCCACCCAGGGCTCCCAGACTCCGGTCTCAGAGACACTGAGGACAGACCAGTGTTCCCAGTCCTGACCTGACTCTCTGAGACTCTGCTACTGGTTTTACTCTGCTCCTGCTCTCAGTCTCTACTCTCACTGTGTCTGTCTGTCTCTTTCTCTCACTCAGTCTCTGATTCTACGTTTCATCAATGAGGTTTTGTTGCTTGTTGTAATCTTTCATTTTTTCAGTACAATAAAGTCCTGTTCATCACATCAGTTGTTTTCCTGTATGTTCTTGTAAAACAATCAATCTTTCTATCTTAATATTTCCATTAGATCCAGAGAGATTGAACTCAGCTGAGTGTCAGATTGTGAAATAGCTTAGAAATGACTTAAGAAAGAAAGTCTGACTTTTAGAAGAGTCCAGAAAGTTTCATGAATCTGAGTAAATGTGTAAAGTCTGAGACCAATGTGCTGCATTAGAATCATGAAGCAGGGGTTTCATCATAGCTTCTGTATCAGCAATGTGGAGTCAACATTTAACTCAAGCTTTGTGTGTTTGATGTGAACACAAACTTGTTAAAACATATAAAGTGTTGAGGTCCATTGAAAAGTGTAACTGAATTAAATAGAAATCAAATGAATTTCAAGTTAAAAGTTGAATAACTTGAAAAATCAGCTGTGAAGAAAACATGGAAGTGAATCTTTCTTTTCAAAGCCAAACAAAAAAGTGTTCATGTGTTGTTACCTGCTTCATTTAACTATGTTTCAGTTCATCTACAAGTGATGTAGTTTGCTCACACTTTAAATATATTGTTTAATACCCTGTTAAACACAGTGATCATTATACTGTAGCTCACTATACTATAAGCAGTATTTACTGACAGTGATCTGTTGTGTGGACTTCACTGTCAGTCAGACATCTAAAATGTGTCTGTGTCTGTGCAGCTGTTGATTCAGATCAGTTCCTCTGCAGCTGAGGGAGGTTTTTGTAATGACGTTGTATCACTGTGTGTGAACGGGCGGCTGTTATCCTGCTGACAGTAATAAACTCCTGAATCTTCAGTCTGGACTCTACTGATGGTCAGAGTGAAGTCAGTTCAGACTGACTGCCACTGAAACGATCTGAAACTCCAGACTGACGGGACCAGCATTATAAATCAGGAGTTTAGGAGCTTCTCCAGGTTTCTGAAGGTACCACTGCAAATCATTACTAACACCTGAACTGGTTTTACATCTGATAGAGACAGTCTGACCTGGAACAACAGACCGAGATTCAGGAGACTGAGTCAAGATGATATCTCCTGATGAACCTGGAAAACATGAAAAGAGGAGAAGAGTTATTGAGACAAATCCAGTTTGGAGAAAGGCGATCAACATCCAAACACAAGAGGATCATTTCTTTAAGATGGACAATAGATGGAAGAAGGTCAGTGCTGCTTGTTTCATGATTGTGTTTTCAGCAGAGAGTCTCACCCTGAACAAGGAGGCCCCAGGGTGGCCAGCAGTAGAGTCAGAGACATCATCATTGTGCTGCCAGGGTGTCAGTGGCTCTGAAAGGCCTGGACACACTACTGATCAACACTGGCCTCTTAACAGCTGGGAGCAGAGAGTCAGTCACACAGAGTCAGTCAGCTGTAGCTGTCCTCAACATTCATGCTGTTTCTGTCAATGATGAAATATAATGTTCATTTCTAAAGAAGACCCAGGAGTAATTGGAATATATTCTGGTATTTGACATGTTTTTGTGCTATATCTCATGTTTATAATGTTAGCATCAGTTACAGTCCGTTTGAGCGCAGTATTTTCGTGCTTTTGTGTCTTGTGTATAATATGATCCTCACATCAGTAGTGCTCAGAGCAGAAGTAGTGGCAGGAGGCCTCCAGCAGGAGGCGTTGAGCTGTCGAGCTCCGTAAAGGCGCGCTAATCGCCTCGTCTCAGTCTCCGCTTGACTTTCATATAAATATTCCTTTTCAGGTACGAGTGTCCTCATACCAACAATGTATATCGATGAATGTTAGATCAAAGTGTGTTCCTGCCGGAAAGCGTTTGTGACCGACTGTTTTTGTATATTGTCAAGTAATGGGGTAAAGTGTGTAAAGACGATCAAGCTATTCACCGTAAGTTCATGTCATGTCATCATCTGCCACTTATCTTGGTGAGGCCCAGGTATGGGGTGACTCCGCCAGTCCACAATGCACCGAGACAGTCTGGCACCTCCCATATGGGAGGTGGTGCCCGTCGAGACTGGGGAAGTGGAGGTGGGCTCACCCTTGGAAATGTTAACCGCGCTGTGTAGTAACCATGGAGGCGTGCCGTGTGTTGAATCGTGTAGCCTATTTTATTTATTTTACAATGATATACTGAGTATCTGTACCACTGAGTGAGTATGTTTGAGTTGATTGGAGATGAAAGCTGTGCAATGATTAGCACTGTCACCTCACAGCAAGAAGGTTCCAAGTTCGAACCCCGGTCTCGGCTCTTCCATGTGGAGTTTGCGTGTTCTCTCTGTGTCTACGTGGCACTCTCTGGGTACTCTAGTTTCCTCCCCCTCTCTCTAAATCTCCTGTGTGGTTGTCTGTCTTTGTGTGTCAGCCCTACGATTGGCTGGCGACCAGTCCAGAGTGTACCCCGCCCCTCACCCATAGTCAGCTGGGATAGGCTCCAGCTCCCCGCGACCCTCACGAGTTAAAGCGGTACAGAAGCTGTGATGGAAAAATCATTTGATCAGTATTTTTGTTAATGATCTTGTTTTGATACATGACGCTGTCTGTGTGTGTGTGTGTGTGTGTGTCCTCAGTGAAGTGTATCAGTCTCTGCAGTGGCTTCCCAGCTGCAGCAGTCACTTCAGTTTCTGTTCAGTCTGACTGAGGGAGGTTTTTTGTATGACGCCTTTTCACTGTGTGAACAACCACTGACTGTTGATATAGATTCACCCATACAGTAGTAAACTGCTGCATCTTCAGCCTGGACTCCACTGATGGTCAGAGTGAAGTCAGAGTTTGATCCACTGCCTGTAAACGAGCTGGAATCCCTGATACTCGATTGGAAGCATAGTAAATAAAGCAGTTTAGGTTTGTGTCCATCTCTCTGTTGGTACCAGCAAAGGTCAGTACCACCATCTACCCTCTGACTGGTTCTACAGTTGATGGTAATTCAATTCAATTCAATTCAATTTTATTTATATAAGCGCCTTCCACAATCAAAATTGTCTCAAAGCGCTTTACAGAGACCAGAGCCTGACCCCAGAGCAAGCACTTAAAGGCGACAGTGGCAAGGAAAACTCCCTTTTAACAGGAAGAAACCTTGAGCAGAACCTGGCTCAGATGGGGGACCCTCCTGCCGATGGCGGGCTGGGTGAAAGGAGGAAAAGGAGGAAGATAGGACAGCTAGGAATGGAGGAGAGGGGAGAAAGACATGCAGCATAATACAGACAATGTGGGTCAGTATTTACATTACAGTTAGTGAACAGTTATTGGATAATGTGTGCTCAGCAGATTAGAATTATGAAACAGAGCACGGAGGCAAAAAGCTGTCATGACTGGTAATTATTTACATTACAGTTTGCAAAGAATATTAATCAAATATTTATCTGTAGCAGAACGGAACATTAAACATGTTAGAAATAGATCATTGTAAACAATAAACAGCAGCAGGTGGGTGGAGCCAGGACCATAGGACATGCAGCTCCGGAGCCAGAAGTACCTGCAGAAAGGTACAGAGAAAGAGACCACCAGAGAAACAAACACAGGACTACGGGACAGAGAGGACACAGAGTTAATGACATGTAATAAAGGCTAATAAATTTGAGAGTGGGTCTGAGGAGAGAAAGAAAGAAGAAGAAGAAGTGCGCAGTAAATCATGGGATGTCCCCAGCAGCCTAGGCCTATAGCAGCATAACTAGGGGATGATTCAGTTGCCTGAGCCAGCCCTACTAAAGGGCTATATCCTTAACTGTAACAGTGTCTATAGAGATAATTGTGACTAACTATAAGTTTAATAAATAACTAGGACTGTAACTACAACTAATTATAAGCTTTATCAAACAAGAAGGTTTTAAGCTTCGTTTTAAAATTAGAGAGGTGTCTGCTTCCCGAACCCAAACTGGCAGTTGGTTCCATAGGAGAGGGGCCTGATAGCTAAAGGCTCGGCCTCCCATTCTACTTTTAGAGATTTTGGGAACCATAAGCAAACCTGCATTCTGGGAGCAGAAGCAATCTGTTAGGATGATATGGTACTATCAGCTCTTTGAGATATGAAGGAGCCTGGCCATTGAGGGCCTTATATGTAAGGAGAAGGATTTTAAAATCAATTCTGGATTTTACAGGAAGCCAATGAAGAGAAGTTAGTACAGGAGTAATGTGATCTCTCTTGCTAATTCCAGTCAGTACTCTCGCTGCAGCATTTTGGATCAGCTGGATGCTTTTTAGAGAGTTAACTGGACATCCTGATAATAAAGGAATTACAGTAGTCCAGCCTAGAAGTAACAAAAGCATGGACTAATTTTTCAGCATCACTCTGCGACAGAATGTTCCTAATCTTACTGATATTGCGCTTGGGTGAAAGAAAGGCGGTCCTAGAGACTTGTTTTATATGTGAGTTAAAGGACAGATCCTGATCAAAAATAACTCCAAGGTTCCTCACAGTCGTACTGGAGGCTAAATTAATGCCATCCAGAGTAACTATATGATTAGATAAACTGTTTCTGAGGTGTTTGGGACCAAACAAAATAACCTCAGTTTTGTCTGAATTCAGAAGAAGAAAGTTACAGGTCATCCAGGCCTTTATGTCTTTAAGACATGCCTGAAGTATGGTTAACTGATCTGTTTTCGTCTGGTTTCATAGATAAATATAGCTGGGTATCATCCGCATAGCAATGGAAATTTATTCCATGCTTCCTGATAATATTGCCTAGGGAAGCATGTATAAGGTGAACAGTATCGGTCCAAGCACAGAACCCTGTGGAACTCCATGACTTACTCTGGTATATATGGAGGGATCATCATTAACATGAACAAACTGGTATCTATCTGATAGATATGATTTAAACCAGCCTAGTGCTGTTCCTTTAATCCCAATAACATGTTCCAATCTATCCAATAGGATATTATGATCAATGGTGTCAAATGCAGCACTAAGATCTAGCAGGACAAGTATAGAGGCAGAGTCCATTATCTGATGCTATAAGAAGGTCGTTGGTAACTTTCACCAGTGCTGTCTCTGTGCTATGATGAACTCTAAATCCTGACTGAAAACTTCAAACAAACCGTTCCTATGTAGATGGTCACACAACTGAGTTGCAACAGCCTTTTCAAAATTTTAGAATTAAAGGGGAGATTGGATATAGGTCTATAGTTTGCCAAAATGTCAGAGTCAGAGAAGGCTTTTTAAGTAAAGGTTTGATAACTGCAACCTTAAAAGCCTGTGGGACATATCCTGTAACCAACGAGAGATTTATCTGATCTAATATGTGAGTGCCAATCAAAGGCAACACATCTTTAAGAAGTCTGGTGGGGATAGGATCCAAAAGACATGTTGATGATTTAGATTTAGAAACTATTGAAGTCAATTCAGCTAGATCTATGGGAGAGAAACAGTCTAACGACAAATCAGGACTGGCAGACATTTCTAAAGATGCTGTTCTAGACATACCTACATCATTAACAGTTGTAGGCAGGATGAGATGGATTCTGTCTCTAATGTCTACTATTTTGTTGCTAAAGAAGCTCATAAAGTCATTACTAGTGAGAGCTAGAGGGATGGATGGTACAACAGAGCTATGGCTCTTTGTCAGCCTAGCTACAGTGCTGAAAAGAAACCTAGGGTTGTTCTTGTTTTCCTCTATTAATGATGAGTAATAGGCAGTTCTTGCCTTACGAAGAGCTTTTTATACGTTATAAAGCTGTCTTTCCAGGCTAGGGCGGAATTCCTCTAAATTAGTGGATAACCATTTCCTTTCCAGCTTTCGTGATATCTGCTTTAAAATGCGTATTTGTGAATTGTACCATGGAGCTAGCTTCCTCTGATTACTGACCTTCTTTTTCAAAGGGCAACAGAGTCAAGGTTGAGCGCAATGAAGCAGCAGTATTATCAACTAGATAGTCTATATCTGCTGGAGTAACGTTTAGGCCATTGCCCTCTGTAAAACTGGCACATAGCAGCGGAGATAATAAAGATGGAATAGCTTCCTTATATTTGATAACAGCATTATCAGACAGAAATCTACAGTAGTTAATTTTTCTCAGATGCTGTGCAGTTCATTATTATAAATTCAAATGTTACTAAAGAATGATCAGATAAAACAGGGTTCTGAGGGAATACTGTCAAATATTCAGCTTCTATGCCATAGGTTAGTACAAGATCAAGGGTGTGATTAAAACAGTGAGTTGGTTTGTTAACATTTTGTAAAAAGCCAATTGAGTCTAATACTGAATAGAAAGCAGTCTTAAGGCTGTCATTGTGGGTATCGACATGAATATTAAAGTGCGCCCACTATAATTACTCTATCCGTACTAAGCACTAAATCAGATAAAAATTCAGTGAATTCAGACAAAAACTCTGAGTAAGCAGCAGGTGGACGATACACCACAGCAAATAGTACTGGTTTTTCTGTCTTCCAATTTGGATGTGAGAGGCTGAGGATAAGGCTTTCAAATGTACTATATTTGGCTTAGGTCTAGGATTAATTAATAAACTTGGTGGTAGATTGCTGCCACTCCTCCTCCTCGACCTGTGCCTCGAGGAATGTGATAATTAATATGACTAGCAGGGGTTGACTCATTTAGACTGACATACTCTTCCTCCTGCAGCCAGGTCTCAGTCAGACAGAATAAATCAATCTGCTGATCCATTATCAAATCATTCACTAACAGAGATTTAGACAAGAGATCTAATGTTTAATAGCCCACATCTGATTGTGGTGTTTTTAGAGTTCAGATGCTTTTTGTAGTATAAATTTTTTTGAGGTTTTATGAGTAACACCTCTTGCATTTTTTAATTTATGCACTTTTTTTTGTTGACGGGAGCAGACACAGTCTCTATAGGATAAAGGAATCGTTAGAATGGTAGGAATAATAAGAATCATGAGAATCATGGGTGGGTGACAGCTCTAGAGAAACTGCAGAGAAGCGTGTGGGACTGCAACTCTGCATCCTGGTCTCAACTCTGGGTTGTCATGACTTTGGTTTCTAATGAAATCTGTCATATTTCTAGATATGAGAGCTGCACCATCAAAGTTGGATGGATGCCGTCTCTCCCTAATCAGACCAGGTTTTCCCCAAAAGTTTTCCAGTTATCAATGAAGGCCACGTCGTTTGCTGGACACCACCTAGACAGCCAGCGGACGGAATGAAGACATCTGACTAAACATGTCATCACTGGTCCAAATCGGGCAGGGGTCCAGAGAACACTACAGAGTCCGACATTGTTTTGGCAAAGTTACACACCGACTCCACATTAATTTTAGTGACCTCCGATTGGCGTAATCGGGTGTCATTACCGCCGGCGTGAATAACGATCTTACCAAATCTCGTTTATCCTTAGCCAGCAGTTTTTAAATCACGATTCAACGTCGCCCGCTCTGGCCCCAGGAATGCATTTAACTATGGTCGCTGGAGTCTCTAACTTCACATTTACTTAAAATGGAGCTGCCAATAACCAGAGTTTTTCCTCAGCGGGTGAGCTAATGTGCATAATCACTGTCAACTGAACTACTACAAGTGTGATTTAAAAAATAATATCACATTTAAATATATGTGCATATGATTGCATTGAAAACACAGAAATCATTCCTGCCTATCGCAATCAAACTTTTATAACTCTGGACTGTAAGAATCACGGACTAATGTATACTGTGTATACCTCATTTTTAAATCACTGAAACCATTAAACCTCATGTACATATCTGCAAATATTAAAATATTAAGATATTTAATTTTTTTAATTTTTCTATTTTTATATTATTTGTATATATTATTTCCTGTTTGTTTTTGGAGTATTACAATCTTTTTACTTGATTTTCATTATACTATACTTTTATTCTTATTTTATTTGTTTTTCACTTCACTTATTTATTCTAGATTTTTTTTTTCTCTTACCTCACACTATGTGCAATTTTCCTCTTCATTTTCAACTGGGAGTTAAGTAACAGTAAGAATTTCCCTACTGGGGATCAATAAAGTTAGTCTCTGATTCTGATTAGCTTTCCAGTCACATTCTGATCCTCACATTAGCTTCAAAAAACTCCTTGGTAGCACTAATGTGTTACTGTATTACATTCTTTTAATGTATTATTATTGCGAGTGTTAGTTGTAATTGTAATTTCTTCACTTGATTTAACACTGAGTGTGACTGCTGGATTACTATGAAAATCATTTTCTTACATACTGAGAAATTTCCTCTGATTATTCTAGTAAATCTATAAATTATTTTACTTTTATTTTTCTCTATAATCCAGCAGCTGTATCAGCTCGTCTTGTTCTTAGCAAATTGGATGTCATAACATAAAACAATCATTAAAACTGCTGATTTAAATGTAAAGTTTCAAAACCTTTCTGGAATCAAACTATTGATAAAAATACTTACAGACTTTCCAAAATGTTTTTCCTCTGTGACTGTGTTATGTTTTTAATGTACTTTGTTGTTGTAAAATGATGTACTTTAATGCAAAACGCCTGTGGGTTTAGTTTGTTCAGTGTTTTGTTGATTCAGATCAGTTCCTCTGCCTGCAGCTGAGGGAGGTTTTTATATGGCCCGTTGTATCACTGTGTGTGAGCACGCGGCTGTTATCCTGCTAAGCAGTAATAAACTCCTGCATCTTCAGTCTGGACCCCACTGATGGTCAGAGTGAAGTCAGTTGACGGGACCAACATTATAAATCAGGAGTTTAGGAGCTTCTCAGGTTTCAGAAGGTACCACTGGAAATCATTACTTGGTCATGTGAACTGCCTCTATCATCTGATAGAGACAGTCTGGATCTGGAACAACAGACTGAGATTCAGGAGACTGAGACATCTGGTGATATCTCACGATGAACCTGGAAAACATGAAAAGAGGGAGAGAGGGTTATTGAGATAAATCCAGTTTGGAGAAAGACAGTCAACATCCAAACACACAAGAGGATCATTTCTTTAAGATGGACCAGTAATAGATGGAAGAAGGTCCAGTGCTGCTTGTTTCATGATTGTGTTTTCAGCATAGAGAAGTCTCACCTCTGAACAAGGGGCCCCGAGGGTGGCCAGCAGTAGTAGGTCAGGGGAGACATCACTGAAAGTGCCGGCGCGGCTAGTGGCTCTGAAAGGCCTGGACACACACTGATCAACACTGGCCTCTCTTAACGGCTGGGAGCAGAGAGGCAGGACACATATGCAACACACAGAGTCGGTCAGCTGAAGCTGTCCCTCAACATTTCAGCCCTTATTTCCCCTCAGCACTGAGACAGTTGACTTTTTAAATTCTCTGTGTCATAAAGGCCTATAGATAGTAAAGATGCACGCGATAGAAAACTTCATCTGTTTCTTCACCAAGCAGCTGGAGAGGCTGATGTGAATTCTGTGAAGGAAGAAATTTGAGGCTTTTTACACAGAATCATTTCATCATTATTTTTTAGTAAAGGTTGTTTCTTCAGTCAGTGCAGAATGTGGAAGTGACTGATGAAAACCCAAATCCACCAAATGTTGGATCAATAAATTCTAGATGTTTTTTCATTAGGATATATAATGAGCTCACAGTGAAAGATCTACTCTGATGGTGAAATGAGGCTGTAATAACAAATAATAATAATGAAGAAAGAAACTGATTCTATCTATTTATCCAGTCTGAAGCTGAGGCCTTCAAAGGTCATGACCGAGTCTTTTCTGTGTAACTGTCCCAGGTTAGAACTCTGATTTTCCTCCTGTTGATTTTTTTTATCTTGTTTGATTTGTTGGTAGATCAGATCGGAATACGAGATTATAATTGGATATGAATGATGGAGAGAAACTGTCATGGAGAAAATCATTTGATTTAAACCATGTTTTTTCTTAGTAATCTTCCCTTGACTTTATGACTCTCTCTCTCTCTCTCTCTCTCTCTCTGTGTGTGTGTGTGTGTGTGTGTGTGTGTGTCCCTCTCAGTGAAGTGTATCAATGTCTGCTGTGGCTTTCCAGCTGCAGCAGTCACTTCAAGTTCTGTTCAGTCCCTGACTGAGGGAGGTTTCTATGTAATGACGCTTTTCACTGTGTGAACACAAGCTGACTGTTGATATATTAAAGAAACTCTGGACAGTAGTAAACTTTACTGCATCTTCAGCCTGGACTCCACTGATGGTCAAGAGTGAAGTCCGAGTTTGATCCACTGCCTGTATAAAGCGATCTGGAATCCCTGATACTTTCGAGAGGAAGCACAAGCAATAAGCAGTTTTAGGTTTGTCTCCATCTCTGCTGGTACCAGGCTAAAAATGTAGTTTGTTGCTCCAAACATAGCCCGTTCTGACTGGTTCTACAGCCCAGTGGTGGCCAGGCCTCCCAGAAAGCAGAGCTCACTGTTCCAGAGCTGAGTCTTTCTTGACCCTGCACCATCCGTCCTGGACTCTGAGGACACAGAGACACAAACACTAAAAACTTGGCGCCAGTGTTTTAGTCGCCTTCATTTCAGAGTGGACAGGATATTGATAGAGGAGAGGAGTTTGATTCTCTGGACTTTACCTGTGAAGCAGCATAAGCAGAGGACACAGTCCAGATGGAGGACGGAGATCAAAGTCATGTTTTGGATCACAGGAGGAGGATTTCTGTATGGCTTGTGTTGTCATGAATGACGGCTGTCAGTCATCCAGTCTTCAAGTCTCAGGACTATAAAATCCTCCCAGAGCACTGGAGCATGGTGCTGCTGATGCAAAGTGGCTCTATGGAAATGCTCTGACTGACTCCAACAGAGATATCAATATGATGAAGCTTCTGATTATTAGAAGAATTTATAAAAATATGTTTTATGAATGTTTCAATGTCTCTCTTTGATGTGACCTTTAGTTTCATGCATTCGGATTTTTTTTTCATTTTCATTCACTTAATTATATTTTAGATTATTTGATCTCATCAAATCTTTATTTTTTCGTTGTGAAATTGAAAAATAAAGTTGTGATAGAAAAATATTAATTCTAAGATTTTTGGCTCATTTCTTTTATCAGATCTCAAAATCTAAAAACAGACTGGATTTAGTTGATGTTTTTTTCATAGTCACAGAAACCGTGTCTCTCTACACTGAAAGGTTTTTTATGCACGACGGCTCAATGATCTTTGCTCATCACTGTGAAATACGCTAAATTGGAAGAACCAGACTGGATATTGGAAGTAAGTCAGATGTTTGTAAATTGTTTTTTATCTCAGAGGCTTTTTTACTCTTTTATTTCCTTTATAATCAGCGTGTCAGGAGAATTCCTCACTTTTACATCAGTTGATGAATAATTATTGAACAAAAAAATTTGCACCAGGAGACAGAATTTGTTTTTACTTGGCAAGAAATGGTAAAACTCATTATGATGAATATTAAACATGAAGGCCAGAGGATGAATCAATGTTCTCCAATTAATGGTGAAGCTGCATCTGAGTGGGTTTGTAGGTTTAGTTCAGTTCGACAAAGTCACAGATCCATGTCTCTCTACACTGAGAGGTTTCTGTCACGATGTGTCAATGACTTTGGTATCACTGTGGTGGACTTTTGGTGGAGGAACCAAGACTGAATGTTGGAAGTAAGTTTTCTGCAAAATACTAAATACACAATATTGTAAAGTCATGTATATTAAATTCAGATGTGGCCCAGATGTTAGAGCAGATGAAATGATCTGGTTTGATTTCAAACACTTTTTAGTATTGATGATGATTTTATTTGTCCTCCTTCATCATGTAGATGAACTCAGAGTAACTTTACTAAACTTTGCTTTACACATTCCTGTCATATTGAAATTTATGTTGAACTGTAGAAAAGATCAAATCTGAGTCTGTTTGAAATATATTTTTCTAAGATTCATTTTTTTATTTTAAATAATTCATCTTTTAAAAGCTAAACTTTTAGAAATATGAATTAAGATTCCACTTTGTTTAAATCTAATTGAACAGAGTGAAAACAAAGATGTGGAATTGAAGATGTTAGAAAATCTGTAACTTTCTTACATTGTGATATATATTGTTTCCAATGCTGTTTGAAATCATTTAAAAAAGTTCATCAGACGATGATTGGATTTATGATCCACATGAAGAACATTTGATTGTTGTCAGATTATTTGATGTATTTGTTTATGTTTTCTTCCTGGAAATGTACAGTTTAGATTTTGGATCGTTGCCAGAAAAGATTTGAAATTTTGGACCAAATGTGCTTCTTCTATTTCCAGTGTAGTTTGGATATATTTCAGCTCAAACTGTGTGATGATTCTCTGTGCTGAGCTGCTCTGTATAGGAGGCTTGCTTCAAAGGGAAGTGAAAGCCATGTGTGAGTGAGTGACTGGTGGAGCAGAAAACCATCTGGCAGAAACTCCATAAAGGACAAATCCTCTACTCACACACAGTAAAAGGGTGTTTGATTGACAGCTGTGCTCGATTACCATCCTCTGATCTGATTGCTGTATCCTGGGTGATGTCCGTCCCACTCTGACGGTGTTGCTCTCCAGCGAGAGGAGCTGCAGCAGGGAAGGCCACACTCATGTGCCTGGGCTAACAAGGGCTTCCCTCAGGCTGGAGTCTGCCTGGAAGGTGGGCCGGCAGCAGCAGCTTAGCTTGGATTGTGAGCAGAGCCCGGGTGCTGGGGGAAGGACGGCACTCTACAGCTGGAGCAGCACCCCTGAGGCTCACTGCAAGACCAGTGGGAATGAGGCGGGCTCTCAGACCTGTGGGGAGGCTCACCCAGGGCTCTCAGACTCCAGTCTCAGAGACACTGAGGACAGACCAGTGTTCCCAGTCCCTGACCTGACTCCTCTGAGACTCTTGCTACTGGGTTTTACTCTGCTCCTGCTCTCAATCTCCACACTCTCTGTGTCTGGTTCTTTCTTTCTCACTCAGTTTCTGATTCCATGTTTCATCAATGAGGTTTTCATGCTTGTTGTAATCTTTCATTTTTCTGCACAATAAAGTCCTGTTCATCACATCAAATATTTTCCTGTATGTTCTTGTAAAACAATCAATCTTTTCTATCTTAATATTTCCATTAGATCCAGAGAGATTGAACTCAGCTGAGTGTCAGATTGTGTAAATAAGCTTAGAAATGACTTAAGAAAGAAGAGCCCACTTTTAGAAGAAGTCCAGAAAGTTTCATGAATCTGAGTAAATGTATAAGGTCTGAGACCAATGTGCTGCATCAGAATCCAACTTGCAGGATTTCATCAGCATTTATATCATCGCAGCTTCTGTCAGCAGCAGTGTGGAGTCAACATTAACTCAAGCTTTTGGGTTTTGTTGTGAACAAACTTGTTCATTTAAACATATAAAGTGTTGAGGTCCATTGAAAAGTAAAGTGTAACTGAATTAAATAGAAATCAAATGAATTTCAAGTTGAGAAGTTGAATAACTTGAAAATCAGCTGTAGAAGAAAACATAGAAGTGAATCTTCCTTTTCAAAGCCAAACAAAAGTGTTCATGTGTTGTTACCTGCTTTATTTAACTATGTTTCAGTTCATCTACAAGTGATGTAGTTTGCTCACACTTTAAATATATTGTTTAATAATTCTGTTAAACACAGTGATCATTATACTGTAGTTTACTACACTATTATTTTTTTCAATTCCACCAGTTTTTTTATTTAGCCCTTCCACAATCAAAATTATCTCAAAGCTGCATTACAGAGACCCAGAGCCTGGACCCAGATCAGCACTCTCCATACGACAGTGGCAAGAAAAAAACTCCTCATGTATGTGTCTGTGCAGCTGTTGGATTCAGATCTGTTCCTCTGCAGCTGAGGGAGTTTTTGTACGACGTTGTATCACTGTATGTATGTGAGC
This sequence comes from Toxotes chatareus, assembly GCA_016801885.1. Classification (NCBI taxonomy): domain Eukaryota; kingdom Metazoa; phylum Chordata; class Actinopteri; family Toxotidae; genus Toxotes; species Toxotes chatareus. The sequence continues at coordinate 11,792 of JAFBJY010001197.1, read as the reverse complement.
AGGAGGCTTGTTATGCTGCTGACAGTATTGAACCCTGCATACTTCAGTCTGAACTTACTGATGGTCAGAGTAAGAAGTCAGTCTGATGTGCTGTTGCGCCTAAACCGATCCTGAAAACTCCATAGACTGAATTGCCTGTAGTATCTGCAACTAGAAGTTTAGAGCTTCTCCAGGTTTCAAAAAGGTACCAGTTGATGTCATCACCTTATAGATCTTACTTGGCTTTACATTCGATAGAGACAATCTGGACCTGAAACAATAGGCTGGAGATTCCAGGAGGCTGAGACACAGTGGTACCTCCTGATGAACCTGGAGAAACTTATGAAAGAGGAGGCGGGTTATTGAGACAAATCCAGCTGGAGAGAAAGCACGTCATCCAAACACACAAGAGGATTCATTTCTTTAAGATGGACAATAGATGAGCTTCAGGGCTTTGTCCATCACAGCAGAACATGACTATGTGTTTCAGCAGAGGAAGTCTCACCCTGAACAAGGAGCCCCAGGGTGGCCAGCAGTAGGAGTCAGAGACATCTCATCATTGTGCTGCCAGGGTGTCAGTGGCTCTGGAAAGGCCTGGACACACACTGATCACTTACTAGCCTCTTATTGGCTGGGAGCAGAGAGGCAGGACACATGTACAAACACACACAGGAGTCAGTCCGCTGTAGCTGTCCTCAACATTTCATTCTGTTACCCCCCTCAGCGCTGGTGAGACAGTTGACTCTTTAAAATTCTCAGTGTCAGGAAGGCCTATGAATGTGTTAGATATGCGACAGAAAACTTCATCTGTTTTCCACCAAACAGCTGGAGGAGGCTGATGTGAATTCTGTGAAGGAAGAAATTTGAGGCTTTTTACACAGAATCATTTTTACCATTTTTTTGGTAAAGTTGTTTTCTCTGATCCATTTTGAGAATCTTCACCATATTCTTTATCCCTATTTTATTTATATTTTTACTCTATTTTATAATTTATTTAGATAGGATTTTTGAATATGCCCTTTTTATGTTACCATTTTCCAGCCAAAGAGCTGCTGGTAATAAAATTTCCGCTTGTGCCCTTGCATAATGACAATAATAATGATTCTTGGATTCTTGAATGTGAAGTGACTGATGTAGAAAAACCCAAATCCACCAGTATGTTGATCAACTAAACTCAGATGTTTTTTCATTTAGAATCCTAATGAGCTCACATTGAAAAGATCTACTCTGATGGTGGTAGAATGCTGTATTCAATTCAATTCAATTCAATTCAATTTTATTTATATAGCGCCTTCCACAATCAAAATTGTCTCAAAAGCGCTTTACAGAGACCAGAGCCTGACCCCAGAGCAAGCACTTAAGGCGACAGTGGCAAGGAAAACTCCTTTTAACAGGAAGAAACCTTGAGCAGAACCTGGCTCAGATGGGGACCCTCCTGCCGATGGCGGGCTGGGTGAAAGGAGGAAAAGGAGGAAGATAGGACAGCTAGGAATGGAGGAGAGGGGAGAAAGACATGCAGCATAATACAGACAATGTGGGTCAGTATTTACATTACAGTTAGTGAACAGTTATTGGATAATGTGTGCTCAGCAGATTAGAATTATGAAACAGAGCACGGAGGCAAAAAGCTGTCATGACTGGTAATTATTTACATTACAGTTTGCAAAGAATATTAATCAAATATTTATCTGTAGCAGAACGGAACATTAAACATGTTAGAAATAGATCATTGTAAACAATAAACAGCAGCAGGTGGGTGGAGCCAGGACCATAGGACATGCAGCTCCAGAGCCAGAGAGTACCTGCAAAAGGTACAGAGAAAGAGAGACAGAGAGAAGAAAAACACAGGACTACAGGACAGAGAGGACACAGAGTTAATGACATGTAATAAAGGCTAATAAATTTGAGAGTGGGTCTGAGGAGAGAGAGAAAGAAGAAGAAGTGCACAGTAAATCATGGGATGTCCCCCAGCAGCCTAGGCCTATAGCAGCATAACTAGGGGATGATTCAGTTGCCTGAGCCAGCCCTACTAAGGGCTATATCCTTAACTGTAACAGTGTCTATAGAGATAATTGTGACTAACTATAAGTTTAATAAATAACTAGGACTGTAACTACAACTAATTATAAGCTTTATCAAACAAGAAGGTTTTAAGCTTCGTTTTAAAATTAGAGGTGTCTGCTTCCCGAACCCAAACTGGCAGTTGGTTCCATAGGAGAGGGGCCTGATAGCTAAAGGCTCGGCCTCCCATTCTACTTTTAGAGATTTTGGGAACCATAAGCAAACCTGCATTCTGGGAGCGAAGCAATCTGTTAGGATGATATGGTACTATCAGCTCTTTGAGATATGAAGGAGCCTGGCCATTGAGGGCCTTATATGTAAGAGAAGGATTTTAAAATCAATTCTGGATTTTACAGGAAGCCAATGAAGAGAAGTTAGTACAGGAGTAATGTGATCTCTCTTGCTAATTCCAGTCAGTACTCTCGCTGCAGCATTTTGGATCAGCTGGATGCTTTTAGAGAGTTAACTGGACATCCTGATAATAGGGAATTACAGTAGTCCAGCCTAGAAGTAACAAAAGCATGGACTAATTTTCAGCATCACTCTGCGACAGAATGTTCCTAATCTTACTGATATTGCTTGAGTGAAAGAAAGGCGGTCCTAGAGACTTGTTTTATATGTGAGTTAAAGGACAGATCCTGATCAAAAAATAACTCCAAGGTTCCTCACAGTCGTACTGGAGGCTAAATTAATGCCATCCAGGTAACTATATGATTAGATAAACTGTTTCTGAGGTGTTTGGGACCAAACAAAATAACCTCAGTTTTGTCTGAATTCAGAAGAAGAAAGTTACAGGTCATCCAGGCCTTTATGTCTTTAAGACATGCCTGAAGTATGGTTAACTGATCTGTTTCGTCTGGTTTCATAGATAAATATAGCTGGGTATCATCCGCATAGCAATGGAAATTTATTCCATGCTTCCTGATAATATTGCCTAGGGGAAGCATGTATAAGGTGAACAGTATCGGTCCAAGCACAGAACCCTGTGGAACTCCATGACTTACTCTGGTATATATGGAGGATCATCATTAACATGAACAAACTGGTATCTATCTGATAGATATGATTTAAACCAGCCTAGTGCTGTTCCTTTAATCCCAATAACATGTTCCAATCTATCCAATAGGATATTATGATCAATGGTGTCAAATGCAGCACTAAGGTCTAGCAGGACAAGTATAGAGGCAGTCCATTATCTGATGCTATAAGAAGGTCGTTGGTAACTTTCACCAGTGCTGTCTCTGTGCTATGATGAACTCTAAATCCTGACTGAAAACTTCAAACAAACCGTTCCTATGTAGATGATCACACAACTGAGTTGCAACAGCCTTTTCAAGAATTTTTAGAATTAAAGGGAGATTGGATATAGGTCTATAGTTTGCCAAAATGTCAGAGTCCAGAGAAGGCTTTTTAAGTAAAAGGTTTGATAACTGCAACCTTAAAAGCCTGTGGGACATATCCTGTAACCATAACAAACTGTTTAAACTCCTCCCCTCTGCCAGGCATTTCAGAACATTGCTCGCCAAAACCAGCCGATACAAGGACAGTTTCTTTCCCCAGGCTGTGGCTCTTTTTTCCCCACTACCTCCTTCAGCATCTTTCGTTTGCACTACAACCTGCACTATTTTTCTCAATAGTCTGTATATATATATTTATAATAGTCTGAATACATATTTATATATATATGTAAATAGTTATATAGTTATCTTTTTTTGCACTACCCACAGACTGACCCATTTCACCATTAGTAACTGGGAAAAAAAAAAAAAGCTGTGCAATGATTAGCACCTCACAGCAAGAAGGTTCCAGAGATTAGAACCCCGGTCTCGGCTCCTCTATATGTGGAGTTTAACGTGTTCTCTCTGTGTCACCACATGGCACTCTCTGGGTACTCCTGGTTTCCTCCCCCTCTCTAAATCTCCTGTGTGGTTGTCTTTTGTGTGTCAGCCCTACGATTGGCTGTGACCAGTCCAGAAGTGTACCCGCCCCTCACCCCATAGTCAGCTGGGATGAAACTCCAGCCGACCGCGACCCTCCGAAGAGTTAAGCGGTACAGAAGCTGTGATGGACAAAATCATTTTGATCAGGTATTTTTGTTAATGATCTTGTTTTGATACCACGACTGTGTGTGTGTGTGTGTGTGTGTGTGTGTGTGCGTGTGTGTGTCCTCAGTGAAGTGTATCAGTCTCTGCAGTAGCTTCCAGCTGCAGCAGTCACTTCATTTTCTGTTCAGTCTGACTGAGGGAGGTTTTTGTGCAGCAGCTTTCACTGTGTGAACACATTCTGACTGTTGATATAGTGATAACTCTGAGCAGTAGTAAACTGCTGCATCTTCAGCCTGGACTCCACTGATGGTCAGAGTGAAGTCAGAGTTTGATCAGTGCCTGTAAAGCGAGCTGGAATCCCTGTTCTTTGAGTGGGAAGCATAGTAAATAAGCAGTTTAGGTTTGTCTCCATCTCTCTGTTGGTACCAGGCTAAATAGTGGTTTTGGGCTGCTATAATAAGCGTTCTGACTGGTTCTGCAGCTGATGGTGGCCAGACCTCGCAAGGCAGAACTCACTGCTCCAGGCTGAGTCACTGTGACCTGTCCTCTGGACTCTGAGGACACAGAGACACAAACATAAAGCAGCGTCAGCGTTTAGTCGACTGGCTTCATATCAGAGGGGATGGATGTTGATAGAGGAGAGGGGGTTTGATTCTCTGGACTTTTACCTGTGAAGCAGCAGCAGGAGACCAGTTCAGATGAGGACGGAGATCAAAGTCATGTTTTTTGGATCAGGAGGATTTCTGTGGCTTGTGTTGTCATGAAGGACAGCTGTCAGTCATCGAGTCTTCAAGTCTCAGGACTATAAACTCTCCCAGAGCACTAGACATGGTGCTGCTGATGCAAAAGTGGCTCTATGGAAATGTACTGACAGCTCAACAGATATCAATATGATGAAACTTCTGATTAATGGAAAAATATCTAAAAATATGTTTATGAACATTTCAGTGCTTAACTTTTGATGTGAACTTATGCATCTGGAAATTTTCTTTTTATATTTCATTTATTGAATTATTATTTAGATTATTTTATCTCATCAAATCTTTATTTTCAGTGTAAAACTGAAAAAGTTGTAATAGAAAAATATTAATTCTGGGGTTTTTGGCTCTTGGGCTCATTTCTTATATCAGATGCCAAAAATCTAAAAATTGATTTAGTTGATGTTTTTTCACAGTCACAGAGCAAAGGTGTCTCTCTACACTGAGAGGTTTTTATGCGACGGTTTAATGACTTTGTATCACTGTGTGGAACACGTTAAATTGGAGAACCAGACTGGATGTTGGAAGTAAGTCAAATGTTTGTAAATTGTTTTTATCTCAGAGGCTTTTTCTCTTTTTTTTTATTTTCCTTTATAATCAGCGTGTCAGGAAAATTCCTCACTTTTACATGTTGATGAAAATTGTTGAACAAAAAATTTGCACCAGGAGACAAAAGTTTGTTTTAGCAGCAGAAATGATAAAAACTCATTGTGATGAATATTAAACATGAAGCCGGAGGATGAATCATTATTCTACAATTTAATGGTGAAGCTGCATCTGGAGGGTTTGTAGGTTTAGTTCAGTCTGACAAAGTCACAGATCCGTGTCTCTCTACACTGAGAGGTTTTTTTGTCACATTGGCTCCAATGACTTTGTAACATCACTGTGGTGGACTTTTGGTGGAGGAGGAACCAGACTGGATGTTGGAAGTAAGTTTCTGCAAAATACTAAGTACAATATTGTAAAGTCATGTATTAAATTCAGATTGTTGAATGTTTACAAGCAGATGAAATGATCTAGGTTTGATTTCAAACACTTTTAGTATTGATGATTTTATTTTGTCCTCCTTCATCATGGAGCTGAACTCAGAGCAGCTTTACTAAACTTTGCTTTACATTCCTGTCTTATTGAAATTTATGTTGAACTGTAAAAGATCAAACTTCAGTCTGTTTGAAATATGTTTTTCTAAGATTCATTTTCATTTAAATAATTCATCTTTTAAAAGCTAAACTTTTGAAAAATATGAATTGGGAATTCACTTTTGTTTAAATCTAATTGAACAGAATGGAAACAAAGATGTGGAATTGAAGATGTTAGAAAATCTGTAATCTCTTCATTCCTTGATATATATTGTTTTTCAATGCTGTTTGAAATCATTTAAAAAGTTCATCAGGCGATGATTGGCGATGATCCATATGAAGAACATTTGATTGTTGTCAGATTATTTGATGTATTTATTTTATGTTTCTGCTGAAATGTACAGTTTAGATTTTGGATGGTTTTTCAGAAAAGGTTTGAAATTTTGGACCAAATGTGCTCTGCTTCTATTTCCGGTGTAGTTTGATATATTTCAGCTCTCAAACTGTAGTGATGATTCTCTCTCTGCTGATTTGCATGAGAGGCTTCTTAAAGGAGAGTGAAACCATGTGTGCCAGTGAGTGACTGGTGGGCAGAAAAACCATCTGGCAGAAACTCCTTAAAGGACAAAATCTACTCTCTCACAGTAAAGGTGTTTGATTGACAGCTGTGCTCGGTCCCTGTCCTCTAATCTGATTGCTGTCTCCTAGGTGATGTCGTCCCACTCTGGCCCGGTGCTGCCCCCCTCCATGAGGAGCTGCAGCAGGGGAAGGCCACACTCATGCCTGGCCAGCAGGCTTCCCCCTCAGGCTGGAGTCTGGCCTGGAAGGTGGGCCGCAGCAGCAGCTTGGATCAGTAGCAGGGCCAGGGTGCTGGGGAAGGGACGGCACCTACAGCTGGGGCAGCTCACTGAAGGCTCACTGCAGATGCCAGTGGACGAGGCGGGCTCTGTGACCTGTGAGGCCACCCAGGGCTCCCCAGACTCCGGTCTCAGAGACACGAGGACAGACCAGTGTTCCCAGTCCTGACCTGACTCTCTGAGACTCTACTGGTTTTACTCTGCTCCTGCTCTCACTCTGCTCTCTGTAACTCTCTCTCTCTCTCTCTCTCTCTCTCTCTGACTGTCTCTCAGATGTGTTTGCTAGTTTCTTGTAATGTTTGTAATTTCAGTATTTTCCAGACAATAAATATCAATTCATCAAACATTCTGCTTCATTCTGTTGTGTTTATAACACTAACCCATGATCAGGATTCTTTATTAATCAGATGAAATACATTGTGATTGATCTCTCACCCATATGCTGACTGTTTGTGGGTTTAAATGGATTTATTCACATTTTAACAATTTTTTAAAATCAATATTTACAAAAAGTGATTCTAAATTGATTGTACGTTAGTTGACTGATAAAAATCTTCTACAGATCTTTGTGGGATTTTCAAGATCAAATATAAGTCAGATATCATCAGCATAAAGAGATCCAGTGACTCTGCACTCACTATGCAGCTCTCTCTCTCTCTCCCTGTCTCTGTGTAGCGTGGCTATCATATGTTTCAGCAGTGCTGTTTGCTTCTCGTAACACTGACATGTTCAGTGTTTCATGACAATAAAGACACTGACCACGTGAAAAAAGACAAAGAGTTCGGTCTCTGGTCAAAAGACTTGATGATGTGGGTTTGGGAGGGTGGAGGAGGAACAGCTGATTGGTTTGGAAGTTGACTTTCAGCAGATTGAAGGTCAAACATTAAAGGAAAGACAGACAACAACACACATCTCTGTTCAGCAGTAATGTTGACTAAACACTCATCATCATCACTATAGTGGAACTGATGGGTTTGGTTCTTTTGTGTATGTTTGGTGCCGCCTGGTGGTAGCTGTTGGAATACAGTTCAGCAGGGATGTGTCATGGTCGGAAGTGTTGTTCTTTTCTGTCTGCCGGAGAGGAGGCGGTTAAGGGTACCTGCATCGTCTGCAGGGTCCAGTGTGCTAAGGTTCTCGGTGGCTTCATCTATAAGTTGGATGTGTATTGCAATTGTGTTGACCACGGTTGTGTGTCCATTTCTGTGATTTAAGTGCATTGTTTGGTTTTGTTTGCCGCTTCATATATGTATATTGCAGTCGCTAGATTCGCGTTGTTATGGCAGATATATTTTCTTTTATTTGTAGCGTAATGTAATCTATTTGTATTTTTGTGCTCTTATTTGTAGATTTTACAAAATTACATATTTTAGTCATTAAAATTCCTGCCAAATTCAACACATGGCCTGTTCCTTGGAGGATGTTAGTGATGAAGATATTATGTTAAGATTGCTGTATTGCTGTAAAAAGCGTTGCCTGCAACAACCTTCAAGTGAGGAGCATAATCACACACTGGACAGAATTAGAATAAATCAGTGACACAGAACATTGTGACTAAGTACACTCATGACATCAGCTAAGATTCATTTGGATTGATGGTCATTTTGAAGTTTCCTTTTGAATTCTTCTCCAACATTTTTCAGTGTTTGTGCTGTAATAAGATTCATATTATATCAGTGATGATGATGATGATTTGTGTATTTAGTAAAAGTTGAAATTTGTTGTTTACAAAAATGAATTTGATTTCAAAAAAATAAAATAATAAAATGCTGATTGCCTAAATTTGTTGCAGCCAAAAATATGTTAGAAGACTTTAGATGTAACTACACAGTATTTCAATGTAAAATAAAGAGTTAAACTGATCCACTGTTCATGCTTGATGTGTTTGAGCTCTGACTCAGTAAACTGAACTCTGACAGTAATCCTGAGGCTTTAAACTGCACAACAATTCAATATTTCTGAAATGTAATTAATTATTACTCAAAAATGAATTCAGTGATTATTTATCCATTAACTTTATCAATCAAACCTCTAGTGTTTAAGTTTGAGAGCAGCTGTTGATTCAGATCAGTTCCTCTGCAGCTGAGGGAGGTTTTTTGTCTGACGTATCACTGTGTGAGCGGGGTGGTGTAACCCTGCTGACAGTAATAAACTCCTGCATCTTCAGCATGAACTCTGCTGATGGTCCAGTGAAGTCAGTTCCAGATCACTGCCACTGAAATGATCTGAAACTCCAGACTCACGAGTTGTAGCATAATAAATCAGGAGTTTAGGGTTTAGGAAGCTTCTCCAGGTTTCAGAAGGTATAGCTGAGGTAGATGGAGAATAGATGCAAGAAGGTCAGTGTTTTGGATCAGGAGGTTTCTGTGGCTTGTGTTGTCATGAAGGACAGCTGTCAGTCATCCAGTCTTCAAGACTCAGGATTATAAACTCTCAGCAGTGGTTTGTGATGGTTTCCTAAAGCAGGAACTTTCGGTGTGTAGTGGAAGATTGAAAGAGCGCCATCTTTATTCAATCATTTCTAAGTTTTATTTACATTAAACACTGAATAATGTTTCATGGATTAGAAAGAAATTGTTGAGCATCATCAGCACAAGATGATATCACATGTTTTATTATCAATATTTCTTATTTGTTTAAAACAAAAACAGCAGGATTAATGAGTTATTATTATTTCAGTCTGTTTCTCAGATATGAAAATGGTCTGATATGTTATTGTATCTTAAAAGGGTGTATTCGTTCAGAAAATACTATTTTATTTGTCACCTCTATTATTTTTAACAGATGTAAAGTTTTGTTTGCTTATATTTTTAAATAAATTCCTAACACGTGGTCTGAACATTTCATGGAAAATCACCTAGATATTCTCGACCTGAGGTAAATAAGTAATCCTATTTCATGGAGCTTTTATTTGTATTAAGCTAATGTGCATAATCCTGTCAACTGAACTGTAGAAGGGTGATTTTAAAAAAATAAAATCACATGTAAATATATGTACATTTGATTGCATTGACTTTTCCATCACATTCTGATCCTCACCATTAAATAAAACTCATGGCAGCACTAATGTGTTACTGTATTGCATTCTTTTAATGTATTATTATTATGAGTGTTAGTTTGTTTGAAATCTGTGTCTGAAACATGACTTTAAAACTTTTTAACTGGGGTTTATTTCTAATGAGCATAGTCATGTTTTAACTTGTAATTTCTTCTTGATTCAACACTTAGATGTGACTGCTGAATTACTGAAAATCATTTTTACCATCCTGAAATTTCTCTGATTATTCTAGCAAATCTATAAATTATTTTACTTTATTTTACTCTATAATTCAACAGCTGTATCAGCCTAATCTTGTTCTTAGCAAATTGATGTTCATAACTTTAAAACAATCAATTAAAAACTGACTTTCAAATAAAGTTTCAAAACCTGTCTGAATCAAACAATTGATAAAAATACTTTCAAAATGTTTTCCTCTGTGAGTGTTATATTTTTTAATGTACTTTGTTGTAAAATGTACTTTTGTGCAGAAGCGTCTCTGTGGGTTTAGTTTTGTGCAGCTGTTGATTCAGATCAGTTCCTCTGCAGCTGAGGAGGTTTTTATGCGGGTTGTATCACTGTGTGAACAGGGCTGTAATCCTGCTGACAGTAATAAACTCCCTTCATCTTCAGTCTGGACTCTGCTGATGGTCAGAGTGAAGTCAGTTCCAGATCACTTCCCTGAAATGATCTGAAACTCCAGACTGACGATTTGTAGCATGATAAATCAGGAGTTTAGGAACTTCTCCAGGTTTCTGAAGGTACCAGTCCACCTCTCTGCCAGCATCTGAACTGCCTCTCTGCTACCCAGTCGTTAAGCAAGCAAGTGTTGAACTGATAAAACTGATAAATTCTATTTCTAAGAATTCTAAGACAGTTGACTCTTTAAATTCTCTGTCATAAGGGCCTGTGAATGGTAAGATATATGAAAGAAAGCTTCATTTGTTTTCCACCAAGCAGCTGGAGAGGCTGATGTGAATTCTGTGAAGGAAGAAATTTGAGGCTTTTTTACACAGAAATCATTTCATTCATTTTTACCCGAGGGTTGTTTCTTCAGTCAGTGCAGAATGTGAAGTGACTGATGTGAAAACAAATCCACCAAATGTTGATCAATAAGGGTTACGTTTTTCATTTAAAGTCTAATGAGCTCACAGTGAAAAGATCTACTCTGATGGTGAAATGATGCTGTAATAACAAATAATGAAGAAGAAACTGATTCTATCTATGATCCAGTGTGAAGCTGAGGTCAAGGTCATGACCAGAATCTTTTCTCAGTAACTGTCCCAGGTTGAACTTGATTTTCTTCTTCTTTTTGATCTTGTTTGATTTGTTGGAGAAAATCATTTGATTTCAGCCATGATCAGTTTGTAGGTAATGGTCTAGTTTTTAATACATGAGTGTGTGTGTGTGTGTGTGTGTGTGTGTGTCCCTCAGTGAAGTGTATCAGTCTCTGCAGTAGCTTCCAGCTGCAGCAGTCACTTCAGTTTCTGTTCAGTCTGACTGGGGAGGTTTTTTATGCAGCAGCTTTTTCACTGTGAACACCGCGTGACTGTTGATGGAAGTGAAAACTCTGACGGTATTATTAAACTGCTGCATCTTCAGCCTGGACTCACTGATGGTCAGAGTGAAGTCGAGTTTGATCCACTGCCTGTAAAACGATCTGGAATCCCTGATGCTTTCTGAGTGGAAGCATAAATAATAAGTAGTTTAGGTTTGTCTCCATCTCTCTCTGTTGGTACCAGGCTGAAAAAGTGGTAGTTGCTACTTAATATAAGCGTTCTGACTGGTTCTACAGCTGATGGTGACAGTGCCTCCAGAGCAGAGCTCACCTGCTCCAGGCTGAGTCACTGTGAGCCTGCCCTCTGGACTCTGAGGACACAGGACACAAACATAAAAAGCAGCGTCAGCGTTTATGCCAACTTCATTTCAGAGGGACAGATGTTGATAGAGGAGAGAGTTTGATTCCTGAACACACCTGT
>JAFBJY010001196.1:0-22708 GCA_016801885.1 Toxotes chatareus | reverse complement strand
AAAATTTTTGACCTCAAATGTCATAAAAAAAACGCCATAGTATAGTAGTAGGCGCCAAAATCGCCAAAAAAGTCAAAAAATTTTTTTTGACTCAAAATGTCATAAAAAACGCTATAGTATAGTAAGGCGTCAAAAAATTTTTGACCAAAAAAGTCAAAAAACGCCATTTATAGACCTCAAAATGTCATAAAAAAAATTTTTGACCATAGTATAGTATAGTATAGTAAAATCGCCAAAAAAAAAGTCAAAATTTTTTGACCTCAAATGTCATAAAAAAAAACGCATAGTATAGTAAGGCCAAAAATCGCCAAAAAAGTCAAAAAAAATTTGACCTCAAAATGTCATAAAAAACGCTATAGTATAGTAAGGCGCAATCGCCAAAAAGTCAAAAAATTTTTTGACCTCAAAATGTCATAAAAAACGCCATAGTATAGTAAGGCGCCAAAATCGGCCAAAAAAAGTCAAAAAAAAATTTTTTTGATCAAAATGTCATAAAAAACGCCATAGTATAGTAAGGCGCCAAAATCGCCAAAAAAAAGTCAAAAAATTTTTGACTCAAAATGTCATAAAAAAACGCCATAGTATAGTATAGCGCAAAATCGCCAAAAAAGTCAAAAAATTTTGACCTCAAAATGTCATAAAAAAAAAACGCATAGTATAGTATAGGCATGCAAAATCGCCAAAAAAGTCAAAAAAATTTTTGACCTCAAAATGTCATAAAAACGCTATATAGTATAGTAAGCCAAAATCGCCAAAAAAGTCAAAATATCAAAATGTCATAAAAAACGCCAAATAGTAGTAAGCAAAAAATCGCAAAAAAAAAAAAACCTCAAAATGTCATAAAAAAAAGTATAGTATAGTATAGTATAGTAAAAAATTTATGCAAAAATCGCAAAAAAGTCAAAAAATTTTTTGACCTCAAAATGTCATAAAAAACGTATAGTATAGTAGTAGGCGCCAAAATCGCCAAAAAAAAAGTCAAAAAATTTTTTTTTGACCTCAAATGTCATAAAAAACGCTATAGTATAGTATATAAGTTTTTCGCCAAAAAAAAAGTCAAAAAAAAATTTGACCTCAAAATGTCATAAAAAAACGCCATAGTATAGTATAGGCCAAAAAAATCGCCAAAAAAGTCAAAAAAAAATTTTTGACCTCAAAATGTCATAAAAAACGCTATAGTATAGTATAGGCGCAAAATCGCCAAAAAAAGTCAAAAAAAATTTTTGAAATCAAAATGTCATAAAAAAACGCCATAGTATAGTAAGGCGCAAAAATCGCCAAAAAAGTCAAAAAAATTTTTTTGACCTCAAAATGTCATAAAAAAAACGCTATAGTATAGTATATGCCAAAAAATCGCCAAAAAAGTCAAAAAAAATTTTGACCTCAAAATGTCATAAAAAAAAAACGCTATAGTATAGTATATAGCGCCAAAATCGCCAAAAAAAAAAAAAATTTTTTGACCTCAAAATGTCAAAAAAACGCATAAAAAGTAAGGCCAAAATCGCCAGTAAAGTAAGCAAAAAATTTTTGACCTCAAAATGTCATAAAAACGCCATAGTATAAGTCAAAAATTTTTTGAAAAAAAAATTTTTTGACCTCAAAATGTCATAAAAAACGCCATAGTATAGTATAGGCGCAAAATCGCCAAAAAGTCAAAAAATTTTTTGACCTCAAAATGTCATAAAACCGCCATAGTATAGTAAGGCAAAAAAATCGCCAAAAAAGTCAAAAAAAATGTCAAAAAACGCATTTATAGTATACCTCAAAATGTCATAAAAAACGCCAAAGTCATAAAAAACGTATAGTATAGTATGGCGCTTTCGCCAAAAAAAGTCAAAAATTTTTGACCTCAAAATGTCATAAAAAACGCCATAGTATAGTAAGGCGCAAAAATCGCCAAAAAAGTCAAAAAAATTTTTGACCTCAAATGTCATAAAAAAAAAATAGTATAGTAAGGCGTCCAAAATCGCCAAAAAAAGTCAAAAAAAAATTTTGACCTCAAAATGTCATAAAAAAAACGCCATAGTATAGTAAGGCGCAAAAAGTCGCCAAAAAAAGTCAAAAAAAATTTTGACCTCAAAATGTCATAAAAACGCTATATGTATAGTATAGTATAGTATAGTATGTTTTTTCGGCCAAAAAAAGTCAAAAAAATTTTTGACCTCAAAATGTCATAAAAAACGCTATAGTATAGTAAGGCGCAAAATCGCCAAAAAAAGTCAAAAAATTTTTTTGACCTCAAAATGTCATAAAAAACGCCATAGTATAGTAGTAGGCCAAAATCGCCAAAAAAAAGTCAAAAAAAATTTTGACCTCAAAAAACGTCATAAAAAACGCCATAGTATAGTATAGGCCAAAAAAAGTCAAAATTTTTGACAAAAAAAGTCAAAAAAACGCTTTTTTAGACCTCAAAATGTCATAAAAAACGCTATAGTATAAAAAACGCCATAGTATAGTAAATCGCAAAAAAAGTCAAAAAAAAATTTTTTTTGACCTCAAAATGTCATAAAAAACGCTATAGTATAGTATGGCGTCAAAAAAAGCAAAAAAGTCAAAAAATTTTTTTGACCTCAAAATGTCATAAAAAACGCCATAGTATAGTAAAATCGCCAAAAAGTCAAAAAAATTTTTTGACCTCAAATGTCATAAAAAACGCCATAGTATAGTAAAAAAAAAAAAGTCAAAAATTTTTTTGACCTCAAAATGTCATAAAAAACGCCATAGTATAGTATGGCGCCAAAATCGCCAAAAAAAGTCAAAAAAAAATTTTTTGACCTCAAATGTCATAAAAAACGCTATAGTATAGTATAGCGCAAAAATCGGCAAAAAAAAGTCAAAAAAAAAATTTTGGACCTCAAATGACCTCAAAATGTCATAAAAAACGCCATAGTATAGTAAGGCGCAAAAAATCGCCAAAAAAAAGTCAAAAAATTTTTTGACCTCAAAATGTCATAAAAAACGCCATAGTATAGTAAGGCGCCAAAATCGGCCAAAAAAAGTCAAAAAAATTTTTTTTGACCTCAAAATGTCATAAAAAAACGCCATAGTATAGTATATGTCAAAAATCGCCAAAAAGTCAAAAAAAAAATTTTTTGACCTCAAAAATGTCATAAAAACGCCATAGTATAGTAAGGCGCCAAAATCGCCAAAAAAAGTCAAAAAAAATTTTTGACCTCAAAATGTCATAAAAAACGCTATAGTATAGTAAGGCCAAAATCGCCAAAAAAAGTCAAAAAAAAAACCTCAAAATGTCATAAAAAAAAAATAGTATAGTATAGTATATGCCAAAATCGCCAAAAAAAGTCAAAAAAATTTTTTGACCTCAAAATGTCATAAAAAACGCTATAGTATAGTAAGGCGCCAAATCGCCAAAAAAGTCAAAAAAATTTTTGACCTCAAATGTCATAAAAAACGCTATAGTATAGTAAGTCGCCAAAAGTCAAAAAATTTTTTGACTCAAAATGTCATAAAAACGCATAGTATAGTAAAAAAAAAAAAAAAAAAAAAAAAAAAAAATTTTTGACTCAAAATGTCATAAAAAAAACGCCATAGTATAGTATAGGCCAAAATCGCCAAAAAAAGTCAAAAAAAAATTTTTCAAAATGTCACCTCAAAAAACGCCATAGTATAGTATAAAAAAAATCATAGTCAAAGTATAAAAAACGCCATAATAGTAAGGCCAAAAAGTCAAAAAAAAAAAAACCTCAAAATGTCATAAAAAAACGCATATAGTATAGTATAGCGTTTCGCCAAAAAAGTCAAAAAATTTTTTTGACCTCAAAATGTCATAAAAAACGCCATAGTATAGTATATGCTTTTTTCGCCAAAAAAGTCAAAAAAATTTTTGACCTCAAAATGTCATAAAAAAACGCTATAGTATAGTAAGGCGCCAAAATCGCCAAAAAAAGTCAAAAAAAAAATTTTGACCTCAAAATGTCATAAAAAAAACGCATATAGTATAGTAAGGCGTCAAATCGCCAAAAAAGTCAAAAAAAAATTTTTGACCTCAAAATGTCATAAAAAAACGCCATAGTATAGAGGCTGCTTCAAATCGCCAAAAAGTCAAAAAATTTTTTCAAAAAAATGTCAAAAAAAAACGCTATTTTTATAACCTCAAAATGTCATAAAAAATGTCATAAAAAATATAGTATAGTAAGGCAAAAATTCAAAAAAAAGTCAAAAAAAAATTTTTGACCTCAAAATGTCATAAAAAATAGTATAGTAGTATAGCGTCAAAATCGCCAAAAAAGTCAAAAAAATTTTTGACCTCAAAATGTCATAAAAAACGCCATAGTATAGTATATGTCAAAATCGCCAAAAAAGTCAAAAATTTTTTTTTGACCTCAAAATGTCATAAAAAAAAAAAAATAGTATAGTAAGGCGTCAAAATCGGCCAAAAAAGTCAAAAAATTTTTTGACCTCAAAATGTCATAAAAACGCCATAGTATAAAAGTAAAAAATTTTGACCTCAAAATCAAAAAAAAAAGTCAAAAAGTCAAAAAAATTTTTTGACCTCAAAATGTCATAAAAAACGCCATAGTATAGTAAGGCGCCAAATCGCCAAAAAGTCAAAAATTTTGACCTCAAAATGTCATAAAAACGCATAGTATAGTATAGTATAGGCTGTATATCGGCCAAAAAAAAAGTCAAAAAAATTTTTGACCTCAAATGTCATAAAAAACGCCAGTATAGTAGTATGTCAAAATCGCCAAAAAAGTCAAAAAAAATTTTGACCTCAAAATGTCATAAAAAACGCTATAGTATAGTATAAAAATGCCAAAAAAATTTTTGCCAAAAAAAAACAAAAAAAAATTTAAACCTCAAAATGTCATAAAAAAACGCTATAGTATAGTAAAAGTCATAAAAACGCTATAGTATAGTAAGGCCAAAATCGCAAAAAAGTCAAAAAATTTTTGACCTCAAAATGTCATAAAAAACGCCATAGTATAGTAAGGCCAAAAATCGCCAAAAAAAAAAAAAAAAAATTTTTTTGACCTCAAAATGTCATAAAAAACGCCATAGTATAGTAAGGCCAAAAAAAAGTCAAAAATTTTTTGACCTCAAAATGTCATAAAAAAAAATAGTATAGTAAGACCTCAAAAAAGTCAAAATTTTTTTGACCTCAAAATGTCATAAAAAAGTATAGTATAGTATAGTAAGCGTTTCGCCAAAAAAAAAAAAATTTTTTGACCTCAAAATGTCATAAAAAAACGCTATAGTATAGTAAGGCAAAATCGCCAAAAAAAAAAAGTCAAAAAATTTTGACCTCAAAATGTCATAAAAAACGCATAGTATAGTAAAATCGCCAGCCAAAAAGTCAAAAAATTTTTGACCTCAAAATGTCATAAAAAAACGTCAAAAAAAATCGCCAAAAAAAGTTTTTTGACCTCAAAATGTCATAAAAAACGCCATAGTATAGTAAGGCTGCCAAAAAAAAATTTTTGACCAAAAAATAAAAAACGCCATCAAAAAAAAAATTTTTTTTGACCTCAAAATGTCATAAAAAACGCTATAGTATAGTAAGGCTTTTTTCGCCAAAAAAAGTCAAAAAAATTTTTGACCTCAAAATGTCATAAAAAACGCCATAGTATAGTAAGGCGTTTTTTCGCCAAAAAAGTCAAAAAAATTTTTGACCTCAAAATGTCATAAAAAACGCCATAGTATAGTATAGCGCCAAAAAAATCCAAAAAAAGTCAAAAAATTTTTGACCTCAAAATGTCATAAAAAAAAATAGTATAGTAAGTATAGCGCAAAAAAAAACCAAAAAAAAAAAAAAATTTTTTTGACCTCAAAATGTCATAAAAAACGCCATAGTATAGTAGTAGCGTAAAAAATCGCCAAAAAAAGTCAAAAAAATTTTTGACCTCAAAATGTCATAAAAAAAAACGCTATAGTATAGTAAGGCGTTTCGCCAAAAAAGTCAAAAAAAAACCTCAAAATGTCATAAAAAAAACGCCATAGTATAGTATATGCGCCAAAATCGCCAAAAAAAAGTCAAAAATTTTTTTGACCTCAAAATGTCATAAAAAAACGCTATAGTATAGTAAGGCGCAAATCGCCAAAAAAGTCAAAAAAAATTTTTGACCAAAATGTCATAAAAAACGCTATAGTATAGTAAGGCATTATAAAAAAAAAAAAAAAAATTTTTGACCTCAAATGTCATAAAAAAACGCCATAGTATAGGCGTAAAATCGCCAAAAAAGTCAAAAAATTTTTGACCTCAAAATGTCATAAAAAACGCTATAGTATAGTAAGGCGTAAAAATCGGCAAAAAAAAAAAAAAAAAAACCTCAAAATGTCATAAAAAAACGCCATAGTAAACCATAATAGTAAGGCAAAAAAAAAATCGCCAAAAAATAAAAAAAAAAAAAGTAAATTTTTTTTCTCAAAATGTCATAAAAAAAATGTCATAAAAAACGCCATAGTATAGTAGTATGTTTTTTTCGGCCAAAAAAGTCAAAAAATTTTTTTTGACCTCAAAATGTCATAAAAACGCCATAGTATAGTATAGCCAAAATCGCCAAAAAAAGTCAAAAAATTTTTTGACCAAAAAATGTCAAAAAAAATTTGACCTCAAAATGTCATAAAAAAATTTTTGACCTCAAAATGTATAAAAAACGCTATAGTATAGTATAAAATCGGCCAAAAAGTCAAAAAAATTTTTTGACCAAAATGTCATAAAAAAAACGCCATAGTATAGTAAGGCGCTTTTTTGCCAAAAAAAGTCAAAAAATTTTTGACCTCAAAATGTCATAAAAAACGCCATAGTATAGTAAGGCGCAAAATCGCCAAAAGTCAAAAAAAAATGTCATAAAAAAAAGTTTTTTTGACCAAAAAATTTTTTGACTCAAATGTCATAAAAAACGCTATAGTATAGTAAGGCGCCAAAATCGCCAAAAAAGTCAAAAAAATTTTTTGACCTCAAAATGTCATAAAAAACGCCATAGTATAGTATATGCTTTTTTTTTCGCCAAAAAAGTCAAAAAAATTTTTTTGACCTCAAAATGTCATAAAAAAAACGCTATAGTATAGTAAGGCGTCAAAATCGCCAAAAAAAAAAAAA
The DNA here is from genome assembly GCA_016801885.1 of Toxotes chatareus. Lineage (NCBI taxonomy): Eukaryota > Metazoa > Chordata > Actinopteri > Toxotidae > Toxotes > Toxotes chatareus. The sequence goes on along the minus strand of JAFBJY010001196.1, from coordinate 15,645 downwards.
AATTTTTTGACCTCAAAATGTCATAAAAAAAACGCCATAGTATAGTAAGGCCAAAATCGCCAAAAAAAGTCAAAAAATTTTTTGACCTCAAAATGTCATAAAAAAAAAAAATAGTATAGTATATAAGCCAAAATCGGCAAAAAAAGTCAAAAAATTTTTGACCTCAAAATGTCATAAAAAACGCCATAGTATAGTAAGGCGCCAAAATCGCCAAAAAAAAAAAAAAAATTTTTTGACCTCAAAATGTCATAAAAAACGCCATAGTATAGTAAAGGCCAAAAAAAAAAAAAAAAATGTCAAAAAAACGCCATTTTTGATCAAAAAAGTCATAAAAAATGTCATAAAAAAACGTATAGTAAGGCGCTTTTTTCGCCAAAAAAAGTCAAAAAATTTTTGACCTCAAAATGTCATAAAAAACGCTATAGTATAGTAAAATCGCCAAAAAAAGTCAAAAAAATTTTTGACCTCAAATGTCATAAAAAAAACGCTATAGTAGTAGTAAGGCCAAAAATCGCCAAAAAAGTCAAAAAAATTTTTGACCTCAAAATGTCATAAAAACGCTATAGTATAGTAAGGCGCCAAAATCGCCAAAAAGTCAAAAAATTTTTTGACCTCAAAATGTCATAAAAACGTCATAGTATAGTATAAGTAAAATCGCCAAAATCGCCAAAAAAAAAAAAAAATGACCTCAAAATGTCATAAAAAACGCCATAGTATAGTAAGGCGTCAAAATCGCCAAAAAAAGTCAAAAAATTTTTGACCTCAAAATGTCATAAAAAACGCCATAGTATAGTAAGGCGCAAAATCGCCAAAAAAGTCAAAAAAAATTTTTGACCTCAAAATGTCATAAAAAAACGCCATAGTATAGTATATGCAAAATCGCCAAAAAAAAAGTCAAAAAATTTTTGACCTCAAAATGTCATAAAAAAACGCCATAGTATAGTAAGGCGCAAAAAAAAAAAAGTCAAAAAAATTTTGACCTCAAAATGTCATAAAAAACGTCATAAAATAGTAAGGCGTCAAAGTAAAGTCAAAAAATTTTTGACCTCAAAATGTCATAAAAAACGTCATAGTATAGTAAGTAAGTCAAAATTGACCAAAAAAAAAAAATTTTGACCTCAAAATGTCATAAAAAAAAATGTCATATATAGTATAGTATGGCCAAAATCGCCAAAAAAGTCAAAAAAAAAAAACCTCAAAATGTCATAAAAAAAATCATAGTATAGTATGGCATGCGCCAAAAAAGTCAAAAAAAAATTTTTGACCTCAAAATGTCATAAAAACGCCATAGTATAGTAAGGCGCCAAAATCGCCAAAAAGTCAAAAAAAAAAAACCTCAAAATGTCATAAAAAAACGCTATAGTATAGTAAGGCGCCAAAATCGCCAAAAAAGTCAAAAAAAAAAAACCTCAAAATGTCATAAAAAACGCCATAGTATAGTATGCTGCGTTAAAAATGTCATAAAAACGCCATAGTATAAAGTAAAATCAAAATCGCCAAAAAAGTCAAAAATTTTTTTTGACTCAAAATGTCATAAAAAAAACGCCATAGTATAGTAAGGTTTTTTTCGGCCAAAAAGTCAAAAAAAAAAAACCTCAAAATGTCATAAAAAACGCTATAGTATAGTAAGGCATAGTATAGTAATCGCCAAAAAAGTCAAAAAAAAAATTTTGACTCAAAATGTCATAAAAAAACGCCATAGTATAGTAAGCTAAAATCGCCAAAAAAAAGTCAAAAATTTTTTGACCTCAAAATGTCATAAAAAACGCCATAGTATAGTATAGCGCCAAATCGCAAAAAAGTCAAAAATTTTTGACCTCAAAATGTCATAAAAACGTTATAGTATAGGCGCCTCAAAATGTCAAAAAAAAAAAATTTTGACCTCAAAATGTCATAAAAAACGCCCATAGTATAGTAAGGCGCCAAAATCGCCAAAAAAGTCAAAAAATTTTGACCTCAAAATGTCATAAAAAAAACGCTATAGTATAGTAAGGCGCCAAAAAATCGCCAAAAAAGTCAAAAAAAAAGTTTGACCTCAAAATGTCATAAAAAACGCTATAGTATAGTAAGGCGTTTTCGCCAAAAAAGTCAAAAAATTTTTGACCTCAAAATGTCATAAAAAACGCTATAGTATAGTATGTCATAAAAAAAAAAATCAAAAAACCTCAAAAAATCATAAAAAAAAATATAGTATAGTAAGGCGCAAAAATCGGCCAAAAAAGTCAAAAAAAAAATTTGACCTCAAAATGTCATAAAAAAAACGCTATAGTATAGTAAGGCGCTTAATCGCCAAAAAAGTCAAAAAAAATTTTTTGACCTCAAAATGTCATAAAAAACGCTATAGTATAGTAAGGCGCAAAATCGGCCAAAAAAAGTCAAAAAAAATTTTGACCTCAAAATGTCATAAAAAACGCCATAGTATAGTAAGGCGCAAAAAATCGCCAAAAAAGTCAAAAAATTTTTGACCTCAAATGTCATAAAAAAACGCATAGTATAGTACCTCAAAATGTCATAAAAAAAAAAAAAATTTTGACCTCAAATGTCATAAAAACGCATAGTATAGTATAGTATGCCAAATCGCCAAAAAAAATCAAAAAAATCATAAAAAACGCCATAGTATAGTATAGTAAACCTCAAAATTTTTTGACCTCAAATGTCATAAAAAACGCTATAGTATAGTAAGTATAGTCAAAATCGCCAAAAAAAAAAAAAAAAACCTCAAAATGTCATAAAAACGCCATAGTATAGTAAGGCAAAATCGCCAAAAAAAGTCAAAAAAAAAATTTTGACCTCAAAATGTCATAAAAAAATGTCATAGTATAGTAAGGCGCCAAAATCGCCAAAAAAGTCAAAAAATTTTTTTGACCTCAAAATGTCATAAAAAAAACGCCATAGTATAGTAAGGCGCAAAATCGCCAAAAAAAGTCAAAAAAATTTTTGACCTCAAAATGTCATAAAAAAACGCTATAGTATAGTATATCAAAAATCGCCAAAAAAAGTCAAAAAAAAAAGACCTCAAAATGTCATAAAAACGCTATAGTATAGTAAGGCGCCAAAAATCGCCAAAAAAAGTCAAAAAAATTTTTGACCTCAAAATGTCATAAAAAACGCTATAGTATAGTAAGGCGCAAAAATCGCCAAAAAAGTCAAAAAATTTTTTGACCTCAAATGTCATAAAAAAATAGTATAGTATACCTCAAAATCCAAAAAAGTCAAAAAAAAATTTTTGACCTCAAAATGTCATAAAAACGCCATAGTATAGTAAGGCGCCAAAATCGCCAAAAAAAGTCAAAAAATTTTGACCTCAAAATGTCATAAAAAAACGCCATAGTATAGTAAGGCCAAAAAGTCAAAATTTCGCCAAAAAAAGTCAAAAAAAATTTTTTTCAAATCAAAATGTCATAAAAAACGCCATAGTATAGTATAGTATAGTCAAAATCGCCAAAAAAAAGTCAAAAAAAATTTTGACCTCAAAATGTCATAAAAAACGCCATAGTATAGTAAGGCGTTTTTTCGGCCAAAAAAGTCAAAAAATTTTTTGACCTCAAATGTCATAAAAAAACGCTATAGTATAGTAAAAGCCAAAATTTTTGACCTCAAAATGTCATAAAAAACGCAAAAAAAGTCAAAAAAAGTCAAAAAAAAATTTGACCTCAAAATGTCATAAAAAACGCCATAGTATAGTAAGGCGTTTTCGCCAAAAAAAAAAAAAAATTTTTGACCTCAAAATGTCATAAAAAACGCTATAGTATAGTAAGGCGTCAAAAAATCGCCAAAAAAAGTCAAAAAAAAAATTTTTGACCTCAAAATGTCATAAAAAAACGCCATAGTATAGTAGTAAGGCGCCAAAATCGCCAAAAAAGTCAAAAAAAAAATTTTTGACCTCAAAATGTCATAAAAAAACGCTATAGTATAGTAAAATCGCCAAAAAAAGTCAAAAAATTTTTTGACCTCAAAATGTCATAAAAAACGCCATAGTATAGTATAGGCAAAAATCGCCAAAAAAAGTCAAAAAAAAAAAATGACCTCAAAATGTCATAAAAAAAAAACGCTATAGTATAGTAAGGCGCAAAATCGCCAAAAAAAGTCAAAAAAAAATTTTGACCTCAAAATGTCATAAAAAATAGTATAGTAGTATAGTCGCCAAAAAGTCAAAAAATTTTTTGACCTCAAATGTCATAAAAAACGCTATAGTATAGTAAGGCAAAAAAAAAAAAAAAAAAAAAATTTTTGACCTCAAAATGTCATAAAAAAAATCATAGTATAGTAAGGCGTCAAATCGGCAAAAAAAAGTCAAAAAAAAAAAATTTTTGACCTCAAAATGTCATAAAAAACGCCATAGTATAGTAAGGCGCCAAAATCGCCAAAAAAGTCAAAAAAATTTTTTTTGACCTCAAAATGTCATAAAAACGCCATAGTATAGTATAGTAAGCCAAAAAAAAAAGTCAAAAAAAAATTTTTGACCTCAAAATGTCATAAAAAACGCATAGTATAGTATAGGCCAAAATCGGGCAAAAAAGTCAAAAAATTTTTTTTTTGACCTCAAATGTCATAAAAAAAACCATAGACCTAAAAATGTCAAAAAAAAAATTTTTGACCTCAAAATGTCATAAAAAAACGCCATAGTATAGTAAGCATGCAAAATCGCCAAAAAAGTCAAAAAATTTTGACCTCAAAATGTCATAAAAAAACGTCATAGTATAGTATAGTAAGGCGTAAAAATCGCCAAAAAAAAAAAATGTTTTTTTTTGACCTCAAAATGTCATAAAAAACGCTATAGTATAGTAAGGCCAAAATCGCCAAAAAAAAAAAAAAGTTTGACCTCAAAATGTCATAAAAAACGCTATAGTATAGTAAGTATGCGTGCCAAATCGCCAAAAAGTCAAAAAAAAATTTTTGACCTCAAAATGTCATAAAAAAACGCTATAGTATAGTAAGGCGCCAAAATCGCCAAAAAAAGTCAAAAAAAAAATTGACCTCAAAATGTCATAAAAAAAACGCTATAGTATAGTAAGGCGTCAAAATCGCCAAAAAAAAAAAAAAAAAAACCTCAAAATGTCATAAAAAACGCCATAGTATAGTAAGGCGTCAAAAAAAAGTCAAAAAAACCTCAAAATGTCATAAAAAACGCTTAGTATAGTAAGGCGAAAATCGCCAAAAAAGTCAAAAAAATTTTTTTGACCTCAAATGTCATAAAAAACGCCATAGTATAGTAAGGCGTTTTTCGCCAAAAAAAAAAAAACGCCATTTTTTGACCTCAAAATGTCATAAAAAAAATGTCATAAAACGCTATAGTATAGTATAGCGCCAAAATCGCCAAAAGTCAAAAAATTTTTGACCTCAAAATGTCATAAAAAACGCTATAGTATAGTAAGGCGCAAAAAAAACGCCAAAAAAGTCAAAAAAAAAAAAAAATTTTGACTCAAAATGTCATAAAAAAACGCCATAGTATAGTAAGCGTCAAAATCAAAAAAAGTCAAAAAAATGTCAAAAAAAACGCTTTTTTTGACCTCAAAAAAAAAAAAAATAAAATAAAAACGCTATAGTATAGTAAGGCCAAAAATCGCCAAAAAGTCAAAAAAAAATTTTTTGACCTCAAAATGTCATAAAAAACGCCATAGTATAGTAGTAGGCCAAAATCGCCAAAAAAGTCAAAAATTTTTGACCTCAAATGTCATAAAAAACGCTCGCCATAGTATAAGCTAAAAATCGCCAAAAAAGTCAAAAAATTTTTTGACCTCAAAATGTCATAAAAAACGCTATAGTATAGTAGTAGGCGCCAAAAATCGCCAAAAAAGTCAAAAAAAAATTTTTGACCTCAAAATGTCATAAAAAACGCTATAGTATAGTATAGGCCAAAATCGCCAAAAAAGTCAAAAAAAAAAAATTTGACTCAAAATGTCATAAAAAACGCTATAGTATAGTAAGGCGTCAAAATCGCCAAAAAAGTCAAAAAATTTTTTTTGACCTCAAAATGTCATAAAAAACGCTATAGTATAGTATATGCCAAAAAATCGTCAAAAAAAAAAACAAAAAAATTTTGACCTCAAAATGTCATAAAAAAAACGCCATAGTATAGTAAGGCGCTTTTCAAAAAAAGTCAAAAAAAAAAGTTTTTTTTTTGACCTCAAAATGTCATAAAAAACGCCATAGTATAGTAAGGCCAAAAAAAAAAAAATTTTTTTGACCTCAAAATGTCATAAAAAAAAAAAGTAAGGCAAAAAAAAAAGTCAAAAATTTTTTGACCTCAAAATGTCATAAAAAAAACGCATAGTATAGTAAGGCGCCAAAAATCGCCAAAAAAAGTCAAAAAAATTTTTTTTGACCTCAAATGTCATAAAAAACGCTATAGTATAGTATAGGCGCAAAAATCGCCAAAAAAAAAGTCAAAAAAAATTTTTTGACCTCAAAATGTCATAAAAAACGCTATAGTATAGTAAGGCGCCAAAATCCAAAAAAAAGTCAAAAAATTTTTTGACCTCAAATGTCATAAAAAAAAACGCATATAGTATAGTATATGCCAAAATCGCCAAAAAAAGTCAAAAAAAATTTTTTTTGACTCAAAATGTCATAAAAAAACGCCATAGTATAGTATAGTAAGGCCAAAAATCGGCCAAAAAAAGTCAAAAAATTTTTTGACCTCAAATGTCATAAAAAACGCTATAGTATAGTATAGGCCAAAATCGCCAAAAAAAGTCAAAAAAATTTTTGACCTCAAAATGTCATAAAAAACGCCATAGTATAGTAAGGCGCTTTTTTCGCCAAAAAAAAGTCAAAAATTTTTTGACTCAAAATGTCATAAAAAACGCTATAGTATAGTAGTAGGCCAAAATCGCCAAAAAAGTCAAAAAAAAATTTTGACCTCAAAATGTCATAAAAAACGCCATAGTATAGTAAGCGTCAAAATCGCCAAAAAAAAGTCAAAATTTTTTGACCTCAAATGTCATAAAAACGTCATAAGTAAGTATGCCAAAATTTTGACCTCAAAAAAAATTTTTGACCTCAAAATGTCATAAAAAACGCTATAGTATAGTAAGGCGCAAAATCGCCAAAAAAAAAAAAAAAATTTTTTTGACCTCAAAATGTCATAAAAAAAACGCCATAGTATAGTAAGGCGCAAAATCGCCAAAAAAAAGTCAAAAAATTTTTTGACCTCAAATGTCATAAAAAAAAACGCTATAGTATAGTAAGGCGCCAAAATCGCCAAAAAAGTCAAAAAATTTTTGACCTCAAAATGTCATAAAAAAAAATAGTATAGTAAGGCGTCAAAAAAAAGCAAAAAAAGTCAAAAAAAAAATTTTTGACCTCAAAATGTCATAAAAAACGCCATAGTATAGTAAGTAAATCGCGCCAAAATCAAAATTTTTTTTGACCTCAAAAAAGTCAAAAAAACGTCATAGTATAGTTTTTTTTTCGCCAAAAAAGTCAAAAAAATTTTTTGACCTCAAAATGTCATAAAAAAACGCCATAGTATAGTAAGGCGCCAAAATCGGCCAAAAAAAAGTCAAAAAAAATTTTTGACCTCAAAATGTCATAAAAAACGCCATAGTATAGTAGGCGTAAGCAAAATCGCCAAAAAAGTCAAAAAAAATTTTTGACCTCAAAATGTCATAAAAAAACGCTATAGTATAGTAAGGCGCCAAAATCGCCAAAAAAAAAAAAAAAAAATTTTTTTGACTCAAAATGTCATAAAAAACGCCATAGTATAGTAAGTCAAAATCGCAAAAAAAGTCAAAAAAAATTTTTGACCTCAAAATGTCATAAAAAACGCCATAGTATAGTAAGGCGCTGCAAAATCGCCAAAAAGTCAAAAAAATTTTTGACCTCAAAATGTCATAAAAAACGCTATAGTATAGTAAGGCGCCAAAAATTTTCAAAAATTTTTTGACCAAAAATAAAAAACGTCAAAAGTAAGGCCTTTTTGACCTCAAAAAAAGTGTCATAAAAAAAATGTCATAAAATAGTATAGTATAGTAAATCGCAAAAAAAGTCAAAAAATTTTTTGACCTCAAAATGTCATAAAAACGCCATAGTATAGTAAGGCATGCCAAAATCGCAAAAAGTCAAAAAAAATTTTGACCTCAAAATGTCATAAAAAACGCTATAGTATAGTAAGGCCAAAATCGCCAAAAAAGTCAAAAAAATTTTTGACCTCAAAATGTCATAAAAAAACGTCATAGTATAGTAGGCGTAAAAAAACGCAAAAAGTCAAAAAAACCTCAAAATGTCATAAAAAAACGCTAGTATAGTATAAAAATCGCCAAAAAGTCAAAAAATTTTTTTGACCTCAAAATGTCATAAAAAACGCTATAGTATAGTATAAATCGCCAAAATCGCCAAAAAAGTCAAAAAAAGTCAAAAAAATTTTTGACCTCAAAATGTCATAAAAAACGCTATAGTATAGTAAGGCGCAAAAAATCGCCAAAAAAAGTCAAAAAAATTTTTGACCTCAAAATGTCATAAAAAACGCCATAGTATAGTAAGGCGCAAAATCGCCAAAAAGTCAAAAAATTTTTTGACCTCAAAATGTCATAAAAAACGTCATATAGTAAGGCGCATAAAAGTCAAAAAATTTTACGTCAAAAATGTCATAAAAAAAACGCCAAAAAAAAAATTCAAAAAAAAAAATTTTTTTGACCCTCAAAATGTCATAAAAAACGCTATAGTATAGTAAGGCGTTTTTTTCGCCAAAAAAGTCAAAAAATTTTTTTGACTCAAAATGTCATAAAAAACGCCATAGTATAGTAAGTAAGGCGCAAAATCGCCAAAAAAAGTCAAAAAATTTTTTGACCTCAAAATGTCATAAAAAAACGCCATAGTATAGTAGTATGCGCCAAAATCGCCAAAAAAAGTCAAAAAAAATTTTTGACCTCAAAATGTCATAAAAAACGCCATAGTATAGTATAGGCCAAAAAGTCAAAAAAAAACCTCAAAATGTCATAAAAACGCTATAGTATAGTTTTTTTCGCCAAAAAAAAAAAAAAAAATTTTTGACCTCAAAATGTCATAAAAAACGCTATAGTATAGTATGCCAAAATCGCCAAAAAAAGTCAAAAAAAAAATTTGACTCAAAATGTCATAAAAAAACGCTATAGTATAGTAAGGCGCCAAAATCGCCAAAAAAGTCAAAAAAAAATTTTTGACCTCAAAATGTCATAAAAAACGCATAGTATAGTAAGGCGCAAAATCGCCAAAAAAGTCAAAAATTTTTGACCTCAAAATGTCATAAAAAACGCCATAGTATAGTAAGGCGTCAAAATCGCCAAAAAAAGTCAAAAAAAATTTTTGACTCAAAATGTCATAAAAAAAACGCTATAGTATAGTAAGGCGCCAAATCGCCAAAAAAGTCAAAAAATTTTTGACCTCAAAAAAGTCAAAATAAAACGCCATAGTATAGTAAGGCGCCAAAATCGCCAAAAAAAGTCAAAAAATTTTTTTGACTCAAAATGTCATAAAAAACGCATATAGTAGTATAGCGCCAAAAAGTCAAAATTTTTGACCTCAAAATGTCATAAAAAAACGCATATAGTATAGTATAGGCCAAAATCGCCAAAAGTCAAAAAAAAATTTTTTGACCTAAAAACGTCATAGTAAACGCCATAAAAAGTCAAAAAAAATTGACCTCAAAATGTCATAAAAAAAGTCATAAAAGCGCCAAAATCGCCAAAAAAAAAGTCAAAAAAAAACGCCAAAATGTCATAAAAAACGCTATAGTATAGTAGGCCAAAATCGGCCAAAAAAAGTCAAAAAAATTTTTGACCACCTCAAAATGTCATAAAAAACGCCATAGTATAGTAAGGCGTCAAAAATCGCCAAAAAAAAAAAAAAAAAATTTTTGACCTCAAAATGTCATAAAAAACGCTATAGTATAGTAAGGCGCCAAAATCGCCAAAAAAAAAGTCAAAAAAATTTTGACCTCAAAATGTCATAAAAAACGCCATAGTATAGTAAGGCCAAAATCGCCAAAAAAGTCAAAAAATTTTTTGACCTCAAAATGTCATAAAAAACGCTATAGTATAGTAAGGCAAAATCGGCAAAAAAAGTCAAAAATTTTTGACCTCAAAATGTCAAAAAAAACGCCATAGTATACCTCAAAATGTCATAAAAAAAAAATTTTTTGCTAAAATGTCATAAAAAACGCCATAGTATAGTAAAAAAAATCGCCAAAAAAAAAAAATTTTGACTCAAAATGTCATAAAAAAAACGCCATAGTATAGTAGTATGCCAAATCGCCAAAAAAAGTCAAAACCTCAAATGTCATAAAAAACGTTTATAGTAAGACCTCAAATGTCATAAAAAACGCCATAGTATAGTAAGGCGTCAAAATCGCCAAAAAAGTCAAAAAATTTTTTTGACCTCAAATGTCATAAAAAACGCCATAGTATAGTATAGTAAGCCAAAATCGCCAAAAAAAGTCAAAAAAATTTTTTGACCTCAAAATGTCATAAAAAAAACGCCATAGTATAGTATAGTAAGGCCAAAAAATCGCCAAAAAAAGTCAAAAAAAAAAATTTTGACCTCAAAATGTCATAAAAAACGCTATAGTATAGTAAGGCGCCAAAATCGCCAAAAAAAAAAAAAAATTTTTGACCTCAAAAAACGCCATAGTATATAAAAAAAAAAAGTATAAAATGTCATAAAAAAACGCCATAGTAAAGTCAAAAAAAGTCAAAAAATTTTTGACCTCAAAATGTCATAAAAAAACGCTATAGTATAGTAAGGCGCCAAAATCGCCAAAAAAAGTCAAAAAATTTTTTGACCTCAAATGTCATAAAAAAACGCCATAGTATAGTAATAAAAAACGCCAAAATCGCCAAAAAAGTCAAAAAAAAATTTTTGACCTCAAAATGTCATAAAAAAAACGCTATAGTATAGTAAGGCGTCAAAATCGCCAAAAAAGTCAAAAAAATTTTTTTGACCTCAAAATGTCATAAAAAACGCCATAGTATAGTAAGGCCAAAATCGCCAAAAAAAGTCAAAAAAAAATTTTGACCTCAAAATGTCATAAAAAACGCTATAGTATAGTATATGCGCCAAAATCGCCAAAAAAGTCAAAAAAATTTTTGACCTCAAAATGTCATAAAAAACGCCATAGTATAGTATAGTATATAGTATGCCAAATCGCAAAAAAAAGTCAAAAAAAAAATTTTTTTTGACCTCAAAATGTCATAAAAAACGCATAGTATAGTAAGGCGCCAAAAATCGCCAAAAAAAAGTCAAAAAATTTTTGACCTCAAATGTCATAAAAAACGCTATAGTATAGTAAGGCGTGGCAAAATCGCCAAAAAAAGTCAAAAAAATTTTTTGACCTCAAAATGTCATAAAAAAACGCCATAGTAGTATAGTATATGCCAATCGCGCCAAAAAGTCAAAAAAAAAAACTTGACCTCAAAATGTCATAAAAAACGCCATAGTATAGTATATGCCAAAATCGCCAAAAAAGTCAAAAAAAATTTTTGACCTCAAAATGTCATAAAAAACGCCATAGTATAGTATAGGCGCCAAAATCGCCAAAAAGTCAAAAACCTCAAATTTTTTTTGACCTCAAAATGTCATAAAAAAAATCCAAAATAGTATAGTAAGACCTCAAATCATAAAAAAAAAAAGTAAGTCAAAAAAATTTTGACCTCAAAAAAATTTCATAAAAAAAAAACGCCATAGTATAGTAAGGCGTCAAAATCGCCAAAAAAGTCAAAAAATTTTTTGACCTCAAAATGTCATAAAAACGCCATAGTATAGTAAGGCGCAAAATCGCCAAAAAAAGTCAAAAAAAATTTTGACCTCAAAATGTCATAAAAAACGCTATAGTATAGTATATGTCAAATCGCCAAAAAAAAAATTTTTTGACCTCAAAATAAAAAACGCCATAGTATAGTAAGGCCGCCAAAAAAGTCAAAAATTTTTTTGACCTCAAAATGTCAAAAAACGCCATAGTATAGTAAGTAAATTTTGCCAAAATCGCCAAAAAAAGTCAAAAAAAATTTTTTGACTCAAAATGTCATAAAAAACGCCATAGTATAGTAAGGCGCCAAAATCGCCAAAAAAAAGTCAAAAAAAATTTTTTTTTCAAAATGTCATAAAAAACGCCATAGTATAGTAAGGCGTCAAAATCGCCAAAAAAAGTCAAAAAATTTTTTGACCTCAAAATGTCATAAAAAACGCCATAGTATAGTATAGCCAAAAAAAAAAAAAAAAAATTTTTGACCTCAAAATGTCATAAAAAACGCCATAGTATAGTAGTAAGTCAAAATCGCCAAAAAAGTCAAAAAATTTTGACCTCAAAATGTCATGTCATAAAACGCCATAGTATAGTAAGGCGCCAAAAAAAAGCAAAAAAGTCAAAATAAAAAAAACGCTTTAGTATAGTACCTCAAATGTCATAAAAAACGCATAGTATAGTACCTCAAAATGTCATAAAAAACGCTCGCCAAAAAAAAAGTCAAAAAATTTTTTTTGACCTCAAAATGTCATAAAAAAAACGCTATAGTATAGTAAGGCCAAAATCGCCAAAAGTCAAAAAAAAACTTTGACCTCAAAATGTCATAAAAACGCCATAGTATAGTAAGGCCAAAAATCGCCAAAAAAAGTCAAAAAAAATTTTTGACCTCAAATGTCATAAAAACGTCATAAAAAACGCCATAGTATAGTAAGGCGCCAAAATCGCCAAAAAAAGTCAAAAAATTTTGACCTCAAAATGTCATAAAAAAAACGCTATAGTATAGTAAGGCGCCAAAATCGCCAAAAAAAAAGTCAAAAAATTTTTTGACCTCAAAATGTCATAAAAAAACGCTATAGTATAGTAAGGCGTTTTTCGCCAAAAAAAGTCAAAAAAATTTTTGACCTCAAATGTCATAAAAAACGCTATAGTATAGTATATGCCAAAAAAATCAAAAAAAAGTCAAAAAAATTTTTTGACCTCAAATGTCATAAAAACGCTATAGTATAGTATATGCCAAAATCGCCAAAAAAAGTCAAAAAAATTTTTTTTGACCTCAAATGTCATAAAAAACGCTATAGTATAGTAAGGCGTCAAAATCGCCAAAAAAAGTCAAAAAATTTTTTTTGACTCAAAATGTCATAAAAAACGCCATAGTATAGTAAGGCCAAAATCGCCAAAAAAGTCAAAAAAAATTTTTTCACTCAAAATGTCATAAAAAACGCTATAGTATAGTAAGGCGTATAAAGTCAAAAAATTCAAAAAATGTCAAAATTTTTTTTTCCTCAAAATGTTTTGACAAATGTCATAAAAACGCCATAGTATAGTAAGCGCCAAAATCGCCAAAAAGTCAAAAAATTTTTGACCTCAAAATGTCATAAAAAACGCTATAGTATAGTAAGGCGTCAAAATCGCCAAAAAAAGTCAAAAAAAAATTTTTTGACTCAAAATGTCATAAAAACGCCATAGTATAGTAAGGCCAAAATCGCCAAAAAGTCAAAAAAAAATTTTGACCTCAAAAAACGTCATAAAAACGCGCTATAGTATAGTAAGGCGCCAAAATCGCCAAAAAAGTCAAAAAATTTTGACCTCAAAATGTCAAAATGTCATAAAAAACGCCATAGTATAGTATAAAACGCCAAAATTTCGCCAAAAAAAGTCAAAAAAATTTTTGACCTCAAATGTCATAAAAAACGCCATAGTATAGTATAGGCCAAAATCGCCAAAAAAAGTCAAAAAATTTTTTTTTACCTCAAAATGTCATAAAAAAACGCTATAGTATAGTAAGGCGTCAAAATCGCCAAAAAAGTCAAAAAAAATTTTGACCTCAAAATGTCATAAAAAACGCCATAGTATAGTAAAATCGCCAAAAAAAAGTCAAAATTTTTTTTGACCTCAAAATGTCATAAAAACGCCATAGTATAGTAAGGCCAAAATCGGCCAAAAAAAGTCAAAAAAATTTTTTGACCTCAAAATGTCATAAAAAACGCTATATATAGTAGTAGGCGCCAAAATCGCCCAAAAAAAGTCAAAAATTTTTTTGACCTCAAAATGTCATAAAAAACGCATATATAGTATAGTAAGGCGCCAAAAAAATTTTTTGGCAAAAAAGTCAAAAAAATTTTTGACCTCAAAATGTCATAAAAAAAAAATAGTATAGTATAGTAGTCAAAATCGCCAAAAAAGTCAAAAAATTTTTTGACCTCAAAATGTCATAAAAAAAAAACGCCATAGTATAGTATAAGCGCCAAAATCGCCAAAAAAGTCAAAAAATTTTTGACCTCAAAATGTCATAAAAAACGCCATAGTATAGTAAGGCCAAAATCGCCAAAGTCAAAAAAATTTTGACCTCAAAATGTCATAAAAAACGCCATAGTATAGTAAGGCGTTTTTTTCGCCAAAAAAGTCAAAAAATTTTTTTGACCTCAAAATGTCATAAAAACGCTATAGTATAGTATAGGCGCCAAAATCGCCAAAAAGTCAAAAAAAATTTGACCTCAAAATGTCATAAAAAACGCTATAGTATAGTAAGGCGGCGCCAAAATCGCCAAAAAAAAAGTCAAAAAATTTTTTTGACCTCAAATGTCATAAAAAACGCCATAGTATAGTAAGGCGCCAAAATCGCCAAAAAAGTCAAAAAAATTTTTGACCTCAAAATGTCATAAAAAACGCCATAGTATAGTAAGTAAGGCCAAAATCGGCAAAAAGTCAAAAAAATTTTTTGACCTCAAAATGTCATAAAAAACGCCATAGTATAGTAAGGCGCTCAAAATCGCCAAAAAAAGTCAAAAAAATTTTTTGACCTCAAAATGTCATAAAAACGCTAGTATAGTAAGGCTCAAAATCGCCAAAAAAAAAAAAATTTTTGACCTCAAATGTCATAAAAAACGCTATAGTATAGTAAGGCGCCAAATCGCCAAAAAAAAAGTCAAAAAAATTTTTGACCTCAAAATGTCATAAAAAACGCCATAGTATAGTATAAGGCCAAAAAATCGCCAAAAAGTCAAAAAAATTTTTTTGACCTCAAAATGTCATAAAAAACGCTATAGTATAGTAAGGCGTCAAAAAAAATTTTGACCTCAAAATGTCATAAAAAACGCTATAGTATAGTAGTATGCGTTTTTTCGCCAAAAAGTCAAAAATTTTTTGACCTCAAAATGTCATAAAAAACGCCATAGTATAGTAAGGCGCCAAAATCGCCAAAAAAGTCAAAAAATTTTTGACCTCAAATGTCATAAAAAACGCTATAGTATAGTAAGGCCAAAATGTCAAAATTTTTTTTTTGACCTCAAAAGTCAAAAAAAAATAGTATAGACCTCAAAATGTCATAAAAAAACGCTCATAGTATAGTAAGGCGCCAAAAGTCGCCAAAAAAAAAAAAAAAATTTTTGACCTCAAAATGTCATAAAAAAACGCTATAGTATAGTATATGCCAAAATCGCCAAAAAAGTCAAAAAAATTTTTGACCTCAAAATGTCATAAAAAAACGCCATAGTATAGTAAGGCGCAAAATCGGCCAAAAAAAAGTCAAAAAAATTTTTTTGACCTCAAATGTCATAAAAACGCTATAGTATAGTATAGGCCAAAATCGCCAAAAAAGTCAAAAAATTTTTTTGACCTCAAATGTCATAAAAAACGCCATAGTATAGTAAGGCGTCAAAATCGCCAAAAAGTCAAAAAAAATTTTTTTGACCTCAAATGTCATAAAA
>JAFBJY010001195.1:0-37013 GCA_016801885.1 Toxotes chatareus | reverse complement strand
CTGTCATCTGCAGTACCCGGCACTTAGGCAAACGTTGTGAAAAACAGTCTCATATTAAGGGCGGAACGGCCAAATTTGACCGCTTGAGCTGAAAATGATGCATTGTATCAAATGCGCTGCGGTACGATAGAAATAAGACTTTATCCAGCATGGAAACGCTATTTTGCCATTAGAAGAAGTATTTCGCAGGATTTTTCCCATTGTGTTTCTGCCATCTGCAGTAATGGGTACTTTCAGGGCAAGCGTTGCGGTATGAAAAAACAGTCTCGTATTGGCAGGAAACGGTCAAATTTTACCGTTTGAGCTGAAATGACAGGTTTGCATCAAATGTGCTGCCGGCGTAGAAATAAGACTTTTTCCAGCATGCCGACACTATTTTTACATTAGAAGAAGCATTTTGCAGAGTTTTCCTCCCGTGTGTTTCTGTCATCTGCGGTACCTGGCACTTTCAGGCAAACGTTGTGAAAAACAGTCTCGTATTGGCAGGAGCGGTCAAATTTTACCGTTTGAGCTGAAATGACAGAGTTTGCATCAAATGTGCTGCGGCGTCAGAAATAAGACTTTATCCAGCATGGAAACACTATTTTACATTCAGAAGAAACATTTTGCAGAGTTTTCCCATGTGTTTCTGTCAATACTGCAGTACCTGGCACTTTCAGGGCAAACGTTGTGAAAAAACAAGTCTCATATTGGCAGGAACGGTCAAATTTGACCCTCGTTTGAGCTGAAATGACAGGTTTGCGTCAAGTATGCTGCGGCGGTAGAAATAAGACTTTTTCCAGCATGGAAACACTATTTTACATTAGAAGAAGCATTTTTGCGGGGATTTTTCCCGTGTGTTTCTGTCATCTACAGTACCTGGCACTTTCAGGGGCAAGCGTTGTGAAAAACAGTCTCGTATTGGCAGGAAGCGGTCAAATTTTACCGTTGAGCTGAAATATTGTGGTTTGCATCAAATGTGCTGCCGGCGTGGAAATGAGACTTTTTCCAGCATGAGCAACACTATTTACCATTAGAAGAAGCATTTTGCAGAGTTTTCCCGTGTGTTTCTGTCATCTGCAGTACCTGGCACTTTCAGGGCAAACGTTGTGAAAAACAGGCTCTGATTGGCAGGAGCGGTCAAATTTTACCGTTTGAGCTGAAATGACAGGTTTGCATCAAATGTGCTGCCGGCGTAGAAATAAGACTTTTCAGCATGGAAACACTATTTTACATTAGAAGAAGCATTTTGCAGAGTTTTCCGTGTGTTTCTGTCATCTGCAGTACCTGGCACTTTCAGGGCAAGCGTTATGAAAAACAGTCTCATATTGGCAGGAAGCTAAAACTGTACCGCTGAGCTGGTGAGTTAGAGCATTGAAGCCAGCATTTTCCCAAATAAATGTTTCTGTCATCTGGTGCCCGGTTTCCAAAATAAGACTTATATCCAGCATGAAACAGGTATTGCATCATTAGAAGAAGCATTTTGCAGAGATTTTCCGTGTGTTTCTGTCATCTGCGGTACCCTGGCACTTTCAGGGCAAACGTTGTGAAAAACAGTCTCGTATTGGCAGCAAGCGGTCAAATTTTACCGTTTGAGCTGAAATGACAGGTTTGCATCAAATGTGCTGCCGGCGTAGAAATAAGACTTTTTCCAGCATGGAAACACTATTTTACATTAGAAGAAGCATTTGCAGAGTTTTCCGTGTGTTTCTGTCATCTGCGGTACCTGGCACTTTCAGGGCAAAGCGTTGTGAAAAACAGTCTCGTATATAGCAGGAACGGTCAAATTTTACCGTTTGAGCTGAAATGACAGGTTTGCATCAAATGTGCTGCCGGCGTGAAATAAGACTTTTCCAGCATGGAAACACTATTTTACATTAGAAGAAGCATTTTGCAGAGTTTTCCCGTGTGTTTCTGTCATCTGCAGTACCTGGCACTTTCAGGGCAAACGTTGTGAAAAAACAGTCTCGTATTGGCAAGGAGCGGTCAAATTTTACCGTTTGAGCTGAAATGACAGGTTTGCATCAAATGTGCTGCCGGCGTCAAATAAGACTTTTTCCAGCATGGAAACACTATTTTACATTAGAAGAAGCATTTTGCAGAGTTTTCCCGTGTGTTTCTGTCATCTGCAGTACCTGGCACTTTCAGGGCAAGCGTTGTGAAAAACAGTCTCGTATTGGCAGGGAGCGGTCAGAATTTTTACCGTTTGAGCTGAAATGACAGGTTTGCATCAAATGTGCTGCCGGAAGTAAGAAATAAGACTTTTCCAGCATGGAAACACTATTTTACATTAGAAGTTTGCATCAAATTTGCAGCGATGAAATTTTCCGTGTGTTTCTGTCATCTGCAGTACCTGGCACTTTCAGGGCAAACGTTGTGAAAAAACAGTCTCGTATTGGCAGGAAGCGTTCAAATTTTACCGTTTGAGCTGAAATGACAGGTTTGCATCAAATGTGCTGCCGGCGTCCAAAATAAGACTTTTCCAGCATGGAAACACTATTTTACATTAGAAGAAGCATTTGCAGGATTTTCCGGTGTGTTTCTGTCATCTGCAGTACCTGGCACTTTCAGGGCAAAGCGTTGTGAAAAACAGTCTCTATTGGCAGGAGCGGTCAAATTTTACCGTTTGAGCTGAAATAACAGGTTTGCATCAAATGTGCTGCCGGCGTAGAAATAAGACTTTTTCAGCATGGAAACACTATTTTACATTAGAAGAAGCATTTTGCAGAGTTTTCCCGTGTGTTTCTGTCATCTGCAGTACCTGGCACTTTCAGGGCAAAGCGTTGTGAAAAACAGTCATGTCGTATTGGCAGGAGCGGTCAAATTTTACCGTTTGAGCTGAAATGACAGGTTTGCATCAAATGTGCTGCGGCGTGAAATAAGACTTTTCCAACATGGAAACACTATTTTACATTAGAAGAAGCATTTGCAGAGTTTTCCCGTGTGTTTCTGTCATCTGCAGTACCTGGCACTTTCAGGGCAAGCGTTGTGAAAAACAGTCTCGTATTGGCAGGAGCGGTCAAATTTTACCGTTTGAGCTGAAATGACAGGTTTGCATAGAAATGTGCTGCGGCGTTCCAATAAGTTTTGTCATCTGCGACTGGCACTTTTCCAGCGTAGAGAAGCACTATTTTACGATGGCAGCCGTGTGGTCTGTCATTTGCAGTTTGAAACTTAAGGTTAGAGTGAAATGACAGGTTTGCATCAAATAAGACTTTTCAGCATGGAAACACTATTTTATTAGAAGAAGCATTTTGCAGAGATTTTCCCGTGTGTTTCTTTCATCTGCAGTACCTGGCACTTTCAGGGCAAGCGTTGTGAAAAACAGTCTCGTATTGGCAGTAACGGTCAAATTTTACCGTTTGAGCTGAAATGACAGGTTTGCATCAAATGTGCTGCCGGCGTGAAAATAAGACTTTTTCCAGCATGGAAACACTATTTTACATTAGAAGAAGCATTTGCAGAGTTTTCCGTGTGTTTCTGTCATCTGCAGTACCTGGCACTTTCAGGGCAAGCGTTGCGAAAAACAGTCTCGTATTGGCAGGAGCGGTCAAATTTTACCGTTTGAGCTGAAATAACAGGTTTGCATCAAATGTGCTGCCGGCGTAGAAATAAGACTTTTCCAGCATGGAAACACTATTTTACATTAGAAGAAGCATTTTGCAGAGTTTTTCCGTGTGTTTCTGTCATCTGCAGTACCTGGCACTTTCAGGGCAAGCGTTGTGAAAAACAGTCTCGTATTGGCAGGAGCGGTCAAATTTTACCGTTTGAGCTGAAATGACAGGTTTGCATCAAATGTGCTGCCGGCGTAGAAATAAGACTTTTCCAGCATGGAAACACTATTTTACATTAGAAGAAGCATTTTGCAGAGTTTTCCCGTGTGTTTCTGTCATCTGCAGTACCTGGCACTTTCAGGGCAAACGTTGTGAAAAAACAGTCTCGTATTGGCAGGAGCGGTCAAATTTTACCGTTTGAGCTGAAATGACAGGTTTGCATCAAATGTGCTGCCGGCGTGAAATAAGACTTTTTCCAGCATGGAAACACTATTTTACATTAGAAGAAGCATTTTGCAGAGTTTTCCGTGTGTTTCTGTCATCTGCAGTACCTGGCACTTTCAGGGCAAGCGTTGTGAAAAAACAGTCTCGTATTGGCAGGAACGGTCAAATTTTACCGTTTGAGCTGAAATGACAGGTTTGCATCAAATGTGCTGCCGGCAGAAATAAGACTTTTTCCAGCATGGAAACACTATTTTACATTAGAAGAAGCATTTTGCAGAGTTTTCCCGTGTGTTTCTGTCATCTGCAGTACCTGGCACTTTCAGGGGCAAGCGTTGTGAAAAAACAGTCTAAATATTGGCAGGAGCGGTCAAATTTTACCGTTTGAGCTGAAATGACAGGTTTGCATCAAATGTGCTAGAAATAAGACTTTTTCCAGCATGGAAACACTATTTTACATTAGAAGAAGCATTTTGCAGAGTTATGGAAACACTATTTTACATTAGAAGAAGCATTTTGCAGAGTTTTTCCGTGTGTTTCTGTCATCTGCAGTACCTGGCACTTTCAGGGCAAGCGTTGTGAAAAACAGTCTCGTATTGGCAGGCGGTCAAATTTTACCGTTTGAGCTGAAATGACAGGTTTGCATCAAATGTGCTGCGGCGTAGAAATAAGACTTTTTCCAGCATGGAAACACTATTTTACATTAGAAGAAGCATTTTGCAGAGTTTTCCCGTGTGTTTCTGTCATCTGCAGTACCTGGCACTTTCAGGGCAAACGTTGTGAAAAACAGTCTCGTATTGGCAGGAAGCGGTCAAATTTTACCGTTTGAGCTGAAATGACAGGTTTGCATCAAATGTGCTGCCGGCGTAGAAATAAGACTTTTTCCAGCATGGAAACACTATTTTACATTAGAAGAAGCATTTTGCAGAGTTTTCCGTGTGTTTCTGTCATCTGCAGTACCTGGCACTTTCAGGGCAAACGTTGTGAAAAACAGTCTCGAACGGTATTGGCAGGAAGCGGTCAAATTTTACCGTTTGAGCTGAAATGACAGGTTTGCATCAAATGTGCTGCGGCGTAGAAATAAGACTTTTTCCAGCATGGAAACACTATTTTACATTAGAAGAAGCATTTTGCAGAGTTTTTCCGTGTGTTTCTGTCATCTGCAGTACCTGGCACTTTCAGGGCAAACGTTGTGAAAAACAGTCTCGTATTGGCAGGAAGCGGTCAAAATTTTACCGTTTGAGCTGAAATGACAGGTTTGCATCAAATGTGCTGCCGGCGTAGAAATAAGACTTTTTCCAGCATGGAAACACTATTTTACATTAGAAGAAGCATTTTGCAGAGTTTTCCGTGTGTTTCTGTCATCTGCAGTACCTGGCACTTTCAGGGCAAACGTTGTGAAAAACAGTCTCGTATTGGCTGGAGCGGTCAAATTTTACCGTTTGAGCTGAAATGACAGGTTTGCATCAAATGTGCTGCAGGCGAAGAAATAAGACTTTTTCCAGCATGGAAACACTATTTTACATTAGAAGAAGCATTTTGCAGAGTTTTCCCGTGTGTTTCTGTCATCTGCAGTACCTGGCACTTTCAGGGCAAACGTTGTGAAAAACAGTCTCGTATTGGCAGGAAGCGGTCAAATTTTACCGTTTGAGCTGAAATGACAGGTTTGCATCAAATGTGCTGCCGGCGTAGAAATAAGACTTTTCCAGCATGGAAACACTATTTTACATTAGAAGAAGCATTTTGCAGAGTTTTCCCGTGTGTTTCTGTCATCTGCAGTACCTGGCACTTTCAGGGCAAACGTTGTGAAAAACAGTCTCGTATTGGCAGGAGCGGTCAAATTTTACCGTTTGAGCTGAAATGACAGGTTTGCATCAAATGTGCTGCCGGCGTAGAAATAAGACTTTTTCCAGCATGGAAACACTATTTTACATTAGAAGAAGCATTTTGCAGAGTTTTTCCGTGTGTTTCTGTCATCTGCAGTACCTGGCACTTTCAGGGCAAACGTTGTGAAAAACAGTCTCGTATTGGCAGGAACGGTCAAATTTTACCGTTTGAGCTGAAATGACAGGTTTGCATCAAATGTGCTGCGGCGTAGAAATAAGACTTTTTCCAGCATGGAAACACTATTTTACATTAGAAGAAGCATTTTGCAGAGTTTTCCCGTGTGTTTCTGTCATCTGCAGTACCTGGCACTTTCAGGGCAAACGTTGTGAAAAACAGTCTCATATATTGGCAGGAAGCGGTAAAAATTTTACCGTTTGAGCTGAAATGACAGGTTTGCATCAAATGTGCTTTTGCGGAGTTTTTAGAAATAAGACTGTTTTCCAGAAGCATTTTGCAGTTTTCCCGTTTTGGAAACACTGAAAACAGTCATCGTATTGGCTGGAGTCCAAATTTTTGAGCTGAAATTAGGTTTGCATCAAATGTGCTGTCGGCGTGAAAGACTTTTTGGAAACACTATTTTACATTAGAAGAAGCATTTTGCAGAGTTTTCCCGTGTGTTTCTGTCATCTGCAGTACCTGGCACTTTCAGGGCAAACGTTGTGAAAAAACAGTCTCGTATTGGCAGGAGCGGTCAAAATTTTACCGTTTGAGCTGAAATGACAGGTTTGCATCAAATGTGCTGCCGGCGTAGAAATAAGACTTTTCCAGCATGGAAACACTATTTTACATTAGAAGAAGCATTTTGCAGAGTTTTCCGTGTGTTTCTGTCATCTGCAGTACCTGGCACTTTCAGGGCAAACGTTGTGAAAAACAGTCTCGTATTGGCAGGAAGCGGTCAAATTTTACCGTTTGAGCTGAAATGACAGGTTTGCATCAAATGTGCTGCCGGCGTAGAAATAAGACTTTTTCCAGCATGGAAACACTATTTTACATTAGAAGAAGCATTTTGCAGAGTTTTTCCGTGTGTTTCTGTCATCTGCAGTACCTGGCACTTTCAGGGCAAACGTTGTGAAAAACAGTCTCGTATTGGCATTAAAAGGAGCGGTCAAATTTTACCGTTTGAGCTGAAATGACAGGTTTGCATCAAATGTGCTCGGCGTAGAAATAAGACTTTTACCCAGCATGGAAACACTATTTTACATTAGAAGAAGCATTTTGCAGAGTTTTTCCGTGTGTTTCTGTCATCTGCAGTACCTGGCACTTTCAGGGCAAACGTTGTGAAAAACAGTCTCATATTGGCAGGAGCGGTCAAATTTTACCGTTTGAGCTGAAATGACAGGTTTGCATCAAATGTGCTGCGGCGTAGAAATAAGACTTTTCCAGCATGGAAACACTATTTTACATTAGAAGAAGCATTTTGCAGAGTTTTCCCGTGTGTTTCTGTCATCTGCAGTACCTGGCACTTTCAGGGCAAACGTTGTGAAAAACAGTCTCGTATTGGCAGGAACGGTCAAATTTTACCGTTTGAGCTGAAATGACAGGTTTGCATCAAATGTGCTGCCGGCGTCAAAATAAGACTTTTCCAGCATGGAAACACTATTTTACATTAGAAGAAGCATTTTGCAGAGTTTTTTTCCGTGTGTTTCTGTCATCTGCAGTACCTGGCACTTTCAGGGCAAACGTTGTGAAAAACAGTCTCGTATTGGCAGGAGAACGGTCAAATTTTACCGTTTGAGCTGAAATGACAGGTTTGCATCAAATGTGCTGCTGGCGTAGAAATAAGACTTTTTCCAGCATGGAAACACTATTTTACATTAGAAGAAGCATTTTGCAGAGTTTTCCCGTGTGTTTCTGTCATCTGCAGTACCTGGCACTTTCAGGGCAAACGTTGTGAAAAACAGTCTCGTATTGGCAGGAACGGTCAAATTTTACCGTTTGAGCTGAAATGACAGGTTTGCATCAAATGTGCTGCGGCGTAGAAATAAGACTTTTTCCAGAAACACTATTTTAGACTTTTTCCAGCATGGAAACACATTTTACATTAGAAGAAGCATTTTGCAGAGTTTTCCGTGTGTTTCTGTCATCTGCAGTACCTGGCACTTTCAGGGCAAACGTTGTGAAAAACAGTCTCGTATTGGCAGGAAGCGGTCAAATTTTACCGTTTGAGCTGAAATGACAGGTTTGCATCAAATGTGCTGCCGGCGTGAAATAAGACTTTTTCCAGCATGGAAACACTATTTTACATTAGAAGAAGCATTTTGCAGAGTTTTTCCGTGTGTTTCTGTCATCTGCAGTACCTGGCACTTTCAGGGCAAACGTTGTGAAAAACAGTCTCGTATTGGCAGGAACGGTCAAATTTTACCGTTTGAGCTGAAATGACAGGTTTGGTTTGCATCATTAGAAGAAGCATTTTGCAGACTTTTTTTGCGTGTGTTTCTGTTTCTGTCATCTGCAGTACCTGGCACTTTCAGGGCAAAAATGAAAAACAGTCTCGTATTGGCAGGAGCAGTCAAATTTTACCGTTTGAGCTGAAATGACAGGTTTGCATCAAATGTGCTGCCGGCGTAGAAATAAGACTTTTTTAGAAGAAGAAGCATTTTGCAGAGTTTTCCCGTGTGTTTCTGTCATCTGCAGTACCTGGCACTTTCAGGGCAAACGTTGTGAAAAACAGTCTCGTATTGGCAGGAACGGTCAAATTTTACCGTTTGAGCTGAAATGACAGGTTTGCATCAAATGTGCTGCCGGCGTAGAAATAAGACTTTTTCCAGCATGGAAACACTATTTTACATTAGAAGAAGCATTTTGCAGAGTTTTCCGTGTGTTCTGTCATCTGCAGTACCTGGCACTTTCAGGGCAAACGTTGTGAAAAAAGAGTTTTCCAGCATGGAAACAAATTTTACGTTTGAGCTCAGAAAAGCAGGTTTGCATCATTTTACATTAGAAGAAGCATTTTGCAGAGTTTTCCGTGTGTTTCTGTCATCTGCAGTACCTGGCACTTTCAGGGCAAACGTTGTGAAAAACAGTCTCGTATTGGCAGGAGCGGTCAAATTTTACCGTTTGAGCTGAAATGACAGGTTTGCATCAAATGTGCTGCTGGCGTGAAATAAGACTTTTTCCAGCATGGAAACACTATTTTACATTAGAAGAAGCATTTTGCAGAGTTTTCCGTATGTTTCTGTCATCTGTACTACCTGGCACTTTCAGGGCAAGCGCTGTGTCCCAAACAGTCGGATATTGGCTGGAAGGCTTTGCGGGCAAATTTTACCGTTTGAGCTGAAATGACAGGTTTGCATCAAATGTGCTGCGGCGTCAAAATAAGACTGTTTCCAGCATGGAAACACTATTTTACATTAGAAGAAGCATTTTGCAGAGTTTTCCCGTGTGTTTCTGTCATCTGCAGTACCTGGCACTTTCAGGGCAAACGTTGTGAAAAACAGTCTCGTATTGGCAGGAACGGTCAAATTTTACCGTTTGAGCTGAAATGACAGGTTTGCAGTTCAAATGTGCTGCAGGTGGCGTACCGTTTGAGCTGAAACACAGGTTGCCAGCTATCCAAATGGTGCTGCATGTACCCTGGCGTCATGTATTTCCAGCATGGAAACACTATTTTACATTAGAAGAAGCATTTTGTTGACAACACTTTTTCCATGTTTCTGTCAAAAGTAACTGGCACTTTCAGCAGCATATTTTAGACACACCGTTCATTTCAGCACTAACGACTGAAACTTGCCGTTTTAAGCTGAAATTACAGAAATTCTCTGTCCAGGTGGTGACGCAGCTGCCCTGAAAATGCCTACAAATCACAGAAACACACTGGAAAACTCTGCAAAATGCTTCTTAATGTAAAAAAGTGTTTCCATGCTGGAAAAGTCTTATTTTGACGCCAGCAGCACATTTGATACAAAGCTGTCATTTCAGCTCAAACGGGTAAATTTGACCGTTCCTGGCCCATCTGAGACTGTTTTTCACAACGTTGCCCTGAAAGTGCCTGAATATTTCACATACTGGGGATCACACAAACATACGGGAAAATTCTGCAAAATGCTTCCTCTAATTGAAAATACTGTTTCCATGCTGAAAAACTCTAATTTTGACAGCAGCAGCAACAGGACTGGACTGGGACAAAAAACGGCCCTGGTTAGACCGGCCCCTCATAATTAGCGGTGCACAACAGACTAATTTATGTATGCGTTCCCGAAGCAATGTATTTTACTATTGTTACGTCTTGGCCCAGAGAAACCATGTCGCAACATTTAAAGGAAAAATCCCAGCTCCCAAAACCACCAGCAAACTCGCAGTAACTACACATTCAATGGTTTATTTAAAATGCTTCTTGCGCACAAGGTCAGGTGCATGTTGGCTGACAGTCCACCTGGAAGTGGAGAGAGGAGAGCCCCAGTAAATGACAGCTTCAGATATTTGGAATAGATTTCAGAAATATTATAACACTCTCTCTTCTCTCTCCTCAACTGCTACCTCAAAAGCCTGGCTTGACTAGACAGGAAGAGAGGACAGATTATTACAATTTATTAAGTGATAAATAGAAAACCTAAAAGAAACAAATTAAAAATACATTTGGAACTACCTGGAAAAACTGTGCAACTATCTAAACCATCAAAACATGTAGTATCTTTAGGTTACATTTTATTTTTTGATAAGAATCTGAAAAATCTTATACTAACTGCATTGATACTGTAAAAAAAACACACACACACACACACACACGGAACGAAAACAAAACACACAATTTAAGGCAACTGCTGCGACAGGAAATAAGAACATTATTCATTGCTCTCCATTCTCATGTAATTCTACACGTTTCACGTAGGTCACCTGATTTGGCTTCAGAACGGCGAATTTCGCGCGAAAGGTGAAACGAGTTTCATGCCTATCCATCACCTAAAAGTCCCGGTATTATCTTAACATTACTACCTGCTTACCCGCTGCGCCTGTGCTACACTTCCCTGGTCACTCTGTCCCTCGGGTTCCCTGTCAACAGCCTCTGGCTGCTCCTCTCCCTGGAGGCTACAGCAGCCCCTCCAGAGATTATGTCTTTTATTTTAGTACATTTTGCAGCTTCTATAGCGAGATTATTTTTAATCTTTTAGCCCGCAACCTCTCCGCACCTCCTTTCTTCCGCTTCTCCATGTTTCCACGCTCAACACTAAACTGGCGGGATCAGTGCAGAGAAAGGGGTGGGGCCGCTCTCGTAAACTACTATATCCTGATTGGTTTAGTCCACTGTCTATATTGAAGATATATTGCCACACCCTCTAAACCCGGTCTCTAAGTCTAAAAACAAAAACAAAAACAAAACAAAAAAACAAACAAACAGCATCGGCCCGAGGACTGTCGGCCCACGGGGAAAATGCCGGTATGCCAGATTACCAGTCCAGGCCTGAGCAGCAAATTTCACACTCACCTTTCGTTGCAGCTCTAACGATCCCGTTCTAGCGTTTTCTACCCATGTGGACATCATTTTCACCAAGCCTTCCTTGAAAATACCACATTGCAGTTAAAGGAAACACAGAGGAAAACTCACTTTCGTTGTCGGCTATGGCTACCGCTACATCTGGACAAAAAAGGAGGCTAGTGAAAAAAAAAAGAAAAGCAGTGCTCATACTTCGCTATGATTGGTTGGTCACGTTCAAAGGAAAAGCGACGTTAGCTGCCTGGAGAAAAAACAAAAGTAGCTGGTACACCTGGACTAAAAAAGCGAGGTTAGTGAAAAAAAAACAGCACTTCTCATGCCGCCATGATTGGTTGGTCACGTTCAAAGGATGCGTGAAGCCCAGATTAAAAAAAAAAAAAAAAAAAAACTTCTCATGCATCTGTGCGCAGGCATAGAGCTGCAATTAATAGAATGTGCATTATAGATGATAATACGATCTCTCTCCTCTGGCAGATCCTCAACATTTTTTAATCCTTCACGATCTGTATCCTTCACTGTAACAAATTTCTGTAATTTCCCGAAGAACCCGATCCATCAAGTCAATAAAGTGTAAGTAACACGTTATTAGCTTACAAAATTCAAATGTTATTCAAACGATAACTTCATACAATATAATTTGTCTGTATATCAGACTGGTTTTACGTTTAATTTAAAGAATATGCATGTTGCCAACAGACAGAAGCAGGCAATAGGCGGTGAAAGGAAGCTGCAAAACCAGCATTTTGGTAAGTATGATGATTCTTTATTTTTGATAGTGACTGTAGTTCACGTTATTTTATTTATCTTAGTCGCGTTTTATACGGAATATACGGGTTGTGGGGCGCAGACTGCACTGTTTTTGCAAGCGTTAGCTAGCGAAAAACTGGTTAAGTTAAGCTAACGCTAGCTGCCTGCATTAGCCCTGTCACCTTCAGGACAGAAGCGATTGCCAGCACATTATCTAAAACCCTCCAGGTTAGAAAACTGTTGGGCGAAAGCCCATTGTTTATAGTTGTCAAGTTACACGTTATGGCATTATGTTTACGTTAGTATGACATTGCAGAGGTACTAAGTCAGGCGGTTTTCCTCTGTTTTGCAAGCTCAACATGGCAGTTTATGCTGCAGTTACAAGTAACACACACGCTTTAAACACTGTGTGAGCTTGAGCTCGGGTAATATTTAACATTGACTCATTAGCTCAGCAGCCACTGTGGCTCTGAGTTTTATTGGGTTTAATTTGAACTGGAAGAGGGTTGTTGCTAAGAATCTGATATATCCCTGCTCTTAAGTCCAAAATTGTGTCTATTATTAAAAGTAAGGTTTTGCTGTCAAACATCAGTCATCTGCATGTGAAAAGAGAGAGAAAAGATAGAAATTGAATTGAGTACAAATTTAACTAAAGATGTCATAACTTGAATTGTGATTAAGAATTAAATTGTTGACATCTGAAACTGAAGATTATATATAATTAATGTGCCAATATCAGCTATTCTTATTGCATGGAAGTCCAATCAAGCAATCAGTCATCTCTTACAGCTCCACCAAGTGAATCAGTCTGGAGTGGAACCTTGGAGGAATCCATCTGGGCAGAGATAGTTATATCTGATATTGGGTAAGATTATGTTATAGAAAAAAGGCACAATTAACATTGGCTAAGCAGTTAAATTGTTCAACCTCATCAGTAACCAGCCTAATTAAGCATGCATATTTTGCTGTTGAACTGTCCCCTTGCTACAGGTGCAGAGGAAAACCCTGGGCGGTGGCGTTACTGCAGAAGGCACAGTGATCATCACCACACATCTGTGAAGACAATTTTAGGTAAAAATTTGTCTGTTACATTTATATTGCTGAAAATGTTTTCTTGTGTGAGATTTTAAAATTTAACATAGTTGAGATTCAGTACAACATCTGTGCTAATATAGCACCTCAGGTAACTCATGTAAGTTAAGTTTACTATTCTTGCTGTACTAAGTGGATAGCAAAATACTAGTCCATCGTCTTATGTAGTGTATTTTCTAGTCTGTTGCAAAACTAGAGATTAATATGAATTAGTTTAATCTATGGATATGTTCATGTGGAAGGGCAACAGGAAAAGCAACAGAAAGAATATCTAAAAATGCCAAAGAACAATAATAAAGCAAATGTTTATTTATGTTTAGGTGATGTTCTCATGCCAATGAGCTGGATGCGTAGCATTGAGGGACAAGTGGTTGTGGGTCCACACCAGAAAATTGTGGCTGGAATGGCAGTGTTTTCTCATGCTATTGCGTCTTCAATCTGGTGTACCAAGAGGAGGCCTCGTGCACACTTGAATTCATCCAAAGGTAAGTGCTTCAAAGGGGATGCCAGTGGATTATTATTTAGTTACATTTTTCATTATGAATAACATATGGTGTAATTTTATTCAATTCCCTGCATTTCCATTGTATTGCATTGCAAAGCTTCTTTCTGTTTTAGCTTGCATGGATGGAACATCTGCAATTAATGCAAAATTTTTGTTTTGAAGTTTTGCATATTTGGAAAAATGTTAAGCTATTCTCCAAAACTTGATGGGTTCTGCTGTCTCTTCAAACAATGTATTTCATTAAATGTCTTTTCTCTGATTTTGTGACTTTAGATGCTTCATCAGGATCAACCCAACCTCTGGCACAAAGATGACCAAGTGGATCAGTCCAGGTAGTGGGAAGGTGCACGAGAAGAGTAACAACAGTGTCAGCCCTCATGTCTCTGCACTTCTCAAAAGATTAACGGACTATGAATGGCTTTGACTCTGTTGCAAGGAAAATGGCACATGGTATTTCTTTAATATAAATTGTTTTCAAAATAAGCTTTTACAAGTTACATGTTTGACGTTGCTACACATTTGAGTTGACCATGAATGACTATGCTGCAATGGTCTTGTGCAGTCTGTCCTGGGTTTATGCTTTCCATGCACATGCTTATTGGCTAATAAAAGGAAAGTTACCTTAAGTTTAATACATTTCATACACATCTGGTGTGCAATCACACACCACACTGTATTGAATATAATTGCATAATATAATAAACACTGTATTGAGTCCTAATAAATGTTTTTTCATCACTTTTTTATTTAACAGCTCAAGATAATCTAAAGTAGTGTTGATATATTTTGGATTATCAGCAGCCACAGCGTGCCTAATTTGCTAAATGTGAAAAAAATTAACTGTGAACCCATTCTACAGTAAGATACTGAATTATGAATAAGTAACAGCTATTTATTGGCAACAGTAGTTGCCAGGGAACTCATGTAATATGAATGGAATACATGATAATATTGTAAACAAATATACAATTAACATACATTGCTGTAATTTATACACAGCAAAAAACTGTAAAACGTGTCCAGTAAATTACTGTAATTATTTTTACATTAATTAACGTAAGTACAGTGTATCGCCCTATCCTACACCGTGTAGGATATGACGTTAATAGATCTATAGGGCACATTCTATTAATTTGCAGCTCTATGCGTGCGCACAGATGCATGAGAAGTAGTTTTTCCTCTGGGCAACTAACATCGCGCTTCCTTTGAACGTGACCAACCAATCATGGCGAAATACGAGCAGTGCTGTGTTTTATTTTTCCACTAGCCTCGCTTTTTTAGTCCAGGTGTAGCGGCTAGTGTTGTTTTGTTTCCTTGGCAACTAAGGTCGCTCTTCCTTTGAACGTAACCAACCAATCCTGGCCAAGTATGAGCAGTGCTGTTTTTTTTTTTTCACTAACCCTCCTTTATTAGTCCAGATGTACCGGGTAGCCATAGCCGACAACGAAAGTGAGTTTCCCTCTTGGCATTTTCAGGGCAAACGTTGTGAAAAAAAAACAGTCTCATATGGCCAGGAACGGTGAAATTTTACCGTTTGAGCTGAAATGACAGGACAGCTTTGTATCAAATGTGCTGCTGGCGTCAAAATAAGACTGTTTCCAGCATGGAAACACTATTTTACATTAGAAGAAGCATTTTGCAGAGTTTTTCAAGTATGTTTCTGTGATTTGCTGTGTGGCATTTTCAGGGCAAGCGCTGTGAAAAACAGTCTCATGGCCAGGAACGGTGAAATTTTACCGTTTGAGCTGAAATGACAGCTTTGTATCAAATGTGCTGCTGGCGTCAAAATAAGACTGTTTCCAGCATGGAAACACTATTTTACATTAGAAGAAGCATTTCGCAGAGTTTTCAAGTATGTTTCTGTGATTTGTACTGTGTGGCATTTTCAGGGCACGCTGTGTCTGAACACACAGAGAATGGCTGGAAACGCTTAAAGCAGCAAGTTTCAGTCAGTTAGTGCTGAAATGAACGGTGTGTCTAAAATATGTTGCTGGCGTCAAAATAAGACTGTTTCCAGCATGGAAACACTATTTTACGATAGAAGAAGCATTTTGCAGAGTTTTCAAGTATGTTTTCTGTGATCTGCAGTGTGTGGCATTTTCAGGGCAAACAGTCTTGTGAAAAACAGTCTCATATGGCCAGGAGCGGTGAAATTTTACCGTTTGAGCTGAAATGACAGCTTTGTATCAAATGTGCTGCTGGCGTCAAAATAAGACTTTTTCAGCAGCATGGAAACTACTTTTTGATAGAAGAAGCATTTCGCAGAGTTTTCAAGTATGTTTCTGTGATTTGTACTGTGTGTGGCATTTTCAGGGCACACGCTGTGTCTCAAACAAACAGTCTCATATGGCCAGGAGCGGTGAAATTTTAGTCAGTTTGAGCTGAAATGAACAGCTTTGTATAAAATATGTTGCTGGCGTCAAAATAAGACTGTTTCCAGCATGGAAACACTATTTTTGATTAGAAGAAGCATTTTGCAGAGTTTTCAAGTATGTTTCTGTGATTTGTACTGTGTGGCATTTTCAGGGCACACGTGTGAAAAACAGTCTCATATGGCCAGGAACGGTGAAATTTTACCGTTTGGCTGCTGAAATGACAGCTTTGTATCAAATGTGCTGCTGGCGTCAAAATAAGACTGTTTCCAGCATGGAAACACTATTTTACATTAGAAGAAGCATTTTGCAGAGTTTTCAAGTATGTTTCTGTGATTTGTACTGTGTGGCATTTTCAGGGCACACGCTGTGTGAAAAACAGAATCTCATATGGCCAGGAACGGTGAAATTTTACCGTTTGAGCTGAAATGACAGCTTTGTATCAAATGTGCTGCTGGCGTCAAAATAAGACTGTTTCCAGCATGGAAACACTATTTTACATTAGAAGAAGCATTTCGCAGAGTTTTCAAGTATGTTTCTGTGATTTGTACTGTGTGGCATTTTCAGGGCACACGCTGTCAGACACACAGAGAATGGCTGGAAACGCTTAAAACGGCAAGTTTCAGTCAGTTAGTGCTGAAATGAACGGTGTTTCTAAAATATGTTGCTGGCGTCAAAATAAGACTGTTTCCAGCATGGAAACACTATTTTACAAGAAGAAGCAGCAGTTTTTTTGCATTTGAGAGTTTTCAAGTATGTTTCTTTGTGATTTGCAGTACCTGGCATTTTTCAGGGCACACGCTTGCATTTTCAGGGCACACGCGTGTGAAAAAACAGTCTCATATGGCCAGGAGCGGTGAAATTTTACCGTTTGAGCTGAAATGACAGCTTTGTATCAAATGTGCTGCTGGCGTCAAAATAAGACTGTTTCCAGCATGGAAACACTATTTTACATTAGAAGAAGCATTTCGCAGAGTTTTCAAGTATGTTTCTGTGATTTGTACTGTGTGGCATTTTCAGGGCACACGCTGTGTCTGAACACACAGAGAATGGCTGGAATGGCCAAAACGGCAAGTTTCAGTCAGTTAGTGCTGAAATGACAGCGGTGTATCTAAAATATGTTGCTGGCGTCAAAATAAGACTGTTTCCAGCATGGAAACACTATTTTACATTAGAAGAAGCATTTTGCAGAGTTTTCAAGTATGTTTCTGTGATTTGTACTGTGTGGCATTTTCAGGGCACGCTGTGAAAAAACAGTCTCATATGGCCAGGAACGGTGAAATTTTACCGTTTGAGCTGAAATGACAGCTTTGTATCAAATGTGCTGCTGGCGTCAAAAATAAGACTGTTTCCAGCATGGAAACACTATTTTGATAGAAGAAGCATTTTGCAGAGTTTTCAAGTATGTTTCTGTGATTTGTACTGTGTGGCATTTTCAGGGCACACGTGTGTGAACACACAGTCTTTCAGGGCACGTTTGTGCTGAAAAACAGTCTCATATGGCCAAAAATAAGCCAGCATGGAAACAGCGGTGAAATTTCACCGTTTGAGCTGAAATGACAGCTTTGTATCAAATGTGCTGCTGGCGTCAAAATAAGACTGTTTCCAGCATGGAAACACTATTTTATTAGAAGAAGCATTTCGCAGAGTTTTTTCAAGTATGTTTCTGTGATTTGTACTGTGTGGCATTTTCAGGGCACACGCTGTGTCTGAAACACACAGAGAATGGCTGGAAACGGGCAAATTTTCAGTCAGTTTGTGCTGAAATGAACAGTGTTTGTAAAAATGTTGCTGTCAAATCAAATATGCTGCTGGCGTCAAAATAAGACTGTTTCCAGCATGGAAACACTATTTTACATTAGAAGAAGCATTTGCAGAGTTTTCAAGTATGTTTCTGTGATTTGTACTGTGTGGCATTTTCAGGGCACGCGTGTGTGAAAAACAGTCTCATATGGCCAGGAACGGTGAAATTTTACCGTTTGAGCTGAAATGACAGCTTTGTATCAAATGTGCTGCTGGCGTCAAAATAAGACTGTTTCCAGCATGGAAACACTATTTTACGATTAGAAGAAGCATTTCGCAGAGTTTTCAAGTATGTTTCTGTGATTTGTACTGTGTGGCATTTTCAGGGCACACGCTGTGAAAAAACAGTCTCATATGGCCAGGAACGGTGAAATTTTACCGTTTGAGCTGAAATGACAGCTTTGTATCAAATGTGCTGCTGGCGTCAAAATAAGACTGTTTCCAGCATGGAAACACTATTTTACATTAGAAGAAGCATTTTGCAGAGAGTTTTCAAGTATGTGTGTTTCTGTGATTTGTACTGTGTGGCATTTTCAGGGCACACGTTGTGCTGAAAAACAGTCACAGAATGGCTGGAAAACGCGGTGAAAGTTTCAGTCAGTTTGTGCTGAAATGACAGGTGTGTCTAAAATATGTTGCTGGCGTCAAAATAAGACTGTTTCCAGCATGGAAACACTATTTTACATTAGAAGAAGCATTTCGCAGAGTTTTTCAAGTATGTTTCTGTGATTTGTAGTGTGTGGCATTTTCAGGGCAAACGTTGTGAAAAACAGTCTCATATGGCCAGGAGCGGGTGAAATTTTACCGTTTGAGCTGAAATGACAGCTTTGTATCAAATGTGCTGCTGGCGTCAAAATAAGACTGTTTCCAGCATGGAAACACTATTTTACATTAGAAGAAGCATTTCGCAGAGTTTTCAAGTATGTTTCTGTGATTTGTACTGTGTGGCATTTTCAGGGGCACGCTGTGAAAAACAGTCTCATATGGCCAGGAACGGTGAAATTTTACCGTTTGAGCTGAAATGACAGCTTTGTATCAAATGTGCTGCTGGCGTCAAAAATAAGACTGTTCCAGCATGGAAACACTATTTTACATTAGAAGAAGCATTTTCGCAGAGTTTTCAAGTATGTTTCTGTGATTTGTACTGTGTGGCATTTTCAGGGCACGCTGTGTCTGAACACACAGAGAATGGCTGAAACGCTTAAAACGGCAAATTTTCAGTCAGTTAGTGCTGAAATGAACGGTTTGTCTAAAATATGTTGCTGGCGTCAAAATAAGACTGTTTCCAGCATGGAAACACTATTTTGATAGAAGAAGCATTTTGCAGAGTTTTCAAGTATGTTTCTGTGATTTGCAGTGTGTGGCATTTTCAGGGCACACGTTGTGAAAAACAGTCTCATATGGCCAGGAACGGTGAAATTTTACCGTTTGAGCTGAAATGACAGCTTTGTATCAAATGTGCTGCTGGCGTCAAAATAAGACTGTTTCCAGCATGGAAACACTATTTTACATTAGAAGAAGCATTTCGCAGAGTTTTCAAGTATGTTTCTGTGATTTGTACTGTGTGGCATTTTCAGGGCACACGCTGTGTCTGAACACACAGAGAATGGCTGGAAACGCTTGCAAGTTTCAGTCAGTTAGTGCTGAAATGAACGGTGTTTCTAAAATATGTTGCTGGCGTCAAAATAAGACTGTTTCCAGCATGGAAACACTATTTTACGATAGAAGAAGCATTTTGCAGAGTTTTTCAAGTATGTTTCTGTGATTTGTACTGTGTGGCATTTTCAGGGCACACGCTGTGAAAAACAGTCTCATATGGCCAGGAACGGTGAAATTTTACCGTTTGAGCTGAAATGACAGCTTTGTATCAAATGTGCTGCTGGCGTCAAAATAAGACTGTTTCCAGCATGGAAACACTATTTTACGATAGAAGAAGCATTTCGCAGAGTTTTCAAGTATGTTTCTGTGATTTGTACTGTGTGGCATTTTCAGGGCACACGCTGTGTCAGAACACACAGAGAATGGCTGAAAACAGCTTAAAACGGCAAGTTTCAGTCAGTTTAGTGCTGAAATGAACAGGTGTTTCTAAAATATGTTGCTGGCGTCAAAATAAGACTGTTTCCAGCATGGAAACACTATTTTACATTAGAAGAAGCATTTTGCAGAGTTTTTCAAGTATGTTTCTGTGATTTGTACTGTGTGGCATTTTCAGGGCACACGCTGTGTGTGAAAAAACAGTCTCATATGGCCAGGAACGGCGGTGAAATTTTACCGTTTGAGCTGAAATGACAGCTTTGTATCAAATGTGCTGCTGGCGTCAAAATAAGACTGTTTCCAGCATGGAAACACTATTTTACGATAGAAGAAGCATTTTGCAGAGTTTTTCAAGTATGTTTCTGTGATTTGTACTGTGTGGCATTTTCAGGGCACACGCTGTGAAAACACAGTCTCATATGGCCAGGAACGGTGAAATTTTACCGTTTGAGCTGAAATGACAGCTTTGTCAAATGTGCTGCTGCTGGCGTCAAAAAAGACTGTTTAAGACTGTTTCCAGCATGGAAACACTATTTTACATTAGAAGAAGCATTTTGCAGAGTTTTTCAAGTATGTTTCTGTGATTTGTACTGTGTGGCATTTTCAGGGCACACGCTGTGTCTGAAACACACAGTCTCATATGGCCAGGAACGGTGAAATTTTACCGTTTGAGCTGAAATGACAGCTTTGTATCAAATGTGCTGCTGGCGTCAAAATAAGACTGTTTCCAGCATGGAAACACTATTTTACATTAGAAGAAGCATTTTCGCAGAGTTTTCAAGTATGTTTTCTGATTTTGTACTGTGTGGCATTTTCAGGGCACACGCTGTGTGAAAAAACAGTCTCATATGGCCAGGAACGGTGAAATTTTACCGTTTGAGCTGAAATGACAGCTTTGTATCAAATGTGCTGCTGGCGTCAAAATAAGACTGTTTCCAGCATGGAAACACTATTTTACATTAGAAGAAGCATTTGCAGAGTTTTCAAGTATGTTTCTGTGATGTTTCTTTGATTTGTACTGTGTGGCATTTTCAGGGCACACGCTGTGAAAAACAGTCTCATATGGCCAGGAAGCGGTGAAATTTTACCGTTTGAGCTGAAATGACAGCTTTGTATCAAATGTGCTGCTGGCGTCAAAATAAGACTGTTTCAAGCATGGAAACACTATTTTACGATAGAAGAAGCATTTCGCAGATTTTTTCAAGTATGTTTCTGTGATTTGTACTGTGTGGCATTTTCAGGGCACGCTGTGTCTGAGACACACAGAGAATGGCTGGAAACGCTTAAAACGGCAAGTTTCAGTCAGTTAGTGCTGAAATGAACAGTGTTTCTAAAATATGTTGCTGGCGTCAAAATAAGACTGTTTCCAGCATGGAAACACTATTTTGATTAGAAGAAGCATTTTGCAGAGTTTTCAAGTATGTTTCTGTGATTTGTAGTGTGTGGCATTTTCAGGGCAAACGCTGTGAAAAACAGTCTCATATGGCCAGGAACGGTGAAATTTTACCGTTTGAGCTGAAATGACAGCTTTGTATCAAATGTGCTGCTGGCGTCAAAATAAGACTAGAAGAAGTTTCCAGCATGGAAACACTATTTTACATTAGAAGAAGCATTTCGCAGAGTTTTCAAGTATGTTTCTGTGATTTAAGACTGTGTGTGGCATTTTCAGGGCACACGCTGTGTCTGACACACACAGAGAATGGCTGGAAACGCTTAAAACAGCAAGTTTCAGTCAGTTAGTGCTGAAATGACGGTGTTTCTAAAATATGTTGCTGGCGTCAAAATAAGACTGTTTCCAGCATGGAAACACTATTTTACATTAGAAGAAGCATTTTGCAGAGTTTTCAAGTATGTTTCTGTGATTTGTACTGTGTGGCATTTTCAGGGCAAACGTTGTGAAAAACAGTCTCTCATATGGCCAGGAACGGTGAAATTTTACCGTTTGAGCTGAAATGACAGCTTTGTATCAAATGTGCTGCTGGCGTCAAAAAAAGAAGACTTTCCAGCATGGAAACACTATTTTACGATAGAAGAAGCATTTCGCAGAGTTTTTCAAGTATGTTTCTTTCTGTGATTTGTACTGTGTGGCATTTTCAGGGCACACGCTGTGTCTGAACACACAGAGAATGGCTGGAAACGCTTGCGCAGCAAGTTTCAGTCAGTTAGTGCTGAAATGAACGGTGTTTCTAAAATATGTTGCTGGCGTCAAAATAAGACTGTTTCCAGCATGGAAACACTATTTTACATTAGAAGAAGCATTTTGCAGAGTTTTCAAGTATGTTTCTGTGTTTGTTTCTGTGCATTTGTACTGTGTGGCATTTTCAGGGCAAACGCTGTGTGAAAAACAGTCTCATATGGCCAGATAGAACGGTGAAATTTTACCGTTTGTAGCTGAAATGAAAAACAGTCTTTGTATCAAATTTTACCGTTTGAGCTGAAATGACAGCTTTGTATCAAATGTGCTGCTGGCGTCAAAATAAGACTGTTTCCAGCATGGAAACACTATTTTCATTAGAAGAAGCATTTCGCAGAGTTTTCAAGTATGTTTCTGTGATTTGTACTGTGTGGCATTTTCAGGGCACACGCTGTGTGTCTGAACACACAGAGAATGGCTGGAAACGCTAAAAAGAAAGTTTCAGTCAGTTAGTGCTGAAATGAACGGTGTGTCTAAAATATGTTGCTGGCGTCAAAATAAGACTGTTTCCAGCATGGAAACACTATTTTACGATAGAAGAAGCATTTTTGCAGAGAGTTTTCAAGTATGTTTCTGTTTCTGTCATTTTGTACCTGGCATTTTCAGGGCACACGTTGTGAAAAACAGTCTCATATGGCCAGGAACGGTGAAATTTTACCGTTTGAGCTGAAATGACAGCTTTGTATCAAATGTGCTGCTGGCGTCAAAATAAGACTGTTTCCAGCATGGAAACACTATTTTGATAGAAGAAGCATTTCGCAGAGTTTTCAAGTATGTTTCTGTGATTTGTACTGTGTGGCATTTTCAGGGCACACGCTGTGTCTGAACACACAGAGAATGGTCTCATATGGCCAGGAACGGTGAAATTTTAGTCCGTTTGAGCTGAAATGAACAGTGTTTGTATCAAATATGTTGCTGGCGTCAAAATAAGACTGTTTCCAGCATGGAAACACTATTTTACATTAGAAGAAGCATTTCGCAGAGTTTTCAAGTATGTTTCTGTACTGTGTGGCATTTGTACTGTGTGGCACGGTGAAATTTTTCAGGGCACACGCTGTGAAAAACAGTCTCATATGGCCAGGAACGGTGAAATTTTACCGTTTGAGCTGAAATGACAGCTTTGTATCAAATGTGCTGCTGGCGTCAAAATAAGACTGTTTCCAGCATGGAAACACTATTTTACGATAGAAGAAGCATTTTCGCAGAGTTTTCAAGTATGTTTCTGTGATTTGTACTGTGTGGCATTTTCAGGGCACACGCTGTGTGAAAACACAGTCTCATATGGCTGGAAACGGTGAAATTTTTCAGTCAGTTAGTGCTGAAATGAACGGTGTGTCTAAAATATGCTGCTGGCGTCAAAATAAGACTGTTTCCAGCATGGAAACACTATTTTGATTAGAAGAAGCATTTCGCAGAGTTTTCAAGTATGTTTCTGTGATTTGTACTGTGTGGCATTTTCAGGGCACACGTTGTGAAAAACAGTCTCTCATATGGCCAGGAACGGTGAAATTTTACCGTTTGAGCTGAAATGAAAGCTTGACAGCTTTGTATCAAATGTGCTGCTGGCGTGGAAAAAATAAGACTGTTTCCAGCATGGAAACACTATTTTACGATAGAAGAAGCATTTCGCAGAGAGTTTTCAAGTATGTTTCTGTGATTTGTACTGTGTGGCATTTTCAGGGCACACGCTGTGTCTGAACACACAGAGAATGGCCAGAAACGCTTCAAAAGCAGAAAGTTTCAGTGAAAGTTAGTGCTGAAATGACAGGTGTGTATAAAATATGTTGCTGGCGTCAAAATAAGACTGTTTCCAGCATGGAAACACTATTTTACGATTAGAAGAAGCATTTCGCAGAGTTTTCAAGTATGTTTCTGTGATTTGTACTGTGTGGCATTTTCAGGGCACGCGTGTGAAAAACAGTCTCATATGGCCAGGAGCGGGAAAACGGTGAAATTTTACGTCGTTTGACTGCTGAAATGACAGCTTTGTATCAAATGTGCTGCTGGCGTCAAAATAAGACTGTTTCCAGCATGGAAACACTATTTTACATTAGAAGAAGCATTTCGCAGAGTTTTCAAGTATGTTTCTGTGATTTGTACTGTGTGGCATTTTCAGGGCACACGCTGTGTCTGACACACAGAGAATGGCTGGAAAGGAGCGGTGAAGTTTCAGTCAGTTTGTGCTGAAATGAACAGCTTGTTTATAAAATATGCTGCTGGCGTCAAAATAAGACTGTTTCCAGCATGGAAACACTATTTTACATTAGAAGAAGCATTTCGCAGAGTTTTCAAGTATGTTTCTGTGATTTGTACTGTGTGGCATTTTCAGGCACACGTTGTGAAAAACAGTCTCATATGGCCAGGAACGGTGAAATTTTACCGTTTGAGCTGAAATGACAGCTTTGTATCAAATGTGCTGCTGGCGTCAAAATAAGACTGTTTCCAGCATGGAAACACTATTTTGATTAGAAGAAGCATGTTTTGCAGAGTTTTCAAGTATGTTTCTGTGATTTGTACTGTGTGGCATTTTCAGGGCACACGCTGTGTGTGTGACACACAGAGAATGGCTGGAAATGGCCTTAAACGGCAAGTTTCAGTCAGTTTGTGCTGAAATGAACAGCTTTCTATCAAATATGCTGCTGGCGTCAAAATAAGACTGTTTCCAGCATGGAAACACTATTTTACATTAGAAGAAGCATTTCGCAGAGTTTTCAAGTATGTTTCTGTGATTTGTACTGTGTGGCATTTTCAGGGCACACGCGTTGTGAAAAACAGTCTCATATGGCCAGGAACGGTGAAATTTTACCGTTTGAGCTGAAATGACAGCTTTGTATCAAATGTGCTGCTGCTGGCGTCAAAATAAGACTGTTTCCAGCATGGAAACACTATTTTACATTAGAAGAAGCATTTTGCAGAGTTTTCAAGTATGTTTCTGTGATTTGTGTGGCTGTGTGGCATTTTCAGGGCACACGTGTGTGAAAAACAGTCTCATATGGCCAGGAAGCGGTGAAATTTTACCGTTTGAGCTGAAATGACAGCTTTGTATCAAATGTGCTGCTGGCGTCAAAATAAGACTGTTTCCAGCATGGAAACACTATTTTACATTAGAAGAAGCATTTCGCAGAGTTTTCAAGTATGTTTCTGTGATTTGTACTGTGTGGCATTTTCAGGGCACACGCTGTGTCTGAACACACTCAGAATGGCTGGAAACGCTTAAAGCGGCAAGTTTCAGTCAGTTAGTGCTGAAATGAACGGTGTTTCTAAAATATGTTGCTGGCGTCAAAATAAGACTGTTTCCAGCATGGAAACACTATTTTACATTAGAAGAAGCATTTCGCAGTATGTTTTTCAAGTATGTTTCTGTGATTTGTACTGTGTGGCATTTTTTTCAGGGCACGCTCAAATGTGCTGCTGTCAAAAAAACAGTCTCATATGGCCAGGAACGGTGAAATTTTAGTCCGTTTGAGCTGAAATGACAGCTTTGTATCAAATATGCTGCTGGCGTCAAAATAAGACTGTTTCCAGCATGGAAACACTATTTTACATTAGAAGAAGCATTTTGCAGAGTTTTTTCAAGTATGTTTCTGTGATTTGTACTGTGTGGCATTTTCAGGGCACACGCTGTGTGTGAAAAACAGTCTCATATGGCCAGGAACGGTGAAATTTTACCGTTTGAGCTGAAATGACAGCTTTGTATCAAATGTGCTGCTGGCGTCAAAATAAGACTGTTTCCAGCATGGAAACACTATTTTGATTAGAAGAAGCATTTCGCAGAGTTTTTCAAGTATGTTTCTGTGATTTGTACTGTGTGGCATTTTCAGGGCACACGCTGTGTCTGAACACACAGAGAATGGCTGGAAACGCTTAAAGGTGAAATTTTCAGTCAGTTTGTGCTGAAATGACAGCTTGTTTCTAAAATATGTGCTGCTGGCGTCAAAATAAGACTGTTTCCAGCATGGAAACACTATTTTACATTAGAAGAAGCATTTTGCAGAGTTTTCAAGTATGTTTCTGTGATTTGTACAGTGTGTGGCATTTTCAGGGCACACGCTGTGTGTCTCATATGGCCAGGAACGGTGAAATTTTCGTTTGAGCTGAAATATGGCCAGGAGCGGTGAAAATTTTAGTCGTTTGAGCTGAAAAAACAGCTTTGTATCAAATGTGCTGCTGGCGTCAAAATAAGACTGTTTCCAGCATGGAAACACTATTTTACATTAGAAGAAGCATTTTTGCAGAGTTTTTCAAGTATGTTTCTGTGATTTGTACTGTGTGGCATTTTCAGGGCACACGCGTGTGTGAAAAACAGTCTCATATGGCCAGGAACGGTGAAATTTTACCGTTTGAGCTGAAATGACAGCTTTGTATCAAATGTGCTGCTGGCGTCAAAATAAGACTGTTTCCAGCATGGAAACACTATTTTTTGATAGAAGAAGCATTTCGCAGAGTTTTCAAGTATGTTTCTGTGATTTGTACTGTGTGGCATTTTCAGGGCACACGCTGTGTCCCAACACACAGAACAAACGCAGAGAATGGCTGGAAACGTAAAAGCGGCAAGTTTCAGTCAGTTAGTGCTGAAATGAACAGTGTTTCTAAAATATGTTGCTGGCGTCAAAATAAGACTGTTTCCAGCATGGAAACACTATTTTGATTAGAAGAAGCATTTTGCAGAGTTTTCAAGTATGTTTCTTTCATTTGCAGTACTGTGTGGCATTTTCAGGGCACACTGCGTTGTGAAAAACAGTCTCATATGGCCAGGAACGGTGAAATTTTACCGTTTGAGCTGAAATGACAGCTTTGTATCAAATGTGCTGCTGGCGTCAAAATAAGACTGTTTCCAGCATGGAAACACTATTTTACATT
Source organism: Toxotes chatareus (assembly GCA_016801885.1). Classification (NCBI taxonomy): domain Eukaryota; kingdom Metazoa; phylum Chordata; class Actinopteri; family Toxotidae; genus Toxotes; species Toxotes chatareus. The sequence goes on along the minus strand of JAFBJY010001195.1, from coordinate 10,114 downwards.
AGAAGAAGCATTTCGCAGAGTTTTTCAAGTATGTTTCTGTGATTTGTACTGTGTGGCATTTTCAGGGCACACGCTGTGTCTGAACACACAGAGAATGGCTGGAAACGCTTAAAAGAGCAAGTTTCAGTCAGTTAGTGCTGAAATGAACGGTGTTTCTAAAATATGTTGCTGGCGTCAAAATAAGACTGTTTCCAGCATGGAAACACTATTTTACATTAGAAGAAGCATTTGCAGAGTTTTTCAAGTATGTTTCTGTGATTTGTACTGTGGCATTTTGGCATTTTCAGGGCACACGCTGTGAAAAACAGTCTCATATGGCCAGGAACGGTGAAATTTTACCGTTTGAGCTGAAATGACAGCTTTGTATCAAATGTGCTGCTGGCGTCAAAATAAGACTGTTTCCAGCATGGAAACACTATTTTACATTAGAAGAAGCATTTCGCAGAGTTTTCAAGTATGTTTCTGTGATTTGTACTGTGTGGCATTTTCAGGGCACGCGCTGTGTCTGAACACACAGAGAATGGCTGGAAACGCGGGCAAAAGTTCAGTCAGTTAGTGCTGAAATGACACGGTGTTTCTAAAATATGTTGCTGGCGTCAAAATAAGACTGTTTCCAGCATGGAAACACTATTTTGATAGAAGAAGCATTTTTCAAGTATGTTTCTTTGATTTTCAAGTATGTTTCTGTGATTTGTACGGTGTACCGTTTGAGCTGGCAGCTTTTTCAGGGCTGGCGTCACGCTGTTTGTGAAGAAAACAGTCTCATATGGCCAGGGCACACGCTGGAACGGTGAGTTTTTACCGTTTGAGCTGAAATGACGGTGTTTGTATCAAATGTGCTGCTGGCGTCAAAATAAGACTGTTTCCAGCATGGAAACACTTTTACATTAGAAGAAGCATTTCAGTTTTTTTTCAAGTATGTTTCTGTGATTTGTACTGTGTGGCATTTTCAGGGCACACGCTGTGAAAAACAGTCTCATATGGCCAGGAACGGTGAAATTTTACCGTTTGAGCTGAAATGACAGCTTTGTATCAAATGTGCTGCTGGCGTCAAAATAAGACTGTTTCCAGCATGGAAACACTATTTTACATTAGAAGAAGCATTTCGCAGAGTTTTCAAGTATGTTTCTGTGATTTGTACTGTGTGGCATTTTCAGGGCACACGCTGTGTCTGAACACACAGAGAATGGCTGGAAACGCTTAAAGCGGCAAGTTTCAGTCAGTTGAGTGCTGCTGAAATGAGCGGTGTGTCTAAAATATGTTGCTGGCGTCAAAATAAGACTGTTTCCAGCATGGAAACACTATTTTGATAGAAGAAGCAAGCAGTTTTTGCGTGTTTTTTTCAAGTATGTTTCTGTGATTTGTACTGCAGTGTGTGGCATTTTTCAGGGCACGCGTGTGTGAAAAACAGTCTCATATGGCCAGGAGCGGTGAAATTTTACCGTTTGAGCTGAAATGACAGCTTTGTATCAAATGTGCTGCTGGCGTCAAAATAAGACTGTTTCCAGCATGGAAACACTATTTTACATTAGAAGAAGCATTTCGCAGAGTTTTCAAGTATGTTTCTGTGATTTGTACTGTGTGGCATTTTCAGGGCACACGTTGTGAAAAACAGTCTCATATGGCCAGGAACGGTGAAATTTTACCGTTTGAGCTGAAATGACAGCTTTGTATCAAATGTGCTGCTGGCGTCAAAATAAGACTGTTTCCAGCATGGAAACACTATTTTACATTAGAAGAAGCATTTGCAGCAGTTTTTCAAGTATGTTTCTGTGATTTGTACTGTGTGGCATTTTCAGGGCACACGCTGTGAAAAACAGTCTCATATGGCCAGAAACGGTGAAATTTTACCGTTTGAGCTGAAATGAACAGCTTTGTATCAAATATGCTGCTGGCGTCAAAATAAGACTGTTTCCAGCATGGAAACACTATTTTACATTAGAAGAAGCATTTTGCAGAGTTTTTTCAAGTATGTTTCTGTGATTTGTACTGTGTGGCATTTTCAGGGCAACGTGTGTGAAAAACAGTCTCATATGGCCAGGAGCGGTGAAATTTTACCGTTTGAGCTGAAATGACAGCTTTGTATCAAATGTGCTGCTGGCGTCAAAATAAGACTGTTTCCAGCATGGAAACACTATTTTACATTAGAAGAAGCATTTTGCAGAGTTTTCAAGTATGTTTCTGTGATTTGTACTGTGTGGCATTTTCAGGGCACGCTGCTGTGAAAAACAGTCTCATATGGCCAGGAAGCGGTGAAATTTTACCGTTTGAGCTGAAATGACAGCTTTGTATCAAATGTGCTGCTGGCGTCAAAATAAGACTGTTTCCAGCATGGAAACACTATTTTACATTAGAAGAAGCATTTCGCAGAGTTTTCAAGTATGTTTCTGTGATTTGTACTGTGTGGCATTTTCAGGGCACACGCTGTGAAAAACAGTCTCATATGGCCAGGAACGCTTAAAGCGGCAAAATTTTAGTCGTTTGAGCTGAAATGACAGCTTTGTATCTAAAATATGCTGCTGGCGTCAAAATAAGACTGTTTCCAGCATGGAAACACTATTTTGATAGAAGAAGCATTTCGCAGAGTTTTCAAGTATGTTTCTGTGATTTGTACTGTGTGGCATTTTCAGGGCACACGCGCTGTGTCCCCAAACAGTCTCATATGGCCAGGAGCGGTGAAATTTTACCGTTTGAGCTGAAATGACAGCTTTGTATCAAATATGCTGCTGGCGTCAAAATAAGACTGTTTCCAGCATGGAAACACTATTTTACATTAGAAGAAAGCAGTTTTCAAGTATGTTTCAGAGTTTTCAAGTATGTTTCTGTGATTTGTGTGTGGCATTTTCAGGGCAAACACGCTGTTGTGAAACAACAGTCTCATATGGCATGGAACGGTGAAATTTTACCGTTTGAGCTGAAATGACAGCTTTGTATCAAATGTGCTGCTGGCGTCAAAATAAGACTGTTTCCAGCATGGAAACACTATTTTACATTAGAAGAAGCATTTCGCAGAGTTTTCAAGTATGTTTCTGTGATTTGTACTGTGTGGCATTTTCAGGGCACACGCTGTGTCTGAACACACTCAGAATGGCTGGAAACGCGGTGAAAGTTTCAGTCAGTTTGTGCTGAAATGAGCGGTGTGTCTAAAATATGTTGCTGGCGTCAAAATAAGACTGTTTCCAGCATGGAAACACTATTTTTGATTAGAAGAAGCATTTTGCAGAGTTTTCAAGTATGTTTCTGTGATTTGTACTGTGTGGCATTTTCAGGGCACACGCTGTGTGCTGCTGAAAAAACAGTCTCATATGGCCAGGAGCGGTGAAATTTTACCGTTTGAGCTGAAATGACAGCTTTGTATCAAATGTGCTGCTGGCGTCAAAATAAGACTGTTTCCAGCATGGAAACACTATTTTTGATAGAAGAAGCATTTCGCAGAGTTTTCAAGTATGTTTCTGTGATTTGTACTGTGTGGCATTTTCAGGGCACACGCTGTGTCTGAACACACAGAGAATGGCTGGAAACGCTTAAAGCAGCAAGTTTCAGTCAGTTAGTGCTGAAATGAGCGGTGTTTCTAAAATATGTTGCTGGCGTCAAAATAAGACTGTTTCCAGCATGGAAACACTATTTTACGATAGAAGAAGCATTTTGCAGAGTTTTCAAGTATGTTTCTGTGATTTGTACTGTGTGGCATTTTCAGGGCAAGCGTTGTGAAAAACAGTCTCATATGGCCAGAAGCGGTGAAATTTTACCGTTTGAGCTGAAATGACAGCTTTGTATCAAATGTGCTGCTGGCGTCAAAATAAGACTGTTTCCAGCATGGAAACACTATTTTACGATAGAAGAAGCATTTCGCAGAGTTTTCAAGTATGTTTCTGTGATTTGTACTGTGTGGCATTTTCAGGGCACACGCTGTCGCAGTCTCATATGACACACAGAGAATGGCTGGAATGGCTTAAAGCGGCAAGTTTCAGTCAGTTAGTGCTGAAATGAGCGGTGTTTCTGAAAAATATGTTGCTGGCGTCAAAATAAGACTGTTTCCAGCATGGAAACACTATTTTACATTAGAAGAAGCATTTGCAGAGTTTTTCAAGTATGTTTCTGTGATTTGTACTGTGTGGCATTTTCAGGGCACACGCTGTGTGAAAAACAGGAACGGTGAAATTTTCTCATATGGCCAGGAGCGGTGAAATTTTACCGTTTGAGCTGAAATGACAGCTTTGTATCAAATGTGCTGCTGGCGTCAAAATAAGAGACTTTCCAGCATGGAAACACTATTTTACATTAGAAGAAGCATTTCGCAGAGTTTTCAAGTATGTTTCTGTGATTTGTACTGTGTGGCATTTTCAGGGCACACGCTGTGTCTGAACACACAGAGAATGGCTGGAAACGCTTAAAGCGGTGAAGTTTCAGTCAGTTAGTGCTGAAATGAGCAGGTGTGTCTAAAATATGTTGCTGGCGTCAAAATAAGACTGTTTCCAGCATGGAAACACTATTTTTGATAGAAGAAGCATTTTGCAGAGTTTTCAAGTATGTTTCTGTGATTTGTACTGTGCTGTGTGGCATTTTCAGGGCACGGTGAAATTTGTGAAAAACAGTCTCATATGGCCAGGAGCGGTGAAATTTTACCGTTTGAGCTGAAATGACAGCTTTGTATCAAATGTGCTGCTGGCGTCAAAATAAGACTGTTTCCAGCATGGAAACACTGTTTTTTACATTAGAAGAAGCATTTGCAGAGTTTTCAAGTATGTTTCTGTGATTTGTACTGTGTGGCATTTTCAGGGCGCACGCTGTGTGTCTGAAACACACAGAATGGCTGGAAGCGCTTAAGCGGTGAAGTTTCAGTCAGTTAGTGCTGAAATGAACAGTGTGTCTAAAATATGTTGCTGGCGTCAAAATAAGACTGTTTCCAGCATGGAAACACTATTTTACGATAGAAGAAGCATTTTGCAGAGTTTTCAAGTATGTTTCTGTGATTTGTACTGTGTGGCATTTTCAGGGCACGCTGTGAAAAACAGTCTCATATGGCCAGGAGCGGTGAAATTTTACCGTTTGAGCTGAAATGACAGCTTTGTATCAAATGTGCTGCTGGCGTCAAAATAAGACTGTTTCCAGCATGGAAACACTATTTTACATTAGAAGAAGCATTTTGCAGAGTTTTTCAAGTATGTTTCTGTGATTTGTACTGTGTGGCATTTTCAGGGGGCACGCTGTGTGAAAAACAGTCTCATATGGCCAGGAGCGGTGAGTCAGTTTTTACCGTTTGCTGCTGAAATGACAGCTGCTGTATCAAATGTGCTGCTGGCGTCAAAATAAGACTGTTTCCAGCATGGAAACACTATTTTACATTAGAAGAAGCATTTGCAGAGTTTTTCAAAGTATGTTTCTGTGATTTGTACTGTGTGGCATTTTCAGGGCACACGCTGTGTTTCAGGGCACGCAGACACACAGAGAATGGCTGGATGGCCAAAAGCGGCAAGTTTCAGTCAGTTAGTGCTGAAATGAGCAGGTGTTTCTAAAATATGTTGCTGGCGTCAAAATAAGACTGTTTTCCAGCATGGAAACACTATTTTACATTAGAAGAAGCATTTGCAGAGTTTTCATATGGCCAAGTATGTTTCTGTGATTTGTACTGTGTGGCACATTTTCAGGGGCAGTTTTGTGAAAAACAGTCTCATATGGCCAGGAGCGGTGAAATTTTACCGTTTGAGCTGAAATGACAGCTTTGTATCAAATGTGCTGCTGGCGTCAAAATAAGACTGTTTCCAGCATGGAAACACTATTTTACATTAGAAGAAGCATTTCGCAGTTTTCAAGTATGTTTCTGTGATTTGTACTGTGTGGCATTTTCAGGGCACGCGCTGTGTGAACACACAGAGAATGGCTGGAAACGCTTAAAGCGGCAAGTTTCAGTCAGTTAGTGCTGAAATGAGCGGTGTTTCTAAAATATGTTGCTGGCGTCAAAATAAGACTGTTTCCAGCATGGAAACACTATTTTACGATAGAAGAAGCATTTTGCAGAGTTTTTCAAGTATGTTTCTGTGATTTGTATGTGTGGCATTTTCAGGGCACGCGCGTTGTGAAAAACAGTCTCATATGGCCAGGGAGTGGTGAAATTTTACCGTTTGAGCTGAAATGACAGCTTTGTATCAAATGTGCTGCTGGCGTCAAAATAAGACTGTTTCCAGCATGGAAACACTATTTTACATTAGAAGAAGCATTTCGCAGAGTTTTTCAAGTATGTTTCTGTGATTTGTACTGTGTGGCATTTTTTCAGGGGCTGCGCTGTGTCTGAACACACAGAGAATGGCTGGCGCTTAAAGCGGCAAGTTTCAGTCAGTTTGTGCTGAAATGACAGCTTTGTCTAAAATATGTTGCTGGCGTCAAAATAAGACTGTTTCCAGCATGGAAACACTATTTTTTGATAGAAGAAGCATTTCGCAGAGTTTTCAAGTATGTTTCTGTGATTTGTACTGTGTGGCATTTTCAGGGCTGCACGCTGTGAAAAACAGTCTCATATGGCCAGGAAGCGGTAAAGCGGAAATTTTTACCGTTTGAGCTGAAATGACAGCTTTATCAAATGTGCTGCTGGCGTCAAAATAAGACTGTTTCCAGCATGGAAACACTATTTTACGATAGAAGAAGCATTTTGCAGAGTTTTCAAGTATGTTTCTGTGATTTGTACTGTGTGGCATTTTCAGGGCACACGCTGTGTCTGAACACACTCAGAATGGCTGGAAACGCTTAAAGCGGCAGAAGTTTCAGTCAGTTAGTGCTGAAATGAACAGTGTGTCTAAAATATGTTGCTGGCGTCAAAAAATAAGACTGTTTCCAGCATGGAAACACTATTTTACGATAGAAGAAGCATTTTTGCAGAGTTTTCAAGTATGTTTCTGTGATTTGTACTGTGTGGCATTTTCAGGGCACACGCTGAAAAACAGTCTCATATGGCCAGGAGCGGTGAAATTTTACCGTTTGAGCTGAAATGACAGCTTTGTATCAAATGTGCTGCTGGCGTCAAAATAAGACTGTTTCCAGCATGGAAACACTATTTTACATAGAAGAAGCATTTCGCAGAGAGTTTTCAAGTATGTTTCTGTGATTTGTACTGTGTGGCATTTTCAGGGCACGCTGTGTGAAAAACACACAGAGAATGGCTGGAAAGCGCTTGAAGTTTCAGTCAGTTAGTGCTGAAATGAACGGTGTTTCTAAAATATGTTGCTGGCGTCAAAATAAGACTGTTTCCAGCATGGAAACACTATTTTACATTAGAAGAAGCATTTCGCAGAGTTTTCAAGTATGTTTCTGTGATTTTCTGTGCATTTGCAGTGCTGCACTTTGTGGCATTTCATATGGCCAGGAGCGGTGAAATTTTACCGTTTGAGCTGAAATGACAGCTTTGTATCAAATGTGCTGCTGTCGTCAAATAAGATGCATGGAAAGGAACGGAGCATTTTTTCAAGTATGTTTTACTGTGTGGCATTTTACGCGTTTGAGCTGAAATGACAGTGAAATATCAAATGTGCTGCTGGCGTCTAAAAAAATAAGACTGTTTCCAGCATGGAAACACTATTTTACGATAGAAGAAGCATTTTGCAGAGTTTTCAAGTATGTTTCTGTGATTTGTGTGTGTGGCATTTTCAGGGGCACGCTGTGTGTGAAACACAGTCTCATATGGCCAGGAGCGGTGAAATTTTACCGTTTGAGCTGAAATGACAGCTTTGTATCAAAATGTGCTGCTGGCGTCAAAATAAGACTGTTTCCAGCATGGAAACACTATTTTACATTAGAAGAAGCATTTTGCAGAGTTTTCAAGTATGTTTCTGTGATTTGTACTGTGTGGCATTTTCAGGGCACGCTGTGTCTGAACACACTCATATGGCCAGGAAGCGCTTGAGCGGCAATTTCAGTCAGTTAGTGCTGAAATGACAGCGGTGTGTCTAAAATATGTGCTGCTGGCGTCAAAATAAGACTGTTTCCAGCATGGAAACACTATTTTACGATAGAAGAAGCATTTTGCAGAGTTTTTCAAGTATGTTTCTTTATTTGCTGTGTGTGCACTTTAGGGCCTGGCAGTCTTTTCAGGGCAAAACGTTTGTGAAAAACAGTCTCATATGGCCAGGAGCGGTGAAATTTTACCGTTTGAGCTGAAATGACAGCTTTGTATCAAATGTGCTGCTGGCGTCAAAATAAGACTGTTTCCAGCATGGAAACACTATTTTACATTAGAAGAAGCATTTCGCAGAGTTTTCAAGTATGTTTCTGTGATTTGTACTGTGTGGCATTTTCAGGGCACACGCTGTGTCTGAAACACAGAAGAGAATGGCTGGAACGCTTAAAGCGGCAAGTTTCAGTCAGTTAGTGCTGAAATGAACAGTGTGTCTAAAATATGTTGCTGGCGTCAAAATAAGACTGTTTCCAGCATGGAAACACTATTTTACGATTAGAAGAAGCATTTGCAGAGTTTTTCAAGTATGTTTCTGTGATTTGTACTGTGTGGCATTTTCAGGGCACACGCTGTGAAAAACAGTCTCATATGGCCAGGAGCGGTGAAATTTTACCGTTTGAGCTGAAATGACAGCTTTGTATCAAATGTGCTGCTGGCGTCAAAATAAGACTGTTTCCAGCATGGAAACACTATTTTACATTAGAAGAAGCATTTCGCAGAGTTTTCAAGTATGTTTCTGTGATTTGTACTGTGTGGCATTTTCAGGGCACACGCTGTGTCTGAACACACAGAGAATGGCTGGAAGCAGCTTAAAAGCGGTGAAGTTTCAGTCCGTTAGTGCTGAAATGACAGCTTTGTCTAAAATATGTTGCTGGCGTCAAAATAAGACTGTTTCCAGCATGGAAACACTATTTTACATTAGAAGAAGCATTTTGCAGAGTGAAATTTTTTTCAAGTATGTTTCTGTGATTTGTACTGTGTGGCATTTTCAGGGCATGCTGCTGTACTGTGTGGCATTTTCAGGGCTGCGTGTGTGAAAAACAGTCTCATATGGCCAGGAGCGGTGAAATTTTACCGTTTGAGCTGAAATGACAGCTTTGTATCAAATGTGCTGCTGGCGTCAAAATAAGACTGTTTTCAGCATGGAAACACTATTTTGATTAGAAGAAGCATTTTGCAGAGTTTTCAAGTATGTTTCTGTGATTTGTACTGTGTGGCATTTTCAGGGGGCACGCTGTGTCTGAACACACAGAGAATGGCTGGAAAGCTTAAAGCGGCAAATTTTCAGTCAGTTAAGCTGAAATGAAGCTTTTTCTAAAAGTCTGGCGTTTGTTTCCAGCTGAAATGACAGCTTTGTATCTAAAATATGTTGCTGGCGTCAAAATAAGACTGTTTCCAGCATGGAAACACTATTTTACGATAGAAGAAGCATTTTGAAATGAGAGTTTTTCAAGTATGTTTCTGTGATTTGTGCTGTGTGGCATTTTCAGGGCAATTTGCGTGTGAAAAACAGTCTCATATGGCCAGGAGCGGTGAAATTTTACCGTTTGAGCTGAAATGACAGCTTTGTATCAAATGTGCTGCTGGCGTCAAAATAAGACTGTTTCCAGCATGGAAACACTATTTTACATTAGAAGAAGCATTTCGCAGAGTTTTCAAGTATGTTTCTGTGATTTGTACTGTGTGGCATTTTCAGGGCACACGCTGTGTCAGACACACAGAGAATGGCTGGAAGCGCTTAAAGCGGCAAGTTTCAGTCAGTTAGTGCTGAAATGAGCGGTGTTTCTAAAATATGTTGCTGGCGTCAAAATAAGACTGTTTCCAGCATGGAAACACTATTTTTTTGATAGAAGAAGCATTTTTGCAGAGTTTTTCAAGTGTGTTTCTTTCATCTGCAGTACCTGGCATTTTCAGGGCACACGTTGTGAAAAACAGTCTCATATGGCCAGGAAGCGGTGAAATTTTACCGTTTGAGCTGAAATGACAGCTTTGTATCAAATGTGCTGCTGGCGTCAAAATAAGACTGTTTCCAGCATGGAAACACTATTTTACATTAGAAGAAGCATTTCGCAGAGTTTTCAAGTATGTTTCTGTGATTTGTACTGTGTGGCATTTTCAGGGCACACGCTGAAATTGAGCTGAAATGACAGCTTTGTATCAAATGTGCTG
>JAFBJY010001194.1:0-21184 GCA_016801885.1 Toxotes chatareus | reverse complement strand
AGACTGTTTCCAGCATGGAAACACTATTTTACATTAGAAGAAGCATTTTTCAGAGTTTTCAAGTGTTTCTGTGATTTGTACTGTGTGGCATTTTCAGGGCACACGCCAGTGAAAAACAGTCTCATATGGCCAGGAACGGTGAATTTTACCGCTTGAGCTGAAATGACAGCTTTGTATCAAATGTGCTGCTGGCGTCAAATAAGACTGTTTCCAGCATGGAAACACTATTTTACATTAGAAGAAGCATTTCGCAGAGTTTTCAAGCATGTTTCTGTGATTTGTACTGTGTGGCATTTTCAGGGCACACGCTGTGTCCCAGACACACAGAGAATGGCTGGAAACGCTTAAAACGGCAAGTTTCAGTCAGTTAGTGCTGAAATGAACGGTGTGTTTAAAAAATATGTTGCTGGCGTCAAATAAGACTGTTTCCAGCATGGAAACACTATTTTACATTAGAAGAAGCATTTTGCAGAGTTTTCAAGTATGTTTCTGTGATTTGCTGTGTGGGCACTTTCAGGGCAAACGCTGTGAAAAACAGTCTCATATGGCCAGGAACGGTGAAATTTTACCGCTTGAGCTGAAATGACAGCTTTGTATCAAATGTGCTGCTGGCGTCAAAATAAGACTGTTTCCAGCATGGAAACACTATTTTACATTAGAAGAAGCATTTCGCAGAGTTTTCAAGTATGTTTCTGTGATTTGTACTGTGTGGCATTTTCAGGGCACACGCTGTGTCCCAGACACACAGAGAATGGCTGGAAACGCTTAGGAACGGCAAATTTTACCGCTTTAGAGCTGAAATGAACGGTGCTTTGTAAAATATGTTGCTGGCGTCAAAATAAGACTGTTTCCAGCATGGAAACACTATTTTACATTAGAAGAAGCATTTCGCAGAGTTTTCAAGTATGTTTCTGTGATTTGTACTGTGTGGCATTTTCAGGGCACACGCTGTGAAAAACAGTCTCATATGGCCAGGAACGGTGAAATTTTACCGCTTGAGCTGAAATGACAGCTTTGTATCAAATGTGCTGCTGGCGCTCAAATAAGACTGTTTCCAGCATGGAAACACTATTTTACATTAGAAGAAGCATTTTGCAGAGTTTTCCGTATGTTTCTGTGATTTGTACTGTGGCATCTGCAGTACCTTGCAGGCACACAGGGCAAACGCTGAAAAACAGTCTCATATGGCCAGGAACGGTGAAATTTTACCGCTTTGAGCTGAAATGACAGCTTTGTATCAAATGTGCTGCTGCTGGCGTCAAAATAAGACTGTTTCCAGCATGGAAACACTATTTTACATTAGAAGAAGCATTTCGCAGAGTTTTCAAGTATGTTTCTGTGATTTGTACTGTGTGGCATTTTCAGGGCACACGCTGTGTCCCAGACACACAGAGAATGGCTGGAAACGCTTAAAACGGCAAGTTTCAGTCAGTTAGTGCTGAAATGAACGGTGTTTCTAAAATATGTTGCTGGCGCTAAATAAGACTGTTTCCAGCATGGAAACACTATTTTACATTAGAAGAAGCATTTCGCAGAGTTTTCAAGTATGTTTCTGTGATTTGTACTGTGTGGCATTTTCAGGGCACGCTGTGTGAAAAACAGTCTCATATGGCCAGGAACGGTGAAATTTTACCGCTTGAGCTGAAATGACAGCTTTGTATCAAATGTGCTGCTGGCGTCAAATAAGACTGTTTCCAGCATGGAAACACTATTTTACATTAGAAGAAGCATTTTGCAGTTTTCCCGTATGTTTCTGTGATTGTAGTGTGGGCATTTTCAGGGCACACGCTGTGAAAAACACACTCATATGGCCAGGAACGGTGAAATTTTTCCGTCTTGAGCTGAAATGACAGCTTTGTATCAAATGTGCTGCTGGCGTCAAATAAGACTGTTTCCAGCATGGAAACACTATTTTACATTAGAAGAAGCATTTCGCAGAGTTTTCAAGTATGTTTCTGTGATTTGTACTGTGTGGCATTTTCAGGGCACACGCTGTGTCCCAGACACACAGAGAATGGCTGGAAACGCTTAAAACGGCAAGTTTACCGTTTGAGCTGAAATGAACGCTTTGTATCAAATGTGCTGCTGGCGTCAAATAAGACTGTTTCCAGCATGGAAACACTATTTTACATTAGAAGAAGCATTTTGCAGAGTTTTCAAGTATGTTTCTGTGATTTGTACTGTGTGGCATTTTCAGGGCAAACGCTGTGAAAAAAATGAAGCTTGTCTCATATGGCCAGGAACGGTGAAATTTTACCGTTTGAGCTGAAATGACAGCTTTGTATCAAATGTGCTGCTGGCGTCAAAATAAGACTGTTTCCAGCATGGAAACACTATTTTACATTAGAAGAAGCATTTCGCAGAGTTTTCAAGTATGTTTCTGTGATTTGTACTGTGTGGCATTTTCAGGGCACACGCTGTGTCCCAGACACACAGAGAATGGCTGCTGAAACGCTTAAAACGGCAAGTTTCAGTCAGTTAGTGCTGAAATGAACGGTGTTTCTAAAATATGTTGCTGGCGCTAAATAAGACTGTTTCCAGCATGGAAACACTATTTTACATTAGAAGAAGCATTTTGCAGAGTTTTCAAGTATGTGTTGTTTCTGTGATTTGTACTGTGTGGCATTTTCAGGGCACACGCACACAAAAACAGTCTCATATGGCCAGGAACGGTGAAATTTTACCGCTTGAGCTGAAATGACAGCTTTGTATCAAATGTGCTGCTGGCGTCAAAATAAGACTGTTTCCAGCATGGAAACACTATTTTACATTAGAAGAAGCATTTCGCAGAGTTTTCAAGTATGTTTCTGTGATTTGTACTGTGTGGCATTTTCAGGGCACACGCTGTGTCCCAACACACAGAGAGATATGGCTGGAAACGCTTAAAACGAAAGTTTCAGTCGTTTGAGCTGAAATGAAGCTTTGTATAAAATATGTTGCTGGCGCTCAAAATAAGACTGTTTCCAGCATGGAAACACTATTTTACATTAGAAGAAGCATTTCGCAGAGTTTTCAAGTATGTTTCTGTGATTTGTACTGTGGGCATTTTCAGGGCACACGCTGTGTCCCAGAAAAACAGTCTCATATGGGCTGGAAAGCTTAAACGGTGAAATTTCACCGTTTGAGCTGAAATGACAGCTTTGTATCAAAATGCTGCTGGCGTCAAAATAAGACTGTTTCCAGCATGGAAACACTATTTTACATTAGAAGAAGCATTTCGCAGAGTTTTCAAGTATGTTTCTGTGATTGTACTGTGTGGCATTTTCAGGGCACACGCTGTGAAAAACAGTCTCATATGGCCCAGAAACGCTTAAAACGGTGAAATTTTACCGCTTGAGCTGAAATGACAGCTTTGTATCAAATGTGCTGCTGGCGTCAAAATAAGACTGTTTCCAGCATGGAAACACTATTTTACATTAGAAGAAGCATTTCGCAGAGTTTTCAAGTATGTTTCTGTGATTTGTACTGTGGCATTTTCAGGGCACACGCTGTGTCCCAGAAAACACAGTCTCATATGGCTGGAAACGCTTAAAACGGCAAGTTTCAGTCAGTTAGAGCTGAAATGAACGGTGTATCTAAAATATGTTGCTGGCGTCAAAATAAGACTGTTTCCAGCATGGAAACACTATTTTACATTAGAAGAAGCATTTCGCAGAGTTTTCAAGTATGTTTCTGTGATTTGTACTGTGTGGCATTTTCAGGGCACACGCTGTGTCCCAGACACACAGAGAATGGCTGGAAACGCTTTTACATTAAAACGGTGAAATTTTACCGTTTGAGCTGAAATGAACGCTTGTATCAAAATATGTGCTGGCGTCAAAAATAGACTGTTTCCAGCATGGAAACACTATTTTACATTAGAAGAAGCATTTCGCAGAGTTTTCAAGTATGTTTCTGTGATTTGTACTGTGTGGCATTTTCAGGGCACACGCTGTGAAAAACAGTCTCATATGGCCAGGAACGGTGAATTTTACCGTTTGAGCTGAAATGACAGCTTTGTATCAAATGTGCTGCTGGCGTCAAATAAGACTGTTTCCAGCATGGAAACACTATTTTACATTAGAAGAAGCATTTCGCAGAGTTTTCAAGTATGTTTCTGTGATTTGTACTGTGTGGCATTTTCAGGGCACACGCTGTGAAAAACAGTCTCATATGGCCAGGAACGGTGAAATTTTACCGCTTGAGCTGAAATGACAGCTTTGTATCAAATGTGCTGCTGGCGTCAAATAAGACTGTTTCCAGCATGGAAACACTATTTTACATTAGAAGAAGCATTTCGCAGAGTTTTCAAGTATGTTTCTGTGATTTGTACTGTGTGGCATTTTCAGGGCACACGCTGTGTCCCAGACACACAGAGAATGGCTGGAACGCTTAAAACGGCAAGTTTCAGCAGTTAGTGCTGAAATGAACGGTGTTTCTAAAATATGTTGCTGGCGCTCAAATAAGACTGTTTCCAGCATGGAAACACTATTTTACATTAGAAGAAGCATTTTGCAGAGTTTTCAAGTATGTTTCTGTGATTTGTACTGTGGCACTTTCAGGGCAAACGCTGTGAAAAAACAGTCTCATATGGCCAGGAACGGTGAAATTTTACCGCTTGAGCTGAAATGACAGCTTTGTATCAAATGTGCTGCTGGCGTCAAATAAGACTGTTTCCAGCATGGAAACACTATTTTTTACATTAGAAGAAGTATTTCAAGAGAGTTTTCAAGTATGTTTTGTGGATTTGTACTGTGGGGCATTTTCAGGGGCACAATGCTGTGTCCTAGACACACAGGAGAATGGCTGGAAACGCTTAAAAACGGCAAGTTTCAGCCGGTTAGTGCTGAAATGAACGGTGTGTTCTAAAATATGTTGCTGATGTCAAAATAAGATCACTTCCAGCATGGAAACACTATTTTACATTAGAAGAAGTATCAAGCAGAGTTTCCTGGCATCTTTCATGGTGATTTGTACTGTGTGGCACTTTCAGGGTAAACGCATGTCCCAGACACAGAGAGAATGGCTGAAACGCTTAGGAACGGTGTAAGTGTTTGGTCAGTTAGTGCTGAATGAATGGCAGCTTTGTATCATATGTGCTGCTGGCGCTAAAATAAGACTTTTTCCCAGTGCTGGTAACACTATTTTTACATTAGAAGAAGCATTTCGTAGAGTTCTAAGCATGTTTCAGTGATTTGGTACTGTGTGTGGCATTTCAGGGCACACGCCAGTCCCAGACACACATAGAATGTGGTTGGCAACGCTTGTGAACGGTAAAATTTCCACTCAGTTAGGTGCTGAAATGACAGCTGTAGTCTAAAATGCGTTGCTGGTTAAATAAGACTGTTTCCAGCATGGAAACACTATTTTGTTAATAGAAGAAGTGATTTTGCAGAGTTTTCCCGTGTTTCTTTCTTTCATCTGCAGTACCTGGCACTTTTCTAGGCAAAACGCTAGGTAAAACAAAGTCTCATATGGCCAGGAACGTGTACCTTTACTGCTTGAGCTTTTGAAATGACAGCTTTGTATCAAATGTGCTGCTGGCGTCAAAATAAGACTTTTTCCCCAGCATGGAACACTATTTTACATTAGAAGAAGTATTTCGCAGAGTTTTCAAGTATGTTTCTTGTGATTTGTACTCTGTGTGGCATTTTCAGGGCACACGCCAGGCCCAGAATAACAGAGAATGGCTGGAAACGCCAGGAACGGTGAAGTTTCAGCTGTTAGTGCTGAAATGACAACGGTGTTTCTAAAATATGCTGGGTTGAAGGCCAAATAAGATCTGTTTCGTGCATGGAAACACTATTTTGCCATTAGAAGCAGCTTACTCTCGCAGAGTTTTCAAGTATGTTTCTGGGATTTGTACTGTGTGTACTTTTCAGGGCAGCCACGCTTGTGCCCCAGACATTGCAGAGAATGGCTGGAAACGCTTTTAAAACGGCAAGTTTCAGTCAGTTAGGTGCTGAAATGAACGGCGTTTCTAAAATATGTTGTTGGCGCTAAATAAGACTGTTTCTGGCATGGAAAACACTATTTTTACATTAGAAGAAGCGATTTCAGAGAGTTTTCAAGCATGTCTCAGTGATTTGTACTGTGTGTGGCATTTTCAGGGCACAGCCGCTGTGTCCCAGACACAGAGAATGGCTGGAAACGCTTTTAAACGCAAGTAAGTTTGTCAGTTAGTGCTGCGAAAAATGAACGGGTGTTTCTAAATATGTTGCTGGCGCTAAATAAGACTGTTTCCAGCATGGAAACACTATTTCATATTAGGAAGAAGTATTTCGCAGAGTTTTCAAGGCATGTTTCTGTGATTTGTACTGCGTGTGGCATTTTCAGGCACACGCCAGAAAAAACAGTCTATATACAGAACGGCTGGAAATTTTTAAAACGCAAGTTTGAGTCTGAAAGTGTGACATGAACTTTGCATCTAAAATGTGCTGCTGGCGTGCTGTAACAAGACTGTTTCCAGCATGGAAACACTATTTTACATTAGAAGAAGCATTTCGCAGAGTTTTCCCAAGCATGTTTCTGTGGATTTGTACTGTGTGGTATTTTCATAGGGCACACGCTATGAAAACAGTCTCATATGGCCAGGAACGGTGAAATTTCACCGCTTGAGCTGAAAAATGACAGCTTTGTATCAATGTACTGTTGGCGTCAAAATAAGACTGTTTCCAGCATGTGAAACACTATTTTTACATTAGAAGAAGCATTTCCGCAGAGTTTTCAAGCATGTTTCTGTGGATCTGCAGCTGTGGCATTTTCAGGGCAATACGCTGTGTCCCAGGTTAATACAGTCAGATGGCTGGAAACGCTTAAAACGGTGAAAAAGTTTCCAGTTCGCCTAGTGCTGAAATGAAAGCTGTGTGTCTAATATGCTGCTGGCGCTCAGGTCAAGACTGTTTCCAGCATGGAAACACTATTTTACATTAGGGAAGAAGCATTTTGCAGAGTTTTCCTGCGCGTTTCTTTCATCTGCAGTACTCTGCCACTTTCAGGGCAAACGTTGTGAAAACAGTCTCATATGGCCAGGAACGGTGAAATTTCACGCTTGAGCTGAAATGTGACAGCTTTGTATCAAATGTGTTGCTTGGCGCTAAAATAAGACTGTTTCCAGCATGGAAACACTATTTACATTAGAAGAAGCATTTCGCAGAGTTTTCAAGTATGTTTCTGTGATTTGTACTGTGTGTAGCATTTTCAGGGCACACGCTGTGTCCCAGACACACAGAGAGATGGCTGGAAACGCTTTTAAACGGCAAGTTTCAGTCAGTTAGTGCTGAAAAATGAACGGTGTGTCTAAATATGTTGCTGGCGTCAAAATAAGACAGTTTCCAGCATGGAAACAGTTATTTTACATTAGAAGGCGACGCGGCAGAGGCTTCTGTGTTTTCTGTCATCTGCAGTTGTGGCATTTTCAGGGCACACGCCTGTGAAAAACAGTTCATATGGCCAGGAACGGTGAAATTTTACCGCTTGAGCTGAAATGACAGCTTTGTATCAAATGTGCTGCTGGCGTCAAATAAGACTATTTCCAGCATGGAAACACTATTTGCGCATTAGAAGAAGTGCCATGCAAAGAGTTTTCCGCGTGTTTCTTTCATATTTGCAGTACCTGGCATTGTCAGGGCAAACGTTGTGAAAACAGTTCCCATAAATGGCCAGGAACGGTGTGAAATTTTACCGCTTTGAGCTGAAAATGACAGCTTTGTATCGGATGTGATGCTGCTGGCGCTAGAATAAGACTGTTTCCAGCATGGAAACACTATTTTACATTAGAAGAAGCATTTTTGCAGAGTTTTCAAGCATGTTTCTGTGATTTGTACTGTGGCATTTTCAGGGCACACGCTGTGTCCCAGACACACAGAGAATGGCTGGAAACGCTAAAACGCGGCAAGTTTCCAGTCAGTTAGTGCTGAAATGAACGGTGTTTCTAAATATGTTGCTGGCGTCAAATAAGACTGTTTCCAGCATGGAAACACTATTTTACATTAGAAGCAGCTTACTTTCAGAGTTTTCAAGTATGTTTCTGTGATTTGTACTGTGTGGCATTTTCAGGCGCGCACACAAGCTGTCCCAGAACCACAGAGTCTCGATAACGCTTAAAACGCAGTAAATTTTAGGTCAGTTAGAGCTGAAATGAACGGTGTTGGTATCAAATGTGTTGCTGGCGTTAAATAAGACTTTTTCCAGCATGGAAACACTATTTACATTAGAAGAAGCATTTTCGCAGAGTTTTCAAGCATGTTTCTGTGATTTTGTACTGTGTGGCATTTTCAGGGCAAGGACACGCTGTGTCCCAACAGTACTGCCATATGGCTGGAAACGGTGAAAACGGCAAGTTTCAAAGTTTGTTAGGTGCTGAAATGAACGGCAGTGTCTAAAATATGTTGTTGATGTCAGTAAATAAGACTGTTTCCAGCATGGAAACACTATTTTACATTAATGCCAGGAAGAAGCGTAAGTTTAGCAGAGTTTTCCCGCAGTGTTTCTGTGATTTGTACCTGTGTGCATTTTCAGGCAAAACGCTAGAAAAACAGTCTCATATGGCCAGGAACGTGAAATTTTACCGCTTGAGCTGAAATGACAGCTTTGTATCAAGTCAAAGCGTTTTATGTCAAATAAGACTGTTTCAGCATGGAAACACTATTTTACATTAGAAGAAGGCGGCCTTGCAGAGTTTTCAAGCATGTTTCTGTGATTTGTAATGTGTGGCATTTTCAGGGCAAACGCTGTGTCCCAGACACGTAGAGAATGGCTGGAAACGCTTTTAAAACGGCAAATGAAACCCGTTAGTGCTGAAAAATGAACGGTGTTTTCTAAAATATGTTGCTGGCGTCAAAATAAGACTGTTTCCAGCATGGAAACACTATTTTACATTAGGGAAGAAGCTATTTCGCAGAGTTTTCAAGTTTGTTTCTGTGATTTGTACTGTGTGGCATTTTCAGGGCACACGCCAGAAAAACAGTCTCATATGGCCAGGAACGGTGAAATTTTTACCGCTTTGAGCTGCTGAAATGACAGCTTGGTAGCAAAATGTGATGTTGGCTGCCAGGTAACAAGACTGTTTCCAGCATGGAAACACTATTTCACATTAGCAGAAGCATTTGAGTTTTCCGCGGTGTTTTTCTGCCATCTGCAGTACCTGGCACTTTTCAGGGGGAAAACGTTAAAATCCCAGACAGTCTCATAATGGCCGTGGAAACGGTGAAAACTGTGCAAGCTTGAGCCGCCAGTGAAGAAATGAACAGTGTGTCTATCAAATGCTGCTGGCGTCAAAATAAGACTGTTTCCATGGAAACACTATTTACAATATTGAAGGAAGCATTTTGCAGAAGTTTTCCCGTGTGTTTCTTTCATCTGCAGTACTGGCACTTTCAGGGCAACGCTAGAAAAACAGTCTCATATGGCCAGGAACGGTGAAATTTCACTGCTTGAGCTGAAATGACAGTTTGTATCAAATGTGCTGTCAAGCGCTAAATAAGACTGTTTCCAGCATGGAAACACTATTTTACATTAGAAGAAGGAAGCCAGCAGAGTTTCTGCAGCATAAGTCGCAGATTTGTACTGTGTGGCATTAGGCACACGCTGTGTCCCAGACACACAGAGAATGGTTGGAAACGCTTAAACGGTAAAGTTTGAAATAAGTTAGTGCTGAAATGAACGGTGTTTCTAAAATATGTTGCTACGCTAAATAAGACTGTTTCCAGCATGGAAACACTATTTTACATTAGAAGAAGCATTTCGCAGAGCTGGGTATGTTTTGTGATTGGTACTGTGTGGCATTAGGGCACACGCTTATGTCCCAGACACACAGAGAATGCTGGAAACGCTGTAAACGTGCAAGTTTCAACAAGTTATGCTGAATGAACTGTGTTTCTAAAATATGTTGCTGGCGTCAAATAAGACTGTTTCCAGCATGGAAACACTATTTTACATTAGAAGAAGCATTTTGCAGAGTTTTCAAGTATGTTTCTGTGATTTGCATTTGTACCTGGCATTTTCAGGGCAAACGCTGTGAAAAACAGTCTCATATGGCCAGGAACGGTGAAATTTTACCGCTTGAGCTGAAATGACAGCTTTGTATCAAATGTGCTGCTGGCGTCAAAATAAGACTGTTTCCAGCATGGAAACACTATTTTACATTAGAAGAAGCATTTCGCAGAGTTTTCAAGTATGTTTCTGTGATTTGTACTGTGTGGCATTTTCAGGGCACACGCTGTGTCCCAGACACACAGAGAATGGCTGGAAACGCTTAAAAAAACGGCAAGTTTCAGTCAGTTAGTGCTGAAATGAACGGTGTGTCTAAAATATGTTGCTGGCGTCAAAATAAGACTGTTTCCAGCATGGAAACACTATTTTACATTAGAAGAAGCATTTCGCAGAGTTTCAAGTATGTTTCTGTGATTGTACTGTGGCATTTTTCAGGGCACATTGGTGAAAACAGTCTATATGGCTAGACCCAGCAAATGTACTGCTTGAGCTGAAATGACAGCTTTGTAGCAAATGTGCTGCTGATGTTGGGTAACAAGATCATCAGTATGGAAAATTTTCAGGGCAATACGCTGTGTCCTGACACACAGAGAATGGCTGGAAACGCTTAAAACGGCAAGTATCAGTCAGTTAGTGCTGAAATGAACGGTGTTTAAAATATGTTGCTGGCGTCAAATAAGACTGTTTGCATGGAAACACTATTTTACATTAGAGGAAGTATTTTGCAGAGTTTTCTGTGTTTTCATCTGCAGTACCGGGTACTCTCAGGGCAAACGTTGTGGAAAAATGTCTCACAGTGGCCAGGAACGGTGAAATTTTACTGTTTGAGCCAAGTTGAATAGCTTTGTATCAAATGTGCTGCTGGCGTTGCACCGAATGTTTCCAGTACATGGAAACACTATTTTTACATTAGAAGAAGCATTTGCAGAGCTTTCCTATGTGTTTCTTTCAGATCTGGTACTGTGTGGCACTTTCTAGGGCAAATGTTTGTGTCCCAGACACACAGAGAATGGCTGGCCAGGCTTAAAACGGTGAGTTTCAGCTGGGTTTGAGCTGAAAATGACAGCTTTTTCTAAAATATGCTGCTGGCGCCAAAATAAGACTGTTTCCAGCATGGTAACACCATTTTTACATTAGGAAGAAGCATTTCGCAGAGTTTTCAAGCATGTTTCTGGTGATTTGTACTGTGCGGCATTTTCAGGGCACATACTGCCAGAAAACAGTCTCTACATGGCCAGGAACGGTGCAATCTTAACGTTTGAGCTAAAAAATGACAGCTTTGTATCAAACGCGTGCTGCTGGCGCCAAAATAAGACTGTTTCCAGCATGGAAACACTATTTTACATTAGAAGAAGCATTTCGCAGAGTTTTCAAGTATGTTTCTGTGATTTGTACTGTGTGGCATTTTCAGGGCACACGCTGTGTCCCAGACACAGAGAATGGCTGGAAACGCTTAAAACGGCAAGTTTCAGTCAGTTAGCTGAAATGACAGCTGTGTCTAAAATATGTTGCTGCTGGCGCTGCTAAATAAGACTGTTTCCAGCATGGAAACACTATTTTACATTAGAAGAAGCATTTTGCAGAGTTTTCCTGTATGTTTCTGTGATTTGTACTGTGGCACATTTCAGGGCAAACACGCTGTGAAAAACAGTCTCATATGGCCAGGAACGGTGAAATTTTACCGCTTGAGCTGAAATGACAGCTTTGTATCAAATGTGCTGCTGGCGCTAAAATAAGACTGTTTCCAGCATGGAAACACTATTTTACATTAGAAGAAGCATTTCGCAGAGTTTTCAAGTATGTTTCTGTGATTGTGTACTGTGTGGCATTTTCAGGGCACACGCTGTGTCCCAAAGACACACAGAGAATGGCTGGAAACGCTTAAACGGCAAGTTTTTACCGTTAGTGCTGAAATGAACGCTGTTTCTAAAAATGTGCTGCTGGCGCTGTAAATAAGACTGTTTCCAGCATGGAAACACTTTTACATTAGAAGAAGCATTTCGCAGACATTAGAAGAAGCATTTCGCAGAGTTTTCAAGTATGTTTCTGTGATTTGTACTGTGTGGCATTTTCAGGGCACACGCTGTGTGAAAACACAGTCTCATATGGCCAGGAACGGTGAAATTTTACCGCTTGAGCTGTGCTGAAATGACAGCTTTGTAAAAAATGCTGCTGGCGTCAAAATAAGACTGTTTCCAGCATGGAAACACTATTTTACATTAGAAGAAGCATTTCGCAGAGTTTTCAAGTATGTTTCTGTGATTTGTACTGTGTGGCATTTTCAGGGCACACGCTGTGAAAAAACAGACACACAGAGAATGGCTGGAAACGCTTAAAACGGTGAAGTTTTAGTCAGTTAGTGCTGAAATGAACGGTGTGTCTAAATATGTTGCTGGCGCTCAAAATAAGACTGTTTCCAGCATGGAAACACTATTTTACATTAGAAGAAGCATTTCGCAGAGTTTTCAAGTATGTTTCTGTGATTTGTACTGTGTGGCATTTTCAGGGCAAACGCTGTGAAAAACAGTCTCATATGGCCAGGAACGGTGAAATTTTACCGCTTGAGCTGAAATGACAGCTTTGTATCAAATGTGCTGCTGGCGTCAAATAAGACTGTTTCCAGCATGGAAACACTATTTTACATTAGAAGAAGCATTTCGCAGAGTTTTCAAGTATGTTTCTGTGATTTGTACTGTGTGGCATTTTCAGGGCACACGCTGTGTCCCAGACACACACAGAGAATGGCTGGAAACGCTTAAAACGGCAAATTTCAGTCAGTTAGTGCTGAAATGAACGGTGTTTGTAAAAATATGTTGCTGGCGCTGGCAAAATAAGACTGTTTCCAGCATGGAAACACTATTTTACATTAGAAGAAGCATTTTGCAGAGTTTTCAAGTATGTTTCTGTGATTTGTAGTACCTGGCACTTTCAGGGCAAACGCTGTGAAAAACAGTCTCATATGGCCAGGAACGGTGAAAGCTTACCGCTTGAGCTGAAATGACAGCTTTTTCTAAAAATGTGCTGGCGTCAAAATAAGACTGTTTCCAGCATGGAAACACTATTTTACATTAGAAGAAGCATTTCGCAGAGTTTTCAAGTGTGTTTCTGTGATTTGTACTGTGTGGCATTTTCAGGGCACACGCTGTGGCATTTTCAGAAACACAGTCCCATGGCAGTCTCATATGGCCAGGAACGGTGAAATTTCAGTCAGTTAGAGCTGAAATGAACGCTTTGTATCAAATATGCTGCTGGCGTCAAAATAAGACTGTTTCCAGCATGGAAACACTATTTTACATTAGAAGAAGCATTTTGCAGAGTTTTCCAAGTATGTTTCTGTGATTTGTACTGTGTGGCATTTTCAGGGCACACGCCAGTGAAAAACAGTCTCATATGGCCAGGAACGGTGAAATTTTACCGCTTGAGCTGAAATGACAGCTTTGTATCAAATGTGCTGCTGGCGCTAAATAAGACTGTTTCCAGCATGGAAACACTATTTTACATTAGAAGAAGCATTTCGCAGAGTTTTCAAGTATGTTTCTGTGATTTGTACTGTGTGGCATTTTCAGGGCACACGCTGTGTCCCAGACACACAGAGAATGGCTGGAAACGCTTAAAACGGCAAGTTTCAGTCAGTTAGTGCTGAAATGAACGGTGTGTTCTAAAATATGTTGCTGGCGCTAAAATAAGACTGTTTCCAGCATGGAAACACTATTTTACATTAGAAGAAGCATTTCGCAGAGTTTTCAAGTATGTTTCTGTGATTTGTGCTGTGTGGCACTTTCAGGGCAAACGCTGTGAAAAACAGTCTCATATGGCCAGGAACGGTGAAATTTTACCGCTTGAGCTGAAATGACAGCTTTGTATCAAATGTGCTGCTGGCGTAAATAAGACTGTTTCCAGCATGGAAACACTATTTTACATTAGAAGAAGCATTTCGCAGAGTTTTCAAGTATGTTTCTGTGATTTGTACTGTGTGGCATTTTCAGGGCACACGCTGTGTCCCAGACACACAGAGAATGGCTGGAAACGCTTAAAACGGCAAGTTTCAGTCAGTTAGTGCTGAAATGAACGGTGTTTCTAAAATATGTTGCTGGCGCTCAAATAAGACTGTTTCCAGCATGGAAACACTATTTTACATTAGAAGAAGCATTTCGCAGAGTTTTCAAGTATGTTTCTGTGATTTGTACTGTGTGGCATTTTCAGGGCACACGCTGTGAAAAACAGTCTCATATGGCCAGGAACGGTGAAATTTTACCGCTTGAGCTGAAAAATATGTTGCTGGCGCAAAATAAGACAGCTTTGTATCAAATGTGTTGCTGATGCCACACAAGACTGTTTCAGCATGGAAACACTATTTTACATTAGAAGAAGCATTTGCAGAGTTTCTCTGGGTATGTTTCAGTGATTTGTACTGTGTGGCATTTCAGGGCACATGCTGTGTCCTATGACACACAGAGAATGGCTGGAAACGCTTAAAACGGCAAGTTTCAGTCAGTTAGTGCTGAAATGAACGGTGTTTCTAAAATATGTTGCTGGCGCTGAATAAGACTGTTTCTGGCATGGAAACACTATTTTACATTTTGTGAAGAAGCATACTGCAGAGTTTTCTTCTCCGTTCTGTGATTTCATCTGCAGTACCTGGCACTTTCTGTGCAATATTGCTGAAAAAAATAGTCTGATAAGTGGCTAAGAACGGTCAAATTGTACTGGTTTGAGCTGAAATGACAGCTTTGTATCAAATAAAGGTGGATGTTGTAAACAAGACTGCTTCAGCATGGAAATGGTATTTACATTAGAAGAAGCATTTCGCAGAGCCTTTTCAAGTAGCGTTTCTGTGGATTTGTACTGTGTGGCATTTTTAGCAATACGCCAGGAAAAAACAGTCTCATATGGCCAGGAACGTGCAAATTCTACCTGTTTGAGCTGAAATGACAGTCGTTGTATCAAATGTGCTGCTGGCGTTAAACAACAAGACTGTTTCAGCATGGAAACACGGCCTGGCATTAGAAGAAGTGATTTGCAGAGTTTTCCCGCAGTGTTTTTGTGGACTGCAGTACCTGGCACTTTCAGTGCACACGCTGTGAAAAACAGTCTCACAGAGCAATGGCAGGAAACGCTGAACGTGAATTTCCAGTCGCTGAATGTTGAAATGAACAGCTGTCAGATCAAATGTGCTGCTGATGGCTAAATTGCAGACTGTTTCCCAGCATGGAAACACTATTTTACATATTAGAAGAAGCATTTCGCAGAGTTTTCCGCGCATGTTTCTGGTGATTTTGTACTGTACCTGGCATTTTCAGGCACACGTTGTGAAAAATAAAAAGTCTGGCGTGGAACGCAAAATTTTACCGTTTGAGCTGAAATGACAGCTTTGTATCAAATGCGTTGCTGGCGTCTAACAAGACTTTTTCCAGCATGTGTTAATTATTTACATTAGAAGAAGCGCATTTTAGGACTTTTTCAAGTACATTTCTGTGATTTGAAATGTGTAGCATTTTTAGGGCATTACGCTTAAACTTCTGTACACATAGACAATGGCTGAAACGCTTTAAACGGCAAAGTTTCTGTCAGCTAGTGCTGAAATGAATGTGTGTGTCTAAAATATGTTGGTTGATGGTTGCAACGAAGACTGTTTCCAGCATGGAAACAATATACTACATTAGAAGAAGCATTTCTTTGAGAGTTTTCAAAGTATGTTTCTTTCATCTGCACTGGTACTTTCAGGGCATAAGCCAGAAAAAACAGTCCTGATATGGCTAGAACGGTCAAATTTCACTGCTTGAGCTGAAAATGGCGAAGCTTAGTATCAAATGTGCTGCTGGCGTTAACAACCAAGACTGTTTCCAGCATGGAAACACTATTTCCACATTAGAAGAAGCATTTCGCAGAGTTTCCTCAAGCATGTTTCTCAGATTTGTACTGTGTGGCATTTTCAGGGCATGACGCTGGGAAAACAGTCTCATATGGCCAGGAACGGGGTGAAATTTTACCGCTTGAGCTGAAATGACAGCTTTGTAACAAATGTGCTGCTGGCTGTCAATCAAGACTGTTTCCAGTATGGAAACACTATTTTTACATTAGAAGAAGCTAGTCTCAGAGTTTTCAAGTATGTTTGGTGATTTGTACTGTGTGGCATTTTCAGGGCACACGCTGTATCCCCAGACACACAGAGAATGGCTGAAACGCTTAAAACGGCAAGTTTCCAGCAGTTGAGTTGAAATGAAGCGGTGTGTCAAAATATGTTGCTGGCTACGCTGCAAATAAGACTTTTTCCAGCATGGAAACACTATTTTACATTAGAAGAAGTATTTCGCAGAGTTTTCCCTGCAGGTGTTTTTTCATCTGCAGTACCTGGCACTTTCAGGGCAAAACGCTGTGTCCCAGACAGTCTCATGGCTGGCCAGGAACACGTGAAATTTCACCGTTTGAGCTGAAATGACAGCTTTTTATCAAATATGTTGCTGGCGCTAAATAAGACTGTTTCCAGCATGGAAACACTATTTTACATTAGAAGAAGCATTTCGGAGAGAGCTGGCAAGCATGTTTCTGTGGATTTGTACTGTGTGGCATTTTTCAGGGCACACGCTGTGTCCCAGACACACAGAGAGAATGGCTGGAAACGTTGTAAAACGGTCAAGTTTCAGCCGCTTAGTGCTGAAAATGAACGGGTGTGTCTAAAATATGTTGCTGGAAGTTAAATAAGACTGTTTCCAGCATGGAAACACTATTTTTACATTAGAAGAAGCATTTGCAGAGTTTTCCTGCAGGTTTTTCATCTGCAGTACCTGGCACTTCAGGGCAAACGCCAGGGAAACATTAGTCTACATTAGAAGAAGATTGAGAAAGCCAAATATGTTTTGATTTGTATTGTGGTATTTACCGGCAATACTGTGAAAAAAACTGTCTCATATGACAGGAACGGTGAAATTTTACTGTTTGAGCTGAAAATGACAGCTTTGTATCAAATGTGCTGCAGGCGTCAGAATAAGACTGTTTCCAGCATGGAAAACACTATTTTACATTAGAAGAAGCATTTCGCAGAGTTTTCAAGCATGCTTCTGTGATTTGTACTGTGTGGCATTTTCAGGGCAATAACGCTGTGAAAATGAAGTTCATATGGCCAGGAACGTGTCAAATTTTACCGCTTGAGCTGAAATAAAGCCGTATCAGCTTGGCGTTGTAATAAATGTGCTGCTATGGAAACACTATTTCAATAGGGAAGACTGTTTCTGGGCAGCATGTACTGTGGCAAACACTATTTTACATTAGGGAAGAAGACATTTCAGAACAGAGTCAAATAAGACTGCTTCCAGCATGGAAACACTATTTACACATAGTAGCTTTACTCTCGCGAGTTTTCAAGATTTGTACTGTGTGGCATTTCTAGGGCACACGCTTCGTGTCCCAGACACACAGAGAATGGCTGGAAACGCTTAAAACCTGCAAAGCTTTCAGTCAGTTAGTGCTGAAATGAACGGTGTTTCTAAAATATGTTGCTGGCGTTCTTTAAATAAGACTGTTTCAGTCAGCATGGAAACACTATTTTACATTAGAAGAAGCATTTCGCGAGAGTTTTCAAGTATGTTTCTGTGATTTGTACTGTGTGGCATTTTCAGGGCACACGCTGTGAAAAATAGTCTCATATGGCCAGGAACGCTGAAATTTTACCGCTTGAGCTGAAATGGACAGCTTTGTATCAAAATGTGCTGGCTGGCGTCAGTCAAGACTGTTTCCAGCATGGAAACACTATTTTTACATTAGAAGAAGCATTTCTCGCAGAGTTTTCAAGATTGTGTTTCTGTGATTTGTACTGTGTGGCATTTTCAGGCAATACGCCAGTTTCTAGACACACAGAGAATGGCTGGGAAACGCTTAAAACGAAGCAAGTTTCAAGTATGTCAGTTAGTGCTGAAATGAACGGTGTTTCTAAAAATATGCTTGCTGGCGGCGTTGGGTAATAAGACTGTTTCCAGCATGGAAACACTATTTTACATTAGAAGAAGCATTTTGCAGAGTTTTCCTGCAGTGTTTCTTTCTCATCTGCAGTACCTGGCACTTTCAGGGCAAACGCTGTGAAAAACAGTCTCATATGGCTGGCCAGGAACTGTGAATTTTTACCGTTTGAGCTGAAATGACAGCTTTGTATCAAATGTGCTGCTGGCTGGTTAGAATAAGACTGTTTCCAGCATGGAAACACTATTTTACATTAGAAGAAGCATTTCGCAGAGTTTTCAAGCATGTTTCTGTGATTTGTACTGCAGTGGCATTAGGCACACGCTGTGAAAACAGTCTTATATGGCCAGGAACGCTTAAAATTTCAGTCAGTTTGAGCTGAAATGACAGCTTTGTATCAAATGTGCTGCTGGCGTCTGAATAAGACTGTTTCCAGCATGGAAACACTATTTTACATTAGAAGAAGCATTTCGCAGAGTTTTCCCTGCTGTGTTTCTTTTCATCTGCAGTCTGTTTGGCACTTTCTAGGCAAATCGCTGTGAAAAATAGTCCAAGGAATGGCCAGGAACGTGTGAAATTTACCGCTTTAGCTGGAAATGACAGCTTGCATCAAATGTGCTGCTGGCGTCAAAATAAGACTGTTTCCAGCATGGAAACACTATTTTACATTAGAAGAAGCATTTCTCGCAGAGTTTTCAAGTATGTTTCTGTGATTTGTACTGTGTGGCATTTTCAGGCACACGCTGTGAAAAATGTCTCATATGGCCAGGAACGGTGAAATTTTACCGTTTGAGCTGAAATGACAGCTTTGTATCAAATGTGTTGCTGGCGCCAAAAATAAGACTGTTTCCAGCATGGAAACACTATTTTACATTAGAAGAAGCATTTCGCAGAGTTTTCAAATATGTTTCTGTGATTTGTAATGTGTGTGGCATTTTTCAGGCACACGCTGTGTCCCAGACACAGAGAATGGCTTGAAAATCGCTGAAATCCGGCAAGTTTCCAGCCCGCGAAAGCTGAAAATGAACGGTGTTTCTAAAATATGTTGCTGGCGTCGAATAAGACCATTTTGAAAGCATGGAAACACTATTTCATACATTAGAAGAAGCATTTCGTAGAGTTTTCAAGTATGTTTCTGTGATTGCTACTGTGTGGCATTTTCAGGGCACACGCTGTGTCCCAGATAGTCACGATAATGGCTGATACGCTGAAAACGGTGAAATTCTTAATCAGTTTGTGCTGAAAAATGACAGCTTTGTATCAAATGTGTTGGTTACGTCAGAAATAAGACTTTTTTCCGTACGGAAACACTATTTTACATTAGCTGCCAGCCATTATCGTGAGTTTTCAAGCATTTTTCAGTGATTTTGTACTGTGTGGCATTCTTCAGGCAACACGCTGTAAAAAAACAGTCCTTGTTGGCGGCCAGGAACGGTGAAATTTACCGCTTGAGCTGAAATGACAGTCAGTCAAATGTGCTGCTGGCGTCAAATAAGACTGTTTCCAGCATGGAAACACTATTTTACATTAGAAGAAGCATTTTAGAGTTTTCTGGCATGTTTCTCTTGAAGATTTGTACTGTGTGGCATTTTTCAGGGCACACGCTGTGTCCCAGACCCACAGAGAATGGGCTGGAAACGCTTAAAACGGCAAGTTTCCAGTCAGTTAGTGCTGAAATGAACGGTAGTTTAAAATATGCTGTTGGCGTCAGGCCACACTGTTTCCAGCATGAAACACTATTTTACATTAATAGAAGGAAGCATTTTGCAGAGTTTTCCGTGTGTTTCTGTGATTTGTACTACCTGGCATTTTCAGGGCAAACGCTGTGAAAAACAGTCTCATATGGCCAGGAACGGTGAAATTTTACCGCTTGAGCTGAAATGACAGCTTTGTATCAAATGTGCTGCTGGCGCTCAAATAAGACTGTTTCCAGCATGGAAACACTATTTTACATTAGAAGAAGCATTTCGCAGAGTTTTCAAGTATGTTTCTGTGATTTGTACTGTGTGGCATTTTCAGGGCACACGCTGTGTCGCTGTGTCCCAGACACACAGAGAATGGCTGGAAACGCTTAAAACGGCAAGTTTCAGTCAGTTAGTGCTGAAATGAACGGTGTGTTCAAAAATATGTTGCTGGCGTCAAAATAAGACTGTTTCCAGCATGGAAACACTATTTTACATTAGAAGAAGCATTTCGCAGAGTTTTCAAGTATGTTTCTGTGATTTGTACTGTGTGGCATTTTCAGGGCACACGCCAGAAAAACAGTCTCATATGGCCAGGAACGGTGAAATTTTACCGCTTGAGCTGAAATGACAGCTTTGTATCAAATGTGCTGCTGGCGCTCAAAATAAGACTGTTTCCAGCATGGAAACACTATTTTACATTAGAAGAAGCATTTCGCAGAGTTTTCAAGTATGTTTCTGTGATTTGTACTGTGTGGCATTTTCAGGGCACACGCTGTGTCCCAGACACACAGAGAATGGCTGGAAACGCTTAAAACGGCAAGTTTCAGTCAGTTAGTGCTGAAATGAACGGTGTGTTCTAAAATATGTTGCTGGCGCTAAAATAAGACTGTTTCCAGCATGGAAACACTATTTTACATTAGAAGAAGCATTTTGCAGAGTTTTCAAGTATGTTTCTGTGATTTGTACTGTGGCATTTTCAGGGCAAACGCTGTGAAAAACAGTCTCATATGGCCAGGAACGGTGAAATTTTACCGCTTGAGCTGAAATGACAGCTTTGTATCAAATGTGCTGCTGGCGTCAAAATAAGACTGTTTCCAGCATGGAAACACTATTTTACATTAGAAGAAGCATTTCGCAGAGTTTTCAAGTATGTTTCTGTGATTTGTACTGTGTGGCATTTTCAGGGCACACGCTGTGTCCCAGACACACAGAGAATGGCTGGAAACGCTTAAAACGGCAAGTTTCAGTCAGTTAGTGCTGAAATGAACGGTGTTTCTAAAATATGTTGCTGGCGTCAAAATAAGACTGTTTCCAGCATGGAAACACTATTTTACATTAGAAGAAGCATTTCGCAGAGTTTTCAAGTATGTTTCTGTGATTTGTACTGTGTGGCATTTTCAGGGCACACGCTGTGAAAAACAGTCTCATATGGCCAGGAACGGTGAAATTTTACCGCTTGAGCTGAAATGACAGCTTTGTATCAAATGTGCTGCTGGCGCTAAATAAGACTGTTTCCAGCATGGAAACACTATTTTACATTAGAAGAAGCATTTCGCAGAGTTTTCAAGTATGTT
>JAFBJY010001193.1:0-58637 GCA_016801885.1 Toxotes chatareus | reverse complement strand
GAAAACTCTGCGAAATGCTTCTTCTAATGTAAAATAGTGTTTCCATGCTGGAAACAGTCTTATTTTGACGCCAGCAACATATTTTAGAAACACCGTTCATTTCAGCACTAACTGACTGAAACTTGCCGTTTTAAGCGTTTCCAGCCATTCTCTGTGTGTCTGGGACACAGCGTGTGCCCTGAAAATGCCACACAGTACAAATCACAGAAACATACTTGAAAACTCTGCGAAATGCTTCTTCTAATGTAAAATAGTGTTTCCATGCTGGAAACAGTCTTATTTAGCGCCAGCAGCACATTTGATACAAAGCTGTCATTTCAGCTCAAGCGGTAAAATTTCACCGTTCCTGGCCATATGAGACTGTTTTTTCACAGCGTGTGCCCTGAAAATGCCACACAGTACAAATCACAGAAACATACTTGAAAACTCTGCGAAATGCTTCTTCTAATGTAAAATAGTGTTTCCATGCTGGAAACAGTCTTATTTTGACGCCAGCAACATATTTTAGAAACACCGTTCATTTCAGCACTAACTGACTGAAACTTGCCGTTTTAAGCGTTTCCAGCCATTCTCTGTGTGTCTGGGACACAGCGTGTGCCCTGAAAATGCCACACAGTACAAATCACAGAAACATACTTGAAAACTCTGCGAAATGCTTCTTCTAATGTAAAATAGTGTTTCCATGCTGGAAACAGTCTTATTTGACGCCAGCAGCACATTTGATACAAAGCTGTCATTTCAGCTCAAGCGGTAAAATTTCACCGTTTCACTGTTTTTCACCGTTCCTGGCCATATGAGACTGTTTTCACAGCGTGTGCCCTGAAAATGCCACACAGTACAAATCACAGAAACATGCTTGAAAACTCTGCGAAATGCTTCTTCTAATGTAAAATAGTGTTTCCATGCTGGAAACAGTCTTATTTTAGCGCCAGCAGCACATTTGATACAAAGCTGTCATTTCAGCTCAAGCGGTAAAATTTCACCGTTCCTGGCCATATGAGACTGTTTTTCACTGGCGTGTGCCCTGAAAATGCCACACAGTACAAATCACAGAAACATACTTGAAAACTCTGCAAAATGCTTCTTCTAATGTAAAATAGTGTTTCCATGCTGGAAACAGTCTTATTTGACGCCAGCAACATATTTTGATACACACCGTTCATTTCAGCACTAACTGACTGAAACTTGCCGTTTTAAGCGTTTCCAGCCATTCTCTGTGTGTCTGGGACACAGCGTGTGCCCTGAAAATGCCACACAGTACAAATCACAGAAAACACTTGAAAACTCTGCGAAATGCTTCTTCTAATGTAAAATAGTGTTTCCATGCTGGAAACAGTCTTATTTGACGCCAGCAGCACATTTGATACAAAGCTGTCATTTCAGCTCAAGCGGTAAATTTCACCGTTCCTGGCCATATGAGACTGTTTTTCACAGCGTGTGCCCTGAAAAGTGCCACACAGTACAAATCACAGAAAAACACTTGAAAACTCTGCGAAATGCTTCTTCTAATGTAAAATAGTGTTTCCATGCTGGAAACAGTCTTATTTTTGACGCCAGCAACATATTTGATACACACCGTTCATTTCAGCACAAACTGACTGAAACTTGCCGTTTTAAGCGTTTCCAGCCATTCTCTGTGTGTCTGGGACACAGCGTGTGCCCTGAAAATGCCACACAGTACAAATCACAGAAACATACTTGAAAACTCTGCGAAATGCTTCTTCTAATGTAAAATAGTGTTTCCATGCTGGAAACAGTCTTATTTGACGCCAGCAGCACATTTGATACAAAGCTGTCATTTTTCAGCTCAAGCGGAAAAATTTCACCGTTCCTGGCCATATGATGAGACTTTTTCACAGCGTGTGCCCTGAAAATGCCACACAGTACAAATCACAGAAACATACTTGAAAACTCTGCGAAATGCTTCTTCTAATGTAAAATAGTGTTTCCATGCTGGAAACAGTCTTATTTTAGCGCCAGCAGCACATTTTTGATACAAAGCTGTCATTTCAGCTCAAACGGTGAAAATTTCAGCGTTTCCAGGCCATATGAGACTGTTGGGACACAGCGTGTGCCCTGAAAATGCCACACAGTACAAATCACAGAAACATACTTGAAAACTCTGCGAAATGCTTCTTCTAATGTAAAATAGTGTTTCCATGCTGGAAACAGTCTTATTTTGACGCCAGCAGCACATTTGATACAAAGCTGTCATTTCAGCTCAAGCGGTAAAATTTCACCGTTCCTGGCCATATGAGACTGTTTTTCACAGCGTTTGCCCTGAAAATGCCATGCACACAGTACAAATCACAGAAACACTTGAAAACTCTGCGAAATGCTTCTTCTAATGTAAAATAGTGTTTCCATGCTGGAAACAGTCTTATTTGACGCCAGCAGCATATTTAGACACAGCGTTCATTTCAGCACTAACTGACTGAAACTTGCCGTTTTAAGCGTTTCAGCCAGCCATGAGACTGTGTGTCTGGGACACAGCGTGTGCCCTGAAAATGCCACACAGTACAAATCACAGAAACATACTTGAAAACTCTGCGAAATGCTTCTTCTAATGTAAAATAGTGTTTCCATGCTGGAAACAGTCTTATTTAGCGCCAGCACATTTGATACAAAGCTGTCATTTCAGCTCAAGCGGTAAAATTTCACCGTTCCTGGCCATATGAGACTGTTTTTTTCACAGCGTGTGCCCTGAAAATGCCACACAGTACAAATCACAGAAACATACTTGAAAACTCTGCGAAATGCTTCTTCTAATGTAAAATAGTGTTTCCATGCTGGAAACAGTCTTATTTGACGCCAGCAGCATATTTTAGAAACACCGTTCATTTCAGCACTAACTGACTGAAACTTGCCGTTTTAAGCGTTTCCAGCCATTCTCTGTGTGTCTGGGACACAGCGTGTGCCCTGAAAATGCCACACAGTACAAATCACAGAAACATACTTGAAAACTCTGCGAAATGCTTCTTCTAATGTAAAATAGTGTTTCCATGCTGGAAACAGTCTTATTTTTAGCGCCAGCAGCACATTTGATACAAAGCTGTCATTTCAGCTCAAGCGGTAAAATTTCACCGTTCCTGGCCATATGATATGAGACTCTTTTTCACAGCGTGTGCCCTGAAAATGCCACACAGTACAAATCACAGAAACATACTTGAAAACTCTGCGAAATGCTTCTTCTAATGTAAAATAGTGTTTCCATGCTGGAAACAGTCTTATTTGACGCCGCCAGCACATTTTTTAGAAACACCGTTCATTTCAGCTCTAAACGACTGAAAATTTGCCGTTTTAAGCGTTTCCAGCCATTCTCTGTGTGTCTGGGACACAGCGTGTGCCCTGAAAATGCCACACAGTACAAATCACAGAAACATACTTGAAAACTCTGCGAAATGCTTCTTCTAATGTAAAATAGTGTTTCCATGCTGGAAACAGTCTTATTTGACGCCAGCAGCACATTTTGATACAAAGCTGTCATTTCAGCTCAAGCGGTAAAATTTCACCGTTCCTGGCCATATGAGACTGTTTTTCACAGCGTGTGCCCTGAAAATGCCACACAGTACAAATCACAGAAACATACTTGAAAACTCTGCGAAATGCTTCTTCTAATGTAAAATAGTGTTTCCATGCTGTCTGGAAACAGTCTTATTTGACGCCAGCAGCACATTTGATACAAAGCTGTCATTTCAGCTCAAGCGGTAAAAATTTCGTTTAGTGTTTCCACCGTTCCTGGCCATATGAGACTGTTTTTCACAGCGTGTGCCCTGAAAATGCCACACACTACAAATCACAGAAACATACTTGAAAACTCTGCGAAATGCTTCTTCTAATGTAAAATAGTGTTTCCATGCTGGAAACAGTCTTATTTTGACGCCAGCAACATATTTGAGAAACACCGTTCATTTCAGCACTAACTGACTGAAACTTGCCGTTTTAAGCGTTTCCAGCCATATCTCTGTGTGTCTGGGACACAGCGTGTGCCCTGAAAATGCCACACAGTACAAATCACAGAAACATACTTGAAAACTCTGCGAAATGCTTCTTCTAATGTAAAATAGTGTTTCCATGCTGGAAACAGTCTTATTTTGACGCCAGCAGCACATTTGATACAAAGCTGTCATTTCAGCTCAAGCGGTAAAATTTCACCGTTCCTGGCCATATGAGACTGTTTTTCACAGCGTGTGCCCTGAAAATGCCACACAGTACAAATCACAGAAACATACTTGAAAACTCTGCGAAATGCTTCTTCTAATGTAAAATAGTGTTTCCATGCTGGAAACAGTCTTATTTTGACGCCAGCAGCACATTTGATACAAAGCTGTCATTTCAGCTCAAGCGGTAAAATTTCACCGTTCCTGGCCATATGAGACTGTGTTTTTTTCACAGCGTGTGCCCTGAAAATGCCACACAGTACAAATCACAGAAACAAACTTGAAAACTCTGCGAAATGCTTCTTCTAATGTAAAATAGTGTTTCCATGCTGGAAACAGTCTTATTTTGACGCCAGCAACATATTTTAGACACAGCGCCAGCAACATATTTTGATACAAAGCGTTCATTTCAGCACTAACTGACTGAAAACTTGCCGTTTTAAAAAGCGTTTCCAGCCATTCTCTGTGTGTCTGGGACACAGCGTGTGCCCTGAAAATGCCACACAGTACAAATCACAGAAACATACTTGAAAACTCTGCGAAATGCTTCTTCTAATGTAAAATAGTGTTTCCATGCTGGAAACAGTCTTATTTTGACGCCAGCAGCACATTTGATACAAAGCTGTCATTTCAGCTCAAGCGGTAAAATTTCACCGTTCCTGGCCATATGAGACTTCTTTTTCTGGGGCGTGTGCCCTGAAAATGCCACACAGTACAAATCACAGAAACATACTTGAAAACTCTGCGAAATGCTTCTTCTAATGTAAAATAGTGTTTCCATGCTGGAAACAGTCTTATTTTGACGCCAGCAGCACATTTGATACAAAGCTGTCATTTCAGCTCAACGGTAAAATTTCACCGTTCCTGGCCATATGAGACTGTTTTTCACAGCGTGTGCCCTGAAAATGCCACACAGTACAAATCACAGAAACATACTTGAAAACTCTGCGAAATGCTTCTTCTAATGTAAAATAGTGTTTCCATGCTGGAAACAGTCTTATTTTGACGCCAGCAACATATTTTAGAAACACCGTTCATTTCAGCACTAACTGACTGAAACTTGCCGTTTTAAGCGTTTCCAGCCATTCTCTGTGTGTCTGGGACACAGCGTGTGCCCTGAAAATGCCACACAGTACAAATCACAGAAACATACTTGAAAACTCTGCGAAATGCTTCTTCTAATGTAAAATAGTGTTTCCATGCTGGAAACAGTCTTATTTGACGCCAGCAGCACATTTGATACAAAGCTGTCATTTCAGCTCAAGCGGTAAAATTTCACCGTTCCTGGCCATATGAGACTGTTTTTCACAGCGTTTGCCCTGAAAGTGCCACAGTACAAATCAGAGAAAAACATACGGGAAAACTCTGCAAAATGCTTCTTCTAATGTAAAATAGTGTTTCCATGCTGGAAACAGTCTTATTTTGACGCCAGCAACATATTTTAGACACACCGTTCATTTCAGCACTAACTGACTGAAACTTGCCGTTTTAAGCGTTTCCAGCCATCTCTCTGTGTGTCTGGGACACAGCGTGTGCCCTGAAAATGCCACACAGTACAAATCACAGAAACATACTTGAAAACTCTGCGAAATGCTTCTTCTAATGTAAAATAGTGTTTCCATGCTGGAAACAGTCTTATTTGACGCCAGCAGCACATTTGATACAAAGCTGTCATTTCAGCTCAAGCGGTAAAATTTCACCGTTCCTGGCCATATGAGACTGTTTTTCACAGCGTTTGCCCTGAAAGTGCCACAGTACAAATCACAGAAACATACTTGAAAACTCTGCGAAATGCTTCTTCTAATGTAAAATAGTGTTTCCATGCTGGAAACAGTCTTATTTGACGCCTTCATTTTAGAAACACCGTTCGCCAGCAACATGAAATTTTAAGCGATACAAAGCCGTTCATTTCAGCACTAACACAGAAACTACTTGAAAAACTTGCCGCTTTTTAAGCGTTTCCTGGCCATATTCATTTCTGTGTGTCTGGGACACAGCGTGTGCCCTGAAAATGCCACACAGTACAAATCACAGAAACATACTTGAAAACTCTGCGAAATGCTTCTTCTAATGTAAAATAGTGTTTCCATGCTGGAAACAGTCTTATTTGACGCCAGCAGCACATTTGATACAAAGCTGTCATTTCAGCTCAAACTGACTGAAATTTTGCCGTTTTTCAGCGTTCCTGGCCATATGAGACTGTTTTTCACAGCGTGTGCCCTGAAAATGCCACACAGTACAAATCACAGAAACATACTTGAAAACTCTGCGAAATGCTTCTTCTAATGTAAAATAGTGTTTCCATGCTGGAAACAGTCTTATTTTGACGCCAGCAGCACATTTGATACAAAGCTGTCATTTCAGCTCAACGGTAAAATTTCACCGTTCCTGGCCATATGAGACTGTTTTTCACAGCGTGTGCCCTGAAAATGCCACACAGTACAAATCACAGAAACATACTTGAAAACTCTGCGAAATGCTTCTTCTAATGTAAAATAGTGTTTCCATGCTGGAAACAGTCTTATTTTGACGCCAGCAACATATTTTAGACACACCGTTCATTTCAGCACTAACTGACTGAAACTTGCCGTTTTAAGCGTTTCCAGCCATTCTCTGTGTGTCTGGGACACAGCGTGTGCCCTGAAAATGCCACACAGTACAAATCACAGAAACATACTTGAAAACTCTGCGAAATGCTTCTTCTAATGTAAAATAGTGTTTCCATGCTGGAAACAGTCTTATTTGACGCCAGCAGCACATTTGATACAAAGCTGTCATTTTTCAGCTCAAACGGTAAAATTTCACCGTTCCTGGCCATATGAGACTGTTTTTCACAGCGTGTGCCCTGAAAATGCCACACAGTACAAATCACAGAAACATACTTGAAAACTCTGCGAAATGCTTCTTCTAATGTAAAATAGTGTTTCCATGCTGGAAACAGTCTTATTTGACGCCAGCAGCATATTTGATACAAAGCTGTCATTTCAGCTCAAACGGTAAAATTTCACCGTTCCTGGCCATATGAGACTGTTTTTCACAGCGTTTGCCTGAAAATGCCACAGTACACAGAAACATACTTGAAAACTTGCGAAATGCTTCTTCTAATGTAAAATAGTGTTTCCACTGGAAACAGTCTTATTTGACGCCAGCAGCACATTTGATACAAAGCTGTCATTTCAGCTCAAGCGGTAAAATTTCACCGTTCTGGCCATATGAGACTGTCTTTTTCACAGCGTGTGCCCTGAAAATGCCACACAGTACAAATCACAGAAACATACTTGAAAACTCTGCGAAATGCTTCTTCTAATGTAAAATAGTGTTTCCATGCTGGAAACAGTCTTATTTTGACGCCAGCAGCACATTTGATACAAAGCTGTCATTTCAGCTCAAACGGTAAAATTTCACCGTTCCTGGCCATATGAGACTGTGTTTTTCACAGCGTGTGCCCTGAAAATGCCACACAGTACAAATCACAGAAACATACTGAAAACTCTGAAATGCTTCTTCTAATGTAAAATAGTGTTTCCATGCTGGAAACAGTCTTATTTGACGCCAGCAACATATTTTAGACACACCGTTCATTTCAGCACTAACTGACTGAAACTTGCCGTTTAAGCGTTTCCAGCCATTCTCTGTGTGTCTGGGACACAGCGTGTGCCCTGAAAATGCCACACAGTACAAATCACAGAAACATACTTGAAAACTCTGCGAAATGCTTCTTCTAATGTAAAATAGTGTTTCCATGCTGGAAACAGTCTTATTTTGACGCCAGCAGCACATTTGATACAAAGCTGTCATTTCAGCTCAAACGGTAAAATTTCACCGTTCCTGGCCATATGAGACTGTTTTTCACAGCGTGTGCCCTGAAAATGCCACACAGTACAAATCACAGAAACATACTTGAAAACTCTGCAAAATGCTTCTTCTAATGTAAAATAGTGTTTCCATGCTGGAAACAGTCTTATTTTGACGCCAGCAACATATTTTGATACACCGTTCATTTCAGCACTAACTGACTGAAACTTGCCGTTTTAAGCGTTTCCAGCCATTCTCTGACTGTCTGGGACACAGCGTGTGCCCTGAAAATGCCACACAGTACAAATCACAGAAACATACTTGAAAACTCTGCGAAATGCTTCTTCTAATGTAAAATAGTGTTTCCATGCTGGAAACAGTCTTATTTTGACGCCAGCAGCACATTTGATACAAAGCTGTCATTTCAGCTCAAGCGGTAAAATTTCACCGTTCCTGGCCATATGAGACTGTTTTTCACAGCGTTTGCCCTGAAAATGCACAGTACAAATCAAAGAAACATACGGAAAACTCTGCAAAATGCTTCTTCTAATGTAAAATAGTGTTTCCATGCTGGAAACAGTCTTATTTTGACGCCAGCAACATATTTGATACACACCGTTCATTTCAGCACTAACTGACTGAAACTTGCCGTTTTAAGCGTTTCCAGCCATTCTCTCTGACTGTCTGGGACACAGCGTGTGCCCTGAAAATGCCACACAGTACAAATCACAGAAACATACTTGAAAACTCTGCGAAATGCTTCTTCTAATGTAAAATAGTGTTTCCATGCTGGAAACAGTCTTATTTGACGCCAGCAGCACATTTGATACAAAGCTGTCATTTCAGCTCAAGCGGTAAAATTTCACCGTTCCTGGCCATATGAGACTGTTTTTTCACAGCGTGTGCCCTGAAAATGCCACACAGTACAAATCACAGAAACATACTTGAAAACTCTGCGAAATGCTTCTTCTAATGTAAAATAGTGTTTCCATGCTGGAAACAGTCTTATTTGACGCCAGCACATTTGATACAAAGCTGTCATTTCAGCTCAAACGGTAAAATTTCACCGTTCCTGGCCATATGAGACTCTTTTTCACAGCGTGTGCCCTGAAAATGCCACACAGTACAAATCACAGAAACATACTTGAAAACTCTGCGAAATGCTTCTTCTAATGTAAAATAGTGTTTCCATGCTGGAAACAGTCTTATTTGACGCCAGCAGCACATTTGATACAAAGCTTCATTTCAGCTCACGGTGAAAAAATTTCACCGTTCCTGGCCATATGAGACTGTTTTTCACAGCGTTTGCCCTGAAAATGCACACACAGTACTGCAATCACAGAAACATACTTGAAAACTCTGCGAAATGCTTCTTCTAATGTAAAATAGTGTTTCCATGGAAACAGTCTTATTTGACGCCAGCAACATATTTTAGACACACCGTTCATTTCAGCACTAACTGACTGAAACTTGCCGTTTTAAGCGTTTCCAGCCATTCTCTGTGTGTCTGGGACACAGCGTGTGCCCTGAAAATGCCACACAGTACAAATCACAGAAACATACTTGAAAACTCTGCGAAATGCTTCTTCTAATGTAAAATAGTGTTTCCATGCTGGAAACAGTCTTATTTTGACGCCAGCAGCACATTTGATACAAAGCTGTCATTTCAGCTCAAACGGAAAAAATTTCACCGTTCCTGGCCATATGAGACTGTGTTTTTCACAGCGTGTGCCCTGAAAATGCCACACAGTACAAATCACAGAAACATACTTGAAAACTCTGCGAAAAATGCTTCTTCTAATGTAAAATAGTGTTTCCATGCTGGAAACAGTCTTATTTTGACGCCAGCAGCACATTTGATACAAAGCTGTCATTTCAGCTCAAACGGTAAAAAATTTCACCGTTCCTGGCCATATGAGACTCTGTTTTTCACAGCGTGTGCCCTGAAAATGCCACACAGTACAAATCACAGAAACATACTTGAAAACTCTGCGAAATGCTTCTTCTAATGTAAAATAGTGTTTCCATGCTGGAAACAGTCTTATTTTGACGCCAGCAGCACATTTGATACAAAGCTGTCATTTCAGCTCTGACTGAAACTTGCCGTTTTCAGCGTTTCCAGCCATTCTCTGTGTGTCTGGGACACAGCGTGTGCCCTGAAAATGCCACACAGTACAAATCACAGAAACATACTTGAAAACTCTGCGAAATGCTTCTTCTAATGTAAAATAGTGTTTCCATGCTGGAAACAGTCTTATTTGACGCCAGCAGCACATTTGATACAAAGCTGTCATTTCAGCTCAAACGGTAAAATTTCACCGTTCCTGGCCATATGAGACTGTTTTTCACAGCGTGTGCCCTGAAAATGCCACACAGTACAAATCACAGAAACATACTTGAAAACTCTGCGAAATGCTTCTTCTAATGTAAAATAGTGTTTCCATGCTGGAAACAGTCTTATTTGACGCCAGCAACATATTTTAGACACACCGTTCATTTCAGCACTAACTGACTGAAACTTGCCGTTTTAAGCGTTTCCAGCCATTCTCTGTGTGTCTGGGACACAGCGTGTGCCCTGAAAATGCCACACAGTACAAATCACAGAAACATACTTGAAAACTCTGCGAAATGCTTCTTCTAATGTAAAATAGTGTTTCCATGCTGGAAACAGTCTTTATTTGCACGCCAGCAGCACATTTGATACAAAGCTGTCATTTCAGCTCAAACGGTAAAATTTCACCGTTCCTGGCCATATGAGACTGTGTTTTCACAAGCGTTTGCCTGAAAATGCAGGTACACAGTACAAATAAGAAACACACTTGAAAACTCTGCGAAATGCTTCTTCTAATGTAAAATAGTGTTTCCATGCTGGAAACTGACGCCAGGAAACAGTCTTATTTTAAGCGCCAGCAACATATTTTAGACACGTGTGCCCTGTTCATTTCAGCACAGAAACTGACTGAAAACTTGCCGCTTTTCTAAGCGTTTCCAGCCATTCTCTGTGTTTGGGACACAGCGTCATTTGCCCTGAAAATGCCACACAGTACAAAGCGTGTGCCCTGAAAATGCCACACAGTACAAATCACAGAAACATACTTGAAAACTCTGCGAAATGCTTCTTCTAATGTAAAATAGTGTTTCCATGCTGGAAACAGTCTTATTTGACGCCAGCAGCACATTTGATACAAAGCTGTCATTTCAGCTCAAACGGTAAAATTTCACCGTTCCTGGCCATATGAGACTGTTTTCTGGGACAGCGTGTGCCCTGAAAATGCCACACAGTACAAATCACAGAAACATACTTGAAAACTCTGCGAAATGCTTCTTCTAATGTAAAATAGTGTTTCCATGCTGGAAACACAGTTTATTTTGACGCCAGCAGCACATTTGATACAAAGCTGTGTCATTTCAGCTCAAACGGTAAAATTTCACCGTTCCTGGCCATATGAGACTGTTTTTCACAGCGTGTGCCCTGAAAATGCCACACAGTACAAATCACAGAAACATACTTGAAAACTCTGCAAAATGCTTCTTCTAATGTAAAAAGTGTTTCCATGCTGGAAACAAATGCCAGCAGCACATTTGAAATGCTTCTTCTAATGTAAAATAGTGTTTCCATGCTGAAACAGTCTTATTTTGTGCCCTGAAAATGCCAGCAACATATTTTAAAAACACCGTTCATTTCAGCAAAATAGTGTTTCCATGCTGAAAAGTCTTATTTTGCCAACATATTTTAGAAAGCGTTCATTTTCTGAAACTTGCGTTTTAAGCGTTTCAGCCATTCTCTGTGTCTGGGACACAGCGTGTGCCCTGAAAATGCCACACAGTACAAATCACAGAAACATACTTGAAAACTCTGCGAAATGCTTCTTCTAATGTAAAATAGTGTTTCCATGCTGGAAACAGTCTTATTTGACGCCAGCAGCACATTTGATACAAAGCTGTCATTTCAGCTCAAACGGTAAAATTTCACCGTTCCTGGCCATATGAGACTGTTTTTCACAGCGTGCCGTTTGCCCTCTCTGTGTGTCTGGGACACAGCGTGTGCCACACAGTACAAATCACAGAAACATACTTGAAAACTCTGCGAAATGCTTCTTCTAATGTAAAATAGTGTTTCCATGCTGGAAACAGTCTTATTTTGACGCCAGCAGCACATTTGATACAAAGCTGTCATTTCAGCTCAAACGGTAAAATTTCACCGTTCCTGGCCATATGAGACTGTTTTTCACAGCGTTTGCCCTGAAAGTGCCAGGTAGTACAAATCAAAGAAACACACGGGAAAACTCTGCAAAATGCTTCTTCTAATGTAAAATAGTGTTTCCATGCTGGAAACAGTCTTATTTTGACGCCAGCAACATATTTTAGAAACACCGTTCATTTCAGCACTAACTGACTGAAACTTGCCGTTTTAAGCGTTTCCAGCCATTCTCTCTGGTGTCTGGGACACAGCGTGTGCCCTGAAAATGCCACACAGTACAAATCACAGAAACATACTTGAAAACTCTGCGAAATGCTTCTTCTAATGTAAAATAGTGTTTCCATGCTGGAAACAGTCTTATTTGACGCCAGCAGCACATTTGATACAAAGCTGTCATTTCAGCTCAAACGGTAAAATTTCACCGTTCCTGGCCATATGAGACTGTTTTTCACAGCGTTTGCCCTGAAAATGCCACACAGTACAAATCACAGAAACACACTTGAAAACTCTGCAAAATGCTTCTTCTAATGTAAAATAGTGTTTCCATGCTGGAAACAGTCTTATTTGACGCCAGCAACATATTTTAGACACACCGTTCATTTCAGCACTAACTGACTGAAACTTGCCTTTTTAAGCGTTTCCATGCCATTCTCTGTGTGTCTGGGACACAGCGTCATTTGCCCTGAAAATGCCCACACAGTACAAATGCCCTGAAAATGCCACACAGTACAAATCAGAAACATACTTGAAAACTCTGCGAAATGCTTCTTCTAATGTAAAATAGTGTTTCCATGCTGGAAACAGTCTTATTTGACGCCAGCAGCACATTTGCTGTCATTTACAAAGCTGTCATTTCAGCTCAAACGGTAAAATTTCACCGTTCCTGGCCATATGAGACTGTTTTTCACAGCGTTTGCCCTGAAAAAGTGCCAGGTAGTGCAATCACAGAAACATACTTGAAAACTCTGCAAAATGCTTCTTCTAATGTAAAATAGTGTTTCCATGCTGGAAACAGTCTTATTTTGACGCCAGCAACATATTTTACAAAACACCGTTCATTTCAGCACTCAACTGACTGAAACTTGCCGTTTTAAGCGTTTCCAGCCATTCTCTGTGTGTCTGGGACACAGCGTGTGCCCTGAAAATGCCACACAGT
Organism: Toxotes chatareus; assembly: GCA_016801885.1. NCBI lineage: Eukaryota > Metazoa > Chordata > Actinopteri > Toxotidae > Toxotes > Toxotes chatareus. The sequence goes on along the minus strand of JAFBJY010001193.1, from coordinate 45,325 downwards.
ACAAATCACAGAAACATACTTGAAAACTCTGCGAAATGCTTCTTCTAATGTAAAATAGTGTTTCCATGCTGGAAACAGTCTTATTTGACGCCAGCAGCACATTTGATACAAAGCTGTCATTTCAGCTCAAACGGTGAAAAATTTCACCGTTCCTGGCCATATGAGACTGTTTTTCACAGCGTGTGCCCTGAAAATGCCACACAGTACAAATCACAGAAACATACTTGAAAACTCTGCAAAATGCTTCTTCTAATGTAAAATAGTGTTTCCATGCTGGAAACAGTCTTATTTGACGCCAGCAACACATTTGATACAAAGCTGTCATTTCAGCTCAAACGGTGAAACTTGCCGTTTTTAAGCGTTTCCATATGAGACACAGCGTGTGCCCTGAAAATGTGTCTGAAAACTCTGGCGTGTGCCCTGAAAATGCCACACAGTACAAATCACAGAAACACACTTGAAAACTCTGCGAAATGCTTCTTCTAATGTAAAAATAGTGTTTCCATGCTGGAAACAGTCTTATTTGACGCCAGCAACACATTTGATACAAAGCGTTCATTTCAGCTCAACTGACTGAAACTTGCCCGTTTTAAGCGTTTCCAGCCATCTCTGACTGTCTGGGACACAGCGCGTGTGCCCTGAAAATGCCACACAGTACAAATCACAGAAACATACTTGAAAACTCTGCGAAATGCTTCTTCTAATGTAAAATAGTGTTTCCATGCTGGAAACAGTCTTATTTTGACGCCAGCAGCACATTTGATACAAAGCTGTCATTTCAGCTCAAACGGTAAAATTTCACCGTTCCTGGCCATATGAGACTGTGTGTTTTCACAGCGTGTGCCCTGAAAATGCCACACAGTACAAATCACAGAAACATACTTGAAAACTCTGCGAAATGCTTCTTCTCTAATGTAAAATAGTGTTTCCATGCTGGAAACAGTCTTATTTTGACGCCAGCAGCATTTTTTTGAAACAAAGCTGTCATTTCAGCTCAAACGGTAAAAAGTGTTTCACCGTTTTGGCCATTTCCAGTTCAGACTGTGTGTCACAGCGTGTGCCTGAAAGCGTGTGCCACACAGTACAAATCACAGAAACATACTTGAAAACTCTGCGAAATGCTTCTTCTAATGTAAAATAGTGTTTCCATGCTGGAAACAGTCTTATTTTGACGCCAGCAGCACATTTGATACAAAGCTGTCATTTCAGCTCAAACGGTAAAATTTCACCGTTCCTGGCCATATGAGACTGTGTGTTTTTCACAGCGTGTGCCCTGAAAATGCCACACAGTACAAATCACAGAAACATACTTGAAAACTCTGCGAAATGCTTCTTCTAATGTAAAATAGTGTTTCCATGCTGGAAACAGTCTTATTTTGACGCCAGCAACACATTTGATACAAAGCTGTCATTTGTTCATTTCAGCTCAAACGGTGAAACTTGCCGTTTTCGTTTCCAGCCATTCTCTGTGTGTCTGGGACACAGCGTGTGCCCTGAAAATGCCACACAGTACAAATCACAGAAACATACTTGAAAACTCTGCGAAATGCTTCTTCTAATGTAAAATAGTGTTTCCATGCTGGAAACAGTCTTATTTTGACGCCAGCAGCACATTTGATACAAAGCTGTCATTTCATTTCAGCGGTAAAATTTCAACTGGCCATATGAAACTGTTTTTCAAAATTTCACCGTTCAGAAACAGCCATGTAAAATAGTGTTTCCAGACTGAAACAGTCACAGGACACAGCGTTCATTTGCCCTGAAAATGCCACACAGTACAAATCACAAAACATACTTGAAAACTCTGCGAAATGCTTCTTCTAATGTAAAATAGTGTTTCCATGCTGGAAACAGTCTTATTTGACGCCAGCAGCACATTTGATACAAAGCTGTCATTTCAGCTCAAACGGTAAAATTTCACCGTTCCTGGCCATATGAGACTGTTTTTCACAGCGTTGCCCTGAAAATGCCACACAGTACAAATCACAGAAACATACTTGAAAACTCTGCGAAATGCTTCTTCTAATGTAAAATAGTGTTTCCATGCTGGAAACAGTCTTATTTGACGCCAGCAACATATTTTGAACACACCGTTCATTTCAGCACTAACTGACTGAAACTTGCCGTTTTAAGCGTTTCCAGCCATTCTCTGTGTGTCTGGGTGTGTGCCCTGGGACACAGCGTGTGCCCTGAAAATGCCACACAGTACAAATCTCAAAGAAACATACTTGAAAACTCACAGAAACATACTTGAAAACTCTGCTTCTTCTAATGTAAAATAGTGTTTCCATGCTGGAAACAGTCTTATTTTGACGCCAGCAGCACATTTGATACAAAGCTGTCATTTCAGCTCAAACGGTAAAATTTCACCGTTCCTGGCCATATGAGACTGTTTTTCACAGCGTTTGCCCTGAAAATGCCACACAGTACAAATCACAGAAACACACTTGAAAACTCTGCAAAATGCTTCTTCTAATGTAAAATAGTGTTTCCATGCTGGAAACAGTCTTATTTTGACGCCAGCAACATATTTTAGAAACACCGTTCATTTCAGCACTAACTGACTGAAACTTGCCGTTTTAAGCGTTTCTGGCCATATCTGACTGTGTCTGGGACACAGCGTGTGCCCTGAAAATGCCACACAGTACAAATCACAGAAACATACTTGAAAACTCTGCGAAATGCTTCTTCTAATGTAAAATAGTGTTTCCATGCTGGAAACAGTCTTATTGACGCCAGCAGCACATTTGATACAAAGCTGTCATTTCAGCTCAAACGGTAAAATTTCACCGTTCCTGGCCATATGAGACTGTTTTTCACAGCGTTTGCCCTGAAAGTGCCAGGTACTGCAGAATCAAAGAAACACACGGGAAAACTCTGCAAAATGCTTCTTCTAATGTAAAATAGTGTTTCCATGCTGGAAACAGTCTTATTTGACGCCAGCAACATATTTTAGAAACACCGTTCATTTCAGCACTAACTGACTGAAACTTGCCGTTTTAAGCGTTTCCAGCCATTCTCTCTGTGTCTGGGACACAGCGTGTGCCCTGAAAATGCCACACAGTACAAATCACAGAAACATACTTGAAAACTCTGCGAAATGCTTCTTCTAATGTAAAATAGTGTTTCCATGCTGGAAACAGTCTTATTTGACGCCAGCAGCACATTTGATACAAAGCTGTCATTTCAGCTCAAACGGTAAAATTTCACCGTTCCTGGCCATATGAGACTGTTTTTTCACAGCGTTTTTGCCACAGTACAAATCACAGAAAGAATACTTGAAAACTCTGCAAAATGCTTCTTCTAATGTAAAATAGTGTTTCCATGCTGGAAACAGTCTTATTTGACGCCAGCAGCACATTTGATACAAAGCTGTCATTTCAGCTCAAAAGCGGTAAAATTTCACCGTTCCTGGCCATATGAGACTGTTTTTCACAGCGTGTGCCCTGAAAATGCCACACAGTACAAATCACAGAAACATACTTGAAAACTCTGCGAAATGCTTCTTCTAATGTAAAATAGTGTTTCCATGCTGGAAACAGTCTTATTTTGACGCCAGCAACATATTTTAGAAACACCGTTCATTTCAGCACTAACTGACTGAAACTTGCCGTTTTAAGCGTTTCCAGCCATTCTCTGTGTGTCTGGGACACAGCGTGCCCTGAAAATGCCACACAGTACAAATCACAGAAACATACTTGAAAACTCTGCGAAATGCTTCTTCTAATGTAAAATAGTGTTTCCATGCTGGAAACAGTCTTATTTGACGCCAGCAGCACATTTGATACAAAGCTGTCATTTCAGCTCAAACGGTAAAATTTCACCGTTCCTGGCCATATGAGACTGTTTTTCACAGCGTTTGCCCTGAAAGTGCCAGGTACAAATCACAGAAACATACTTGAAAACTCTGCGAAATGCTTCTTCTAATGTAAAATAGTGTTTCCATGCTGGAAACAGTCTTATTTGACGCCAGCAACATTTTAGACACACCGTTCATTTCAGCACTAACTGACTGAAACTTGCCGTTTTAAGCGTTTCCAGCCATTCTCTGTGTGTCTGGGACACAGCGTGTGCCCTGAAAATGCCACACAGTACAAATCACAGAAACATACTTGAAAACTCTGCGAAATGCTTCTTCTAATGTAAAATAGTGTTTCCATGCTGGAAACAGTCTTATTTGACGCCAGCAGCACATTTTGATACAAAGCTGTCATTTCAGCTCAAACGGTAAAATTTCACCGTTCCTGGCCATATGAGACTGTTTTTCACAGCGTTTGCCCTGAAATGCCACACAGTACAAATCAAAGAAACATACTTGAAAACTCTGAAAAAATGCTTCTTCTAATGTAAAATAGTGTTTCCATGCTGGAAACAGTCTTATTTGACGCCAGCAACATATTTTAGAAACACCGTTCATTTCAGCACTAACTGACTGAAACTTGCCGTTTTAAGCGTTTCCAGCCATTCTCTGTGTGTCTGGGACACAGCGTGTGCCCTGAAAATGCCACACAGTACAAATCACAGAAACATACTTGAAAACTCTGCGAAATGCTTCTTCTAATGTAAAATAGTGTTTCCATGCTGGAAACAGTCTTATTTGACGCCAGCAGCACATTTGATACAAAGCTGTCATTTTCAGCTCAAACGGTAAAATTTCACCGTTCCTGGCCATATGAGACTGTTTTTCACAGCGTGTGCCCTGAAAATGCCACACAGTACAAATCACAGAAACATACTTGAAAACTCTGCGAAATGCTTCTTCTAATGTAAAATAGTGTTTCCATGCTGGAAACAGTCTTATTTTGACGCCAGCAGCACATTTGATACAAAGCTGTCATTTCAGCTCAAACGGTAAAATTTCACCGTTCCTGGCCATATGAGACTGTTTTTCACAGCGTTTGCCCTGAAAATGCCACAGGTAGTACAAATCACAGAAACATACTTGAAAACTCTGCGAAATGCTTCTTCTAATGTAAAATAGTGTTTCCATGCTGGAAACAGTCTTATTTTGACGCCAGCAGCACATTTTGATACAAAGCTGTCATTTCAGCTCAAACGGTAAAATTTCACCGTTTTAAGCGTTTCCAGCCATGAGACTGTTTTGGGACACAGCGTGTGCCCTGAAAATGCCACACAGTACAAATCACAGAAACATACTTGAAAACTCTGCGAAATGCTTCTTCTAATGTAAAATAGTGTTTCCATGCTGGAAACAGTCTTATTTGACGCCAGCAGCACATTTGATACAAAGCTGTCATTTCAGCTCAAACGGACTGAAATTTCACCGTTCCTGGCCATATGAGACTGTTTTTCACAGCGTGTGCCCTGAAAATGCCACACAGTACAAATCACAGAAACATACTTGAAAACTCTGCGAAATGCTTCTTCTAATGTAAAATAGTGTTTCCATGCTGGAAACAGTCTTATTTTGACGCCAGCAGCACATTTGATACAAAGCTGTCATTTCAGCTCAAACGGTAAAATTTCACCGTTCCTGGCCATATGAGACTGTTTTTCACAGCGTTTGCCCTGAAAATGCCACACAGTACAAATCAAAGAAACATACTTGAAAACTCTGCGAAATGCTTCTTCTAATGTAAAATAGTGTTTCCATGCTGGAAACAGTCTTATTTTGACGCCAGCAACATATTTTAGAACACCGTTCATTTCAGCACTAACTGACTGAAACTTGCCGTTTTAAGCGTTTCCAGCCATTCTCTGTGTGTCTGGGACACAGCGTGTGCCCTGAAAATGCCACACAGTACAAATCACAGAAACATACTTGAAAACTCTGCGAAATGCTTCTTCTAATGTAAAATAGTGTTTCCATGCTGGAAACAGTCTTATTTTGACGCCAGCAGCACATTTGATACAAAGCTGTCATTTCAGCTCAAACGGTAAAATTTCACCGTTCCTGGCCATATTTATGAGACTGTTCATTTTTTTCACAGCGTGTGCCCTGCCAAAACACAGCGTGTGCCCTGAAAATGCCACACAGTACAAATCACAGAAACATACTTGAAAACTCTGCGAAATGCTTCTTCTAATGTAAAATAGTGTTTCCATGCTGGAAACAGTCTTATTTGACGCCAGCAGCACATTTGATACAAAGCTGTCATTTCAGCTCAAACGGTAAAATTTCACCGTTCCTGGCCATATGAGACTGTTTTCACAGCGTTTGCCCTGAAAATGCCACACAGTACAAATCACAGAAACATACGGAAAACTCTGCGAAATGCTTCTTCTAATGTAAAATAGTGTTTCCATGCTGGAAACAGTCTTATTTGACGCCAGCAACATATTTTAGAAACACCGTTCATTTCAGCACTAACTGACTGAAACTTGCCGTTTTAAGCGTTTCCAGCCATTCTCTGTGTGTCTGGGACACAGCGTGTGCCCTGAAAATGCCACACAGTACAAATCACAGAAACATACTTGAAAACTCTGCGAAATGCTTCTTCTAATGTAAAATAGTGTTTCCATGCTGGAAACAGTCTTATTTTGACGCCAGCAGCACATTTGATACAAAGCTGTCATTTCAGCTCAAACGGTAAAATTTCACCGTTCCTGGCCATATGAGACTGTTTTTCACAGCGTGTGCCCTGAAAATGCCACACAGTACAAATCACAGAAACATACTTGAAAACTCTGCGAAATGCTTCTTCTAATGTAAAATAGTGTTTCCATGCTGGAAACAGTCTTATTTGACGCCAGCAGCACATTTGATACAAAGCTGTCATTTCAGCTCAAACGGTAAAATTTCACCGTTCCTGGCCATATGAGACTGTTTTTTCACAGCGTTTGCCCTGAAAATGCCCACAGTACAAATCACAGAAACATACTTGAAAACTCTGCGAAATGCTTCTTCTAATGTAAAATAGTGTTTCCATGCTGGAAACAGTCTTATTTGACGCCAGCAACATATTTTAGACACACCGTTCATTTCAGCACTAACTGACTGAAACTTTTTTAAGCGTTTCCAGCCATTCTCTGTGTGTCTGGGACACAGCGTGTGCCCTGAAAATGCCACACAGTACAAATCACAGAAACATACTTGAAAACTCTGCGAAATGCTTCTTCTAATGTAAAATAGTGTTTCCATGCTGGAAACAGTCTTATTTTGACGCCAGCAGCACATTTGATACAAAGCTGTCATTTCAGCTCAAACGGTAAAATTTCACCGTTCCTGGCCATATGAGACTGTTTTTCACAGCGTGTGCCCTGAAAATGCCACACAGTACAAATCACAGAAACATACTTGAAAACTCTGCAAAATGCTTCTTCTAATGTAAAATAGTGTTTCCATGCTGGAAACAGTCTTATTTGACGCCAGCAACATTTTTTAGAAACACCGTTCATTTCAGCACTAACTGACTGAAACTTGCCGTTTTAAGCGTTTCCAGCCATTCTCTGTGTGTCTGGGACACAGCGTGTGCCCTGAAAATGCCACACAGTACAAATCACAGAAACATACTTGAAAACTCTGCGAAATGCTTCTTCTAATGTAAAATAGTGTTTCCATGCTGGAAACAGTCTTATTTTGACGCCAGCAGCACATTTGATACAAAGCTGTCATTTCAGCTCAAACGGTAAAATTTCACCGTTCCTGGCCATATGAGACTGTTTTTCACTGGCGTTTGCCCTGAAAAATGCAGGTACTGCAAATCAAAGAAACACACGGGAAAACTCTGCAAAATGCTTCTTCTAATGTAAAATAGTGTTTCCATGCTGGAAACAGTCTTATTTTGACGCCAGCAACATATTTTAGACACACCGTTCATTTCAGCACTAACTGACTGAAATTTGCCGTTTTAAGCGTTTCCAGCCATTCTCTGTGTGTCTGGGACACAGCGTGTGCCCTGAAAATGCCACACAGTACAAATCACAGAAACATACTTGAAAACTCTGCGAAATGCTTCTTCTAATGTAAAATAGTGTTTCCATGCTGGAAACAGTCTTATTTTGACGCCAGCAGCACATTTGATACAAAGCTGTCATTTCAGCTCAAACGGTAAAATTTCACCGTTCCTGGCCATATGAGACTGTTTTTCACAGCGTGTGCCCTGAAAATGCCACACAGTACAAATCACAGAAACATACTTGAAAACTCTGCGAAATGCTTCTTCTAATGTAAAATAGTGTTTCCATGCTGGAAACAGTCTTATTTTGACGCCAGCAGCACATTTGATACAAAGCTGTCATTTCAGCTCAAACGGTGAAAATTTCACCGTTCCTGGCCCATATGAGACTGTTTTCACAGCGTTTGCCCTGAAAATGCCACACAGTACAAATCACAGAAACATGAAACATACTTGAAAACTCTGCGAAATGCTTCTTCTAATGTAAAATAGTGTTTCCATGCTGGAAACAGTCTTATTTGACGCCAGCAACATATTTTAGAAACACCGTTCATTTCAGCTCTAACTGACTGAAACTTGCCGTTTTAAGCGTTCCAGGCCTCTGTGTGTCTGGGACACAGCGTGTGCCCTGAAAATGCCACACAGTACAAATCACAGAAACATACTTGAAAACTCTGCGAAATGCTTCTTCTAATGTAAAATAGTGTTTCCATGCTGGAAACAGTCTTATTTTGACGCCAGCAGCACATTTGATACAAAGCTGTCATTTCAGCTCAAAGGGTAAAATTTCACCGTTCCTGGCCATATGAGACTGTTTTTCACAGCGTTTGCCCTGAAAATGCCACACAGTACAAATCACAGAAACATACGGGAAAACTCTGCAAAATGCTTCTTCTAATGTAAAATAGTGTTTCCATGCTGGAAACAGGAAACAACATATTTTGATTTGTTCATTTCAGCCAGCAACATATTTTAGAAACACCGTTCATTTCAGCACTAACTGAAACTGAAACTTGCCGTTTTAAGCGTTTCCAGCCATTCTCTGTTTGTTCTGGGGACTGTTTTTCACAGCGTGTGCCCTGAAAATGCCACACAGTACAAATCACAGAAACATACTTGAAAACTCTGCGAAATGCTTCTTCTAATGTAAAATAGTGTTTCCATGCTGGAAACAGTCTTATTTTGACGCCAGCAGCACATTTGATACAAAGCTGTCATTTCAGCTCAAACGGTGAAATTTCACCGTTCCTGGCCATATGAGACTGTTTTTCACAGCGTGTGCCTGAAAATGCCACACAGTACAAATCACAGAAACATACTTGAAAACTCTGCGAAATGCTTCTTCTAATGTAAAATAGTGTTTCCATGCTGGAAACAGTCTTATTTTGACGCCAGCAGCACATTTGATACAAAGCTGTCATTTCAGCTCAAACGGTAAAATTTCACCGTTCCTGGCCATATGAGACTGTTTTTCACAGCGTTTGCCCTGAAAGTGCCAGGTACTGCAGATACAGCACAGAAACACACGGGAAAACTCTGCGAAATGCTTCTTCTAATGTAAAATAGTGTTTCCATGCTGGAAACAGTCTTATTTGACGCCCAGCAACATATTTTGATACACAGCGTTCATTTCAGCACTAACTCTGAAACTTGCCGTTTTAAGCGTTTCCAGCCATTCTCTGTGTGTCTGGGACACAGCGTGTGCCCTGAAAATGCCACACAGTACAAATCACAGAAACATACTTGAAAACTCTGCGAAATGCTTCTTCTAATGTAAAATAGTGTTTCCATGCTGGAAACAGTCTTATTTGACGCCAGCAGCACATTTGATACAAAGCTGTCATTTCAGCTCAAACGGTAAAATTTCACCGTTCCTGGCCATATGAGACTGTTTTTCACAGCGTTTGCCCTGAAAATGCCACACAGTACAAATGAAAGAAAAACACTTGAAAACTCTGCGAAATGCTTCTTCTAATGTAAAATAGTGTTTCCATGCTGGAAACAGTCTTATTTTGACGCCAGCAGCACATTTTTTAGAAACACCGTTCATTTCAGCACTAACTGACTGAAACTTGCCGTTTTAAGCGTTTCCAGCCATTCTCTGTGTGTCTGGGACACAGCGTGTGCCCTGAAAATGCCACACAGTACAAATCACAGAAACATACTTGAAAACTCTGCGAAATGCTTCTTCTAATGTAAAATAGTGTTTCCATGCTGGAAACAGTCTTATTTGACGCCAGCAGCACATTTGATACAAAGCTGTCATTTCAGCTCAAACGGTAAAATTTCACCGTTCCTGGCCATATGAGACTGTTTTTCACAGCGTGTGCCCTGAAAATGCCACACAGTACAAATCACAGAAACATACTTGAAAACTCTGCGAAATGCTTCTTCTAATGTAAAATAGTGTTTCCATGCTGGAAACAGTCTTATTTGACGCCAGCAGCACATTTGATACAAAGCTGTCATTTCAGCTCAAACGGTAAAATTTCACCGTTCCTGGCCATATGAGACTGTGTTTTCACAGCGTGTGCCCTGAAAATGCCACACAGTACAAATCACAGAAACATACTTGAAAACTCTGCGAAATGCTTCTTCTAATGTAAAATAGTGTTTCCATGCTGGAAACAGTCTTATTTTGACGCCAGCAACACATTTGAGACAAAGCGTTCATTTCAGCTCTAACTGACTGAAACTTGCCGTTTAAGCGTTTCCAGCCATTCTCTGTGTGTCTGGGACACAGCGTGTGCCCTGAAAATGCCACACAGTACAAATCACAGAAACATACTTGAAAACTCTGCGAAATGCTTCTTCTAATGTAAAATAGTGTTTCCATGCTGGAAACAGTCTTATTTGACGCCAGCAGCACATTTGATACAAAGCTGTCATTTCAGCTCAAACGGTAAAATTTCACCGTTCCTGGCCATATGAGACTGTTTTTCACAGCGTGTGCCCTGAAAATGCCACAGTACAAATCACAGAAACATACTTGAAAACTCTGCGAAATGCTTCTTCTAATGTAAAATAGTGTTTCCATGCTGGAAACAGTCTTATTTTGACGCCAGCAGCATATTTGATACACACCGTTCATTTCAGCTCTAACGGACTGAAACTTGCCGTTTTAAGCGTTTCCAGCCATCTCTGACTGTCTGGGACACAGCGTGTGCCCTGAAAATGCCACACAGTACAAATCACAGAAACATACTTGAAAACTCTGCGAAATGCTTCTTCTAATGTAAAATAGTGTTTCCATGCTGGAAACAGTCTTATTTGACGCCAGCAGCACATTTGATACAAAGCTGTCATTTCAGCTCAAACGGTAAAATTTCACCGTTCCTGGCCATATGAGACTGTTTTTCACAGCGTGTGCCCTGAAAATGCCACACAGTACAAATCACAGAAACATACTTGAAAACTCTGCGAAATGCTTCTTCTAATGTAAAATAGTGTTTCCATGCTGGAAACAGTCTTATTTTGACGCCAGCAACATATTTTGATACACCGTTCATTTCAGCTCAAACGACTGAAACTTGCCGTTCCTAAGCGTTTCCAGCCATTCTCTGTGTTTTCTGGGACACAGCGTGTGCCCTGAAAATGCCACACAGTACAAATCACAGAAACATACTTGAAAACTCTGCGAAATGCTTCTTCTAATGTAAAATAGTGTTTCCATGCTGGAAACAGTCTTATTTTGACGCCAGCAGCACATTTGATACAAAGCTGTCATTTCAGCTCAAACGGTGAAATTTCACCGTTCCTGGCCATCCAGCCATTCTCTGTTGTCTGGACACAGCGTGTGCCCTGAAAATGCCACACAGTACAAATCACAGAAACATACTTGAAAACTCTGCGAAATGCTTCTTCTAATGTAAAATAGTGTTTCCATGCTGGAAACAGTCTTATTTGACGCCAGCAGCACATTTGATACAAAGCTGTCATTTCAGCTCAAACGGTAAAATTTCACCGTTCCTGGCCATATGAGACTGTTTTTCTGGGACAGCGTGTGCCCTGAAAATGCCACACAGTACAAATCACAGAAACATACTTGAAAACTCTGCGAAATGCTTCTTCTAATGTAAAATAGTGTTTCCATGCTGGAAACAGTCTTATTTGACGCCAGCAGCACATTTGATACAAAGCTGTCATTTCAGCTCAAACGGTAAAATTTCACCGTTCCTGGCCATATGTGTCTTTTTCACAGCGTGTGCCCTGAAAATGCCACACAGTACAAATCACAGAAACACACTTGAAAACTCTGCGAAATGCTTCTTCTAATGTAAAATAGTGTTTCCATGCTGGAAACAGTCTTATTTTGACGCCAGCAACATATTTTAGAAACACCGTTCATTTCAGCTCTAACTGACTGAAATTTTGCCGTTTTAAGCGTTTCCAGCCATTCTCTGTGTGTCTGGGACACAGCGTGTGCCCTGAAAATGCCACACAGTACAAATCACAGAAACATACTTGAAAACTCTGCGAAATGCTTCTTCTAATGTAAAATAGTGTTTCCATGCTGGAAACAGTCTTATTTGACGCCAGCAGCACATTTGATACAAAGCTGTCATTTCAGCTCAAACGGTAAAATTTCACCGTTCCTGGCCATATGAGACTGTTTTTCACAGCGTGTGCCCTGAAAATGCCACACAGTACAAATCACAGAAAAATACTTGAAAACTCTGCGAAATGCTTCTTCTAATGTAAAATAGTGTTTCCATGCTGGAAAAAGTCTTATTTTGACGCCAGCAACATATTTTATACAAACACCGTTCATTTCAGCTCTAACTGACTGAAACTTGCCGTTTTAAGCGTTTCCAGCCATTCTCTGTGTGTCTGGGACACAGCGTGTGCCCTGAAAATGCCACACAGTACAAATCACAGAAACATACTTGAAAACTCTGCGAAATGCTTCTTCTAATGTAAAATAGTGTTTCCATGCTGGAAACAGTCTTATTTTGACGCCAGCAGCACATTTGATACAAAGCTGTCATTTCAGCTCAAACGGTAAAATTTCACCGTTCCTGGCCATATGAGACCATTTTTCACACGCGTGCCCTGCGTGTGCCTGAAAATGCCACAGTACAAATCACAGAAACATACTTGAAAACTCTGCGAAATGCTTCTTCTAATGTAAAATAGTGTTTCCATGCTGGAAACAGTCTTATTTGACGCCAGCAGCACACATTTGATACAAAGCTGTCATTTCAGCTCAAACGGTGAAAAATTTCAGCGTTCCCAGCCATCTGAGACTGTCTTTCACAGCGTGTGCCCTGAAAATGCCACACAGTACAAATCACAGAAACATACTTGAAAACTCTGCGAAATGCTTCTTCTAATGTAAAATAGTGTTTCCATGCTGGAAACAGTCTTATTTTGACGCCAGCAGCACATTTGATACAAAGCTGTCATTTCAGCTCAAACGGTAAAATTTCACCGTTCCTGGCCATATGAGACTGTTTTCACAGCGTGTGCCCTGAAAATGCCACACAGTACAAATCACAGAAACATACTTGAAAACTCTGCGAAATGCTTCTTCTAATGTAAAATAGTGTTTCCATGCTGGAAACAGTCTTATTTGACGCCAGCAGCACATATTTTAGAAACACCGTTCATTTCAGCACTAACTGACTGAAACTTGCCGTTTTAAGCGTTTCCAGCCATTCTCTGTGTGTCTGGGACACAGCGTGTGCCCTGAAAATGCCACACAGTACAAATCACAGAAACATACTTGAAAACTCTGCGAAATGCTTCTTCTAATGTAAAATAGTGTTTCCATGCTGGAAACAGTCTTATTTGACGACGCCAGCAGCACATTTGATACAAAGCTGTCATTTCAGCTCAAACGGTAAAATTTCACCGTTCCTGGCCATATGAGACTGTTTTTTCACAGCGTGTGCCTGAAAATGCCACACAGTACAAATCACAGAAACATACTTGAAAACTCTGCGAAATGCTTCTTCTAATGTAAAATAGTGTTTCCATGCTGGAAACAGTCTTATTTGACGCCAGCAACATATTTTAGAAACACCGTTCATTTCAGCAGCACTAACTGACTGAAACTTGCCGTTTTAAGCGTTTCCAGCCATTCTCTGTGTGTCTGGGACACAGCGTGTGCCCTGAAAATGCCACACAGTACAAATCACAGAAACATACTTGAAAACTCTGCGAAATGCTTCTTCTAATGTAAAATAGTGTTTCCATGCTGGAAACAGTCTTATTTTGACGCCAGCAGCACATTTGATACAAAGCTGTCATTTCAGCTCAAACGGTAAAATTTCACCGTTCCTGGCCTGGCATATGAGACTGAGACTGTTTTTCACAGCGTTTGCCCTGAAAGTGCCACACACTGCAGATGAAAAAACACACGGGAAAACTCTGCGAAATGCTTCTTCTAATGTAAAATAGTGTTTCCATGCTGGAAACAGTCTTATTTGACGCCAGCAACATATTTTAGAAACACCGTTCATTTCAGCACTAACTGACTGAAACTTGCCGTTTTAAGCGTTTCCAGCCATTCTCTGTGTGTCTGGGACACAGCGTGTGCCCTGAAAATGCCACACAGTACAAATCACAGAAACATACTTGAAAACTCTGCGAAATGCTTCTTCTAATGTAAAATAGTGTTTCCATGCTGGAAACAGTCTTATTTTGACGCCAGCAGCACATTTGATACAAAGCTGTCATTTCAGCTCAAACGGTAAAATTTCACCGTTCCTGGCCATATGAGACTGTTTTTCACAGCGTGTGCCTGAAAATGCCACACAGTACAAATCACAGAAACATACTTGAAAACTCTGCGAAATGCTTCTTCTAATGTAAAATAGTGTTTCCATGCTGGAAACAGTCTTATTTGACGCCAGCAACAGCATTTTATTTGATACAAACACCGTTCATTTCAGCACTCAAACTGACTGAAATTTGCCGTTTTAAGCGTTTCCAGCCATTCTCTGTGTGTCTGGGACACAGCGTGTGCCCTGAAAATGCCACACAGTACAAATCACAGAAACATACTTGAAAACTCTGCGAAATGCTTCTTCTAATGTAAAATAGTGTTTCCATGCTGGAAACAGTCTTATTTGACGCCAGCAGCACATTTGATACAAAGCTGTCATTTCAGCTCAAACGGTAAAATTTCACCGTTCCTGGCCATATGAGACTGTTTTTCACAGCGTGTGCCCTGAAAATGCCACACAGTACAAATCACAGAAACATACTTGAAAACTCTGCGAAATGCTTCTTCTAATGTAAAATAGTGTTTCCATGCTGGAAACAGTCTTATTTTGACGCCAGCAACATATTTTAGACACACCGTTCATTTCAGCACTAACTGACTGAAACTTGCCGTTTTAAGCGTTTCCAGCCATTCTCTGTGTGTCTGGGACACAGCGTGTGCCCTGAAAATGCCACACAGTACAAATCACAGAAACATACTTGAAAACTCTGCGAAATGCTTCTTCTAATGTAAAATAGTGTTTCCATGCTGGAAACAGTCTTATTTGACGCCAGCAGCACATTTGATACAAAGCTGTCATTTCAGCTCAAACGGTAAAATTTCACCGTTCCTGGCCATATGAGACTGTTTTTCACAGCGTGTTGCCCTGAAAATGCCACACAGTACAAATCACAGAAACATACTTGAAAACTCTGCGAAATGCTTCTTCTAATGTAAAATAGTGTTTCCATGCTGGAAACAGTCTTATTTTGACGCCAGCAGCACATTTGATACAACAGCTGTCATTTCAGCTCAAACGGTGAAACTTGCCGTTTTCAGCGTTTCCAGCCATATGAGACTGGGACACAGCGTGTGCCCTGAAAATGCCACACAGTACAAATCACAGAAACATACTTGAAAACTCTGCGAAATGCTTCTTCTAATGTAAAATAGTGTTTCCATGCTGGAAACAGTCTTATTTGACGCCAGCAGCACATTTGATACAAAGCTGTCATTTCAGCTCAAACGGTAAAATTTCACCGTTCCTGGCCATATGAGACTGTTTTTCACAGCGTGTGCCCTGAAAATGCCACAGTAGTACAAATCACAGAAACATACTTGAAAACTCTGCGAAATGCTTCTTCTAATGTAAAATAGTGTTTCCATGCTGGAAACAGTCTTATTTGACGCCAGCAACATATTTTAGACACACCGTTCATTTCAGCACTAACTGACTGAAACTTGCCGTTTTAAGCGTTTCCAGCCATTCTCTGTGTGTCTGGGACACAGCGTGTGCCCTGAAAATGCCACACAGTACAAATCACAGAAACATACTTGAAAACTCTGCGAAATGCTTCTTCTAATGTAAAATAGTGTTTCCATGCTGGAAACAGTCTTATTTGACGCCAGCAGCACATTTGATACAAAGCTGTCATTTCAGCTCAAACGGTAAAATTTCACCGTTCCTGGCCATATGAGACTGTTTTTCACAGCGTGTGCCCTGAAAATGCCACACAGTACAAATCACAGAAACACTTGAAAACTCTGCGAAATGCTTCTTCTAATGTAAAATAGTGTTTCCATGCTGGAAACAGTCTTATTTGACGCCAGCAACATATTTTAGACACACCGTTCATTTCAGCACTAACTGACTGAAACTTGCCGTTTTCAGCGTTTCCAGCCATTCTCTGTGTGTCTGGGACACAGCGTGTGCCCTGAAAATGCCACACAGTACAAATCACAGAAACATACTTGAAAACTCTGCGAAATGCTTCTTCTAATGTAAAATAGTGTTTCCATGCTGGAAACAGTCTTATTTTGACGCCAGCAGCACATTTGATACAAAGCTGTCATTTCAGCTCAAACGGTAAAATTTCACCGTTTCCTGGCCATATGAGACTGTTTTTCACAGCGTTTGCCCTGAAAATGCCACACAGTACAAATCACAGAAACATACTTGAAAACTCTGCGAAATGCTTCTTCTAATGTAAAATAGTGTTTCCATGCTGGAAACAGTCTTATTTTGACGCCAGCAACATATTTTGATACACCGCTTCATTTCAGCACTAACTGACTGAAACTTGCCGTTTTAAGCGTTTCCAGCCATTCTGAGTGTGTCTGGGACACAGCGTGTGCCCTGAAAATGCCACACAGTACAAATCACAGAAACATACTTGAAAACTCTGCGAAATGCTTCTTCTAATGTAAAATAGTGTTTCCATGCTGGAAACAGTCTTATTTGACGCCAGCAGCACATTTTGATACAAAGCTGTCATTTCAGCTCAAACGGTAAAATTTCACCGTTCCTGGCCATATGAGACTGTTTTTCACAGCGTGTGCCCTGAAAATGCCACACAGTACAAATCACAGAAACATACTTGAAACTCTGCGAAATGCTTCTTCTAATGTAAAATAGTGTTTCCATGCTGGAAACAGTCTTATTTTGACGCCAGCAGCACATTTGATACAAAGCTGTCATTTCAGCTCAAACGGTAAAATTTCACCGTTCCTGGCCATATGAGACTGTTTTTCACAGCGTGTGCCCTGAAAATGCCACACAGTACAAATCACAGAAACATACTTGAAAACTCTGCGAAATGCTTCTTCTAATGTAAAATAGTGTTTCCATGCTGGAAACAGTCTTATTTTTGACGCCAGCAGCACATTTGATACAAAGCTGTCATTTCAGCTCAAACGGTAAAATTTCACCGTTCCTGGCCATATGAGACTGTTTTTCACAGCGTGTGCCCTGAAAATGCCACACAGTACAAATCACAGAAACATACTTGAAAACTCTGCGAAATGCTTCTTCTAATGTAAAATAGTGTTTCCATGCTGGAAACAGTCTTATTTGACGCCAGCAGCACATTTGATACAAAGCTGTCATTTCAGCTCAAACGGTAAAATTTCACCGTTCCTGGCCATATGAGACTGTTTTTCACAGCGCGTTGCCCTGAAAATGCCACACAGTACAAATCACAGAAACATACTTGAAAACTCTGCGAAATGCTTCTTCTAATGTAAAATAGTGTTTCCATGCTGGAAACAGTCTTATTTGACGCCAGCAACATATTTGAGACACACCGTTCATTTCAGCACTAACTGACTGAAACTTGCCGTTTTAAGCGTTTCCAGCCATTCTCTGTGTGTCTGGGACACAGCGTGTGCCCTGAAAATGCCACACAGTACAAATCACAGAAACATACTTGAAAACTCTGCGAAATGCTTCTTCTAATGTAAAATAGTGTTTCCATGCTGGAAACAGTCTTATTTGACGCCAGCAGCACATTTGATACAAAGCTGTCATTTCAGCTCAAACGGTAAAATTTCACCGTTCCTGGCCATATGAGACTGTTTTTTCACAGCGTTTGCCCTGAAAATGCCACACAGTACAAATCACAGAAACATACTTGAAAACTCTGCGAAATGCTTCTTCTAATGTAAAATAGTGTTTCCATGCTGGAAACAGTCTTATTTGACGCCAGCAACATATTTTAGATACAACACCGTTCATTTCAGCACTAACTGACTGAAACTTGCCGTTTTAAGCGTTTCCAGCCATTCTCTGTGTGTCTGGGACACAGCGTGTGCCCTGAAAATGCCACACAGTACAAATCACAGAAACATACTTGAAAACTCTGCGAAATGCTTCTTCTAATGTAAAATAGTGTTTCCATGCTGGAAACAGTCTTATTTGACGCCAGCAGCACATTTGATACAAAGCTGTCATTTCAGCTCAAACGGTAAAATTTCACCGTTCCTGGCCATATGAGACTGTTTTTCACAGCGTTTGCCCTGAAAATGCCACACAGTACAAATCACAGAAACATACTTGAAAACTCTGCGAAATGCTTCTTCTAATGTAAAATAGTGTTTCCATGCTGGAAACAGTCTTATTTTGACGCCAGCAACATATTTTAGAAACACCGTTCATTTCAGCACTAACTGACTGAAACTTGCCGTTTTAAGCGTTTCCAGCCATTCTCTGTGTGTCTGGGACACAGCGTGTGCCCTGAAAATGCCACACAGTACAAATCACAGAAACATACTTGAAAACTCTGCGAAATGCTTCTTCTAATGTAAAATAGTGTTTCCATGCTGGAAACAGTCTTATTTGACGCCAGCAGCACATTTGATACAAAGCTGTCATTTCAGCTCAAACGGTAAAATTTCACCGTTCCTGGCCATATGAGACTGTTTTTCACAGCGTTTGCCCTGAAAGTGCCACACAGTACAAATCAAGAAACACACAC
Source organism: Toxotes chatareus (assembly GCA_016801885.1). NCBI lineage: Eukaryota > Metazoa > Chordata > Actinopteri > Toxotidae > Toxotes > Toxotes chatareus. The sequence continues at coordinate 26,285 of JAFBJY010001193.1, read as the reverse complement.
GGAAAACTCTGCGAAATGCTTCTTCTAATGTAAAATAGTGTTTCCATGCTGGAAACAGTCTTTATTTTGACGCCAGCAACACATTTTAGAAACACCGTTCATTTCAGCTCATTTCAGCACTAACTGACTGACTGAAACTTGCCGTTTTAAGCGTTTCCAGCCATTCTCTGTGTGTCTGGGACACAGCGTGTGCCCTGAAAATGCCACACAGTACAAATCACAGAAACATACTTGAAAACTCTCTGCGTAAAAATGCTTCTTCTAATGTAAAATAGTGTTTCCATGCTGGAAACAGTCTTTTTTTTGACGCCAGCAGCACATTTGATACAAAGCTGTCATTTCAGCTCAAACGGTAAAATTTCACCGTTCCTGGCCATATGAGACTGTTTTTCACAGCGTGTGCCTGAAAATGCCACACAGTACAAATCACAGAAACATACTTGAAAACTCTGCGAAATGCTTCTTCTAATGTAAAATAGTGTTTCCATGCTGGAAACAGTCTTATTTTGACGCCAGCAACATATTTTAGAAACACCGTTCATTTCAGCACTAACTGACTGAAACTTGCCGTTTTAAGCGTTTCCAGCCATTCTCTGTGTGTCTGGGACACAGCGTGTGCCCTGAAAATGCCACACAGTACAAATCACAGAAACATACTTGAAAACTCTGCGAAATGCTTCTTCTAATGTAAAATAGTGTTTCCATGCTGGAAACAGTCTTATTTGACGCCAGCAGCACATTTGATACAAAGCTGTCATTTCAGCTCAAACGGTAAAATTTCACCGTTCCTGGCCATATGAGACTGTTTTTCACAGCGTTTGCCCTGAAAATGCCACACAGTACAAATCACAGAAACACACTTGAAAACTCTGCGAAATGCTTCTTCTAATGTAAAATAGTGTTTCCATGCTGGAAACAGTCTTATTTTGACGCCAGCAGCACATTTTTGATACAAAGCTGTCATTTCAGCTCAAACGGTAAAATTTCACCGTTCCTAAGCCATTCCAGCCACTGTGTTTCTGGGACACAGCGTGTGCCCTGAAAATGCCACACAGTACAAATCACAGAAACATACTTGAAAACTCTGCGAAATGCTTCTTCTAATGTAAAATAGTGTTTCCATGCTGGAAACAGTCTTATTTGACGCCAGCAGCACATTTGATACAAAGCTGTCATTTCAGCTCAAACGGTAAAATTTCACCGTTCCTGGCCATATGAGACTGTTTTTTTCACAGCGTGTGCCCTGAAAATGCCACACAGTACAAATCACAGAAACATACTTGAAAACTCTGCGAAATGCTTCTTCTAATGTAAAATAGTGTTTCCATGCTGGAAACAGTCTTATTTGACGCCAGCAACATATTTTAGAAACACCGTTCATTTCAGCACTAACTGACTGAAACTTGCCGTTTTAAGCGTTTCCAGCCATTCTCTGTGTGTCTGGGACACAGCGTGTGCCCTGAAAATGCCACACAGTACAAATCACAGAAACATACTTGAAAACTCTGCGAAATGCTTCTTCTAATGTAAAATAGTGTTTCCATGCTGGAAACAGTCTTATTTTGACGCCAGCAGCACATTTGATACAAAGCTGTCATTTCAGCTCAAACGGTAAAATTTCACCGTTCCTGGCCATATGAGACTGTTTTTCACAGCGTGTGCCCTGAAAATGCCACACAGTACAAATCACAGAAACATACTTGAAAACTCTGCGAAATGCTTCTTCTAATGTAAAATAGTGTTTCCATGCTGGAAACAGTCTTATTTGACGCCAGCAGCACATTTGATACAAAGCTGTCATTTCAGCTCAAACGGTAAAATTTCACCGTTCCTGGCCATATGAGACTGTTTTTCACAGCGTGTGCCCTGAAAATGCCACACAGTACAAATCACAGAAACATACTTGAAAACTCTGCGAAATGCTTCTTCTAATGTAAAATAGTGTTTCCATGCTGGAAACAGTCTTATTTTGACGCCAGCAACATATTTTAGACACACCGTTCATTTCAGCACTAACTGACTGAAACTTGCCGTTTTAAGCGTTTCCAGCCATTCTCTGTGTGTCTGGGACACAGCGTGTGCCCTGAAAATGCCACACAGTACAAATCACAGAAACATACTTGAAAACTCTGCGAAATGCTTCTTCTAATGTAAAATAGTGTTTCCATGCTGGAAACAGTCTTATTTTGACGCCAGCAGCACATTTGATACAAAGCTGTCATTTCAGCTCAAACGGTAAAATTTCACCGTTCCTGGCCATATGAGACTGTTTTTCACAGCGTTTGCCCTGAAAGTGCCAGGTACAGATCAAAGAAAAGAAACACGGGAAAACTCTGCGAAATGCTTCTTCTAATGTAAAATAGTGTTTCCATGCTGGAAACAGTCTTATTTTGACGCCAGCAACATATTTTAGACACACCGTTCATTTCAGCACTAACTGACTGAAACTTGCCGTTTTAAGCGTTTCCAGCCATTCTCTGTGTGTCTGGGACACAGCGTGTGCCCTGAAAATGCCACACAGTACAAATCACAGAAACATACTTGAAAACTCTGCGAAATGCTTCTTCTAATGTAAAATAGTGTTTCCATGCTGGAAACAGTCTTATTTTGACGCCAGCAGCACATTTGATACAAAGCTGTCATTTCAGCTCAAACGGTAAAATTTCACCGTTCCTGGCCATATGAGACTGTTTTTCACAAGCGTTTGCCCTGAAATGCCACACAGTACAAATCACAGAAACACACTTGAAAACTCTGCGAAATGCTTCTTCTAATGTAAAATAGTGTTTCCATGCTGGAAACAGTCTTATTTTGACGCCAGCAGCACATTTGATACAAAGCTGTCATTTCAGCTCAAACGGTAAAATTTCACCGTTTAAGCCATATGAGACTCTGTTTCTTCACAGCGTGTGCCCTGAAAATGCCACACAGTACAAATCACAGAAACATACTTGAAAACTCTGCGAAATGCTTCTTCTAATGTAAAATAGTGTTTCCATGCTGGAAACAGTCTTATTTGACGCCAGCAGCACATTTGATACAAAGCTGTCATTTCAGCTCAAACGGTAAAATTTCACCGTTCCTGGCCATATGAGACTGTTTTTTCACAGCGTGTGCCCTGAAAATGCCACACAGTACAAATCACAGAAACATACTTGAAAACTCTGCGAAATGCTTCTTCTAATGTAAAATAGTGTTTCCATGCTGGAAACAGTCTTATTTTGACGCCAGCAACATCATTTTGAACACACCGTTCATTTCAGCACTAACTGACTGAAACTTGCCGTTTTAAGCGTTTCCAGCCATTCTCTGTGTGTCTGGGACACAGCGTGTGCCCTGAAAATGCCACACAGTACAAATCACAGAAACATACTTGAAAACTCTGCGAAATGCTTCTTCTAATGTAAAATAGTGTTTCCATGCTGGAAACAGTCTTATTTGACGCCAGCAGCACATTTGATACAAAGCTGTCATTTCAGCTCAAGCGGTAAAATTTCACCGTTCCTGGCCATATGAGACTGTTTTTCACAGCGTTTGCCCTGAAAGTGCCAGGTACTGTACAGATCAAAGAAACACACGGGAAAACTCTGCAAAATGCTTCTTCTAATGTAAAATAGTGTTTCCATGCTGGAAACAGTCTTATTTTGACGCCAGCAACATATTTTAGACACACCGTTCATTTCAGCACTAACTGACTGAAACTTGCCGTTTTAAGCGTTTCCAGCCATTCTCTGTGTGTCTGGGACACAGCGTGTGCCCTGAAAATGCCACACAGTACAAATCACAGAAACATACTTGAAAACTCTGCGAAATGCTTCTTCTAATGTAAAATAGTGTTTCCATGCTGGAAACAGTCTTATTTTGACGCCAGCAGCACATTTGATACAAAGCTGTCATTTCAGCTCAAACGGTAAAATTTCACCGTTCCTGGCCATATGAGACTGTTTTTCTGGCGTTTGCCCTGAAAATGCCACACAGTACAAATCACAGAAACATACTTGAAAACTCTGCGAAATGCTTCTTCTAATGTAAAATAGTGTTTCCATGCTGGAAACAGTCTTATTTTGACGCCAGCAACATATTTAGACACACCGTTCATTTCAGCACTAACTGACTGAAACTTGCCGTTTTAAGCGTTTCCAGCCATTCTCTGTGTGTCTGGGACACAGCGTGTGCCCTGAAAATGCCACACAGTACAAATCACAGAAACATACTTGAAAACTCTGCGAAATGCTTCTTCTAATGTAAAATAGTGTTTCCATGCTGGAAACAGTCTTATTTTGACGCCAGCAACATATTTGATACAAAGCGTTCATTTCAGCTCAAACGGTGAAAATTTGCCACCGTTTCCAGCCATATCTCTGTGTGTTTTTCACAGCGTGTGCCCTGAAAATGCCACACAGTACAAATCACAGAAACATACTTGAAAACTCTGCAAAATGCTTCTTCTAATGTAAAATAGTGTTTCCATGCTGGAAACAGTCTTATTTTGACGCCAGCAGCAACACATTTGATACACAGCGTTCATTTCAGCTCAAACGGTAAAATTTTAAGCGTTCCTGGCCATATGAGACTGTCTTTTTCACAGCGTTTGCCCTGAAAATGCCACACAGGTACTGCAGATGACAGAAACATACTTGAAAACTCTGCAAAATGCTTCTTCTAATGTAAAATAGTGTTTCCATGCTGGAAAAAGTCTTATTTTGACGCCAGCAACATATTTTATACACAGCGTTCATTTCAGCTCAAACATTACAGTTATAAGCGTTTCCAGCCATTTTAGCGTTTCTGGCCCGTCTCTGTTGTCTTTTTCTACACAGCGTAGAAACACCTTGAAAATGCTGCACATACTTCTTCTAATTGACAAAACATTGGAAAACTCTGCAAAATGCTTCTTCACAATTCATTTCAGCTCTGTTTCCATGCTGGAAAAAGTCTTGCTTGAAAATTTCACATACTTGGGATCACACAAAGCAACATACACTGTTTCCATGCTGGAAAAAGTCTTATTTAATGCCAGAAACATATTTTTCACAGCGTTCATTCAGCTCAAACATTACAGTTATAAGCGTTTCCAGACAAGATGGCGACTATATCACAGCGTCTTCTGTTAAAATGCCAAATACTACACATAATAGAAACACACTTGAAAACTCCCCAAAATACTTCTTCTAGTTGACAACACTGTTTCCATGCTGGAAAAAAATCTTATTTTGACGCGAGCAACATATTTCATACACACCTTTCATTTCAATTCTAGCGTTAGAATTTTACCGTTCAGCCCGTTTCAGATTGTCTTTTTCCCAGCGTCTGCTTGAAAATTTCACATACTTGGGATCACACAAACATACTGGAAAACTCTGCAAAATACTTCTTCTAGTTGACAACAGTGTTTCTATGCTGGAAAAAGTCTAATTTTAACGCCAGCTGGTAGTTTCACAATCACCTTTCATTTCAGCTCTAACGGTACAGTTATAATATTTTCAGCTTTCTTTTCACAAAGCCATCCTGAAAATACCAAATTGCAGATGAGGAAACACAGTGGAAAACTCACTTTCGTTGTCGGCCATGGCTATCAGCTACAGCTTGACTAAAAAAGCTAGGTCAGTAAAGAAAAAAAATTTCAGCTTTAACTGACTTCGCATTACAGTTATAGCGATTTTCAGTTCAAAGCTTTCCCTGAAAATGCCATACTGCAGATCACACAAACACACTGGAAAACTCTGGAAGATGCTTCTTCTAATTTAAAATAGTGTTTCCATGATGAAAAAACTCTTATTTTGACACCAGCAGCAAGTTTCACACTCACCTTTCATTTCAGTTCTAACGATCCAGTTGTAGCTTTTAATCCCATCTGAACATCTTTTTCACAAAGCCTTCCTTGAAAATACCACATTGCAGATGAGGGAGACACAGAGGGAAACTCACTTTCGTTGTCGGCTATGGCTACCGGTACATCTGGACTAATAAAGGGAGGTTAGTGAAAAAAAAAAAAAAAAACAACACTGCTCATACTTGGCCAGGATTGGTTGGTTACGTTCAAAGGAAGAAGCGACCTTAGTTGCCAAGGAAACAAAACAACACTAGCCGCTACACCTGGACTAAAAAGCGAGGCTAGTGGAAAAAAAATAAAAACACAGCACTGCTCGTATTTCGCCATGATTGGTTGGTCACGTTCAAAGGAAGCGCGATGTTAGTTGCCCAGAGAAAAAACTACTTCTCATGCATCTGTGCGCACGCATAGAGCTGCAAATTAATAGAATGTGCCCTATAGATCTAATAACGTCATATCCTACACGGTGTAGGATGAGGCGATACACTATACTTACGTTAATTAATGTAAAAATAATTACAGTAATTTACTGGACACGTTTACAGTTTTTTGCTGTGTATAAATTACAGCAATGTATGTTAATTGTATATTTGTTTACAATATTATCATGTATTCCATTCATATTACATGAGTTCCTAGCAACTACTGTTGCCAATAAATAACTATTACTTATTCATAATTCAGTATCTTACTGTAGAATGGGTTCACAGTTAATTTTTTCACATTTAGCAAATTAGGCACGCTGTGGCTGCTGATAATCAAAATATATCAACACTACTTTAGATTATCTTGAGCTGTTAAATAAAAAGTGATGAAAAAACATTTATTAGGACTCAATACAGTGTTTATTATATTATGCAATTATATTCAATACAGTGTGGTGTGTGATTGCACACCAGATATGTATGAAATGTATTAAACTTAAGGTAACTTTTCTTTTTATTAGCCAATAAGCATGTGCATGGAAAGCATAAACCCAGGACAGACTGCACAAGACCATTGCAGCATAGTCATTCATGGTCAACTCAAATGTGTAGCAACGTCAAACATGTAACTTGTAAAAAGCTTATTTTGAAAACAATTTTATTAAAGAAATACCATGTGCCATTTTCCTTGCAACAGAGTCAAAGCCATTCATAGTCCGTTAATCTTTTGAGAAGTGCAGAGACATGAGGGCTGACACTGTTGTTACTCTTCTCGTGCACCTTCCCACTACCTGGACTGATCCACTTGGTCATCTTTGTGCCAGAGGTTGGGTTGATCCTGATGAAGCATCTAAAGTCACAAAATCAGAGAAAAAGACATTTAATGAAATACATTGTTTGAAGAGACAGCAGAACCCATCAAGTTTTGGAGAATAGCTTAACATTTTTCCAAATATGCAAAACTTCAAAACAAAAATTTGCATTAATTGCAGATGTTCCATCCATGCAAGCTAAAACAGAAAGAAGCTTTGCAATGCAATACAATGGAAATGCAGGGAATTGAATAAAAATTACACCATATGTTATTCATAATGAAAAATGTAACTAAATAATAATCCACTGGCATCCCCTTTGAAGCACTTACCTTTGGATGAATTCAAGTGTGCTGAGGCCTCCTCTTGGTACACCAGATTGAAGACACAATAGCATGAGAAAAACACTGCCATTCCAGCCACAATTTTCTGGTGTGGACCCACAACCACTTGTCCCTCAATGCTACGCATCCAGCTCATTGGCATGAGAACATCACCTAAACATAAATAAACATTTGCTTTATTATTGTTCTTTTGGCATTTTAGATATTCTTTCTGTTGCTTTTCCTGTTGCCTTCCACATGAACATATCCATAGATTAAACTAATTCATATTAATCTCTAGTTTTGCAACAGACTAGAAAATACACTACATAAGGCGATGGACTAGTATTTTGCTATCCACTTAGTACAGCAAGAATAGTAAACTTAACTTACATGAGTTACCTGAGGTGCTATATTAGCACAGATGTTGTACTGAATCTCAACTATGTTAAATTTTAAAATCTCACACAAGAAAACATTTTCAGCAATATAAATGTAACAGACAAATTTTTACCTAAAATTGTCTTCACAGATATGTGGTGATGATCACTGTGCCTTCTGCAGTAGCGCTCACCGCCCAGGGTTTTCCTCTGCACCTGTAGCAAGGGACAGTTCAACAGCAAAATATGCATGCTTAATTAGGCTGGTTACTGATGAGGTTGAACAATTTAACTGCTTAGCCAATGTTAATTGTGCCTTTTTTCTATAACATAATCTTACCCAATATCAGATATAACTATCTCTGCCCAGATGGATTCCTCAAGGTTCCACTCCAGACTGATTCACTTGGTGGAGCTGTAAGAGATGACTGATTGCTTGATTGGACTTCCATGCAATAAGAATAGCTGATATTGGCACATTAATTATATATAACTTCAGTTTCAGATGTCAACAATTTAATTCTTAATCACAATTCAAGTTATGACATCTTTAGTTAAATTTGTACTCAATTCAATTTCTATCTTTTCTCTCTCGCTTTCACATGCAGATGACTGATGTTTGACAGCAAAACCTTACTTTTAATAGACACAATTTTGGACTTAAGAGCAGGGATATATCAGATTCTTAGCAACAACCCTCTTCCAGTTCAAATTAAACCCAATAAAACTCAGAGCCACAGTGGCTGCTGAGCTAATGAGTCAATGTTAAATATTACCCGAGCTCAAGCTCACACAGTGTTTAAAAGCGTGTGTGCTACTGTAACTGCAGCATAAACTGCCATGTTGAGCTTGCAAAACAGAGGAAAACCGCCCTGACTTAGTACCTCTGCAATGTCATACTAACGTGTAACATAATGCCATAACGTGTAACTTGACAACTATAAACAATGGGCTTTTCGCTCCAACAGTTTTCTAACCTGGAGGGTTTTAGATAATGTGCTGGCAATCGCTCTGTCCTGAAGGTGACAGGGCTAATGCAGGCAGCTAGCGTTAACTTACAACCAGTTTTAAGCTAGCTAACGTTTGCAAAAACAGTGCAGTCTCGTCCCACAACCCGTATATTCCGTATAAAACGCGACTAAGATAAATAAAATAACGTGAACTACAGTCACTATCAAAAATAAAGAATCATCATACTTACCAAAATGCTGGTTTTGCAGCTTCCTCTTCACCGCTCTATTGCCTGCTTCTGTCTGTTGGCAACATGCATATTCTTTAAATTAAACGTGTAAAACCAGTCTGATATACAGACAAATTATATTGTATGAAGTTATCGTTTGAATAACATTTGAATTTTGTAAGCTAATAACGTGTTACTTACACTTTATTGACTTGATGGATCGGGTTCTTGAGGAAATTACAGAAATTTGTTACAGTGAAGGATACAGATCGTGAAGGATTAAAAATGTTGAGGATCTGCCAGAGAGAGAGATCGTATTATCATCTATAATGCACATTCTATTAATTGCAGCTCTATGCCTGCGCACAGATGCATGTTTTTTTTTTTTTTTTTTTTTTAAATCTGGGCTTCGCGCATCCTTTGAACGTGACCAACCAATCATGGCGAAGTATGAGAAGTGCTGTTTTTTTTCACTAACCTCGCTTTTTTAGTCCAGGTGTACCAGCTACTTTTGTTTTTTTCTCCAGGCAGCTAACGTCGCTCTTCCTTTGAGCGTGACCAACCAATCATAGCGAAGTATGAGCACTGCTTTTCTTTTTTTTTCACTAGCCTCCTTTTTTTGTCCAGATGTAGCGGTAGCCATAGCCGACAACGAAAGTGAGTTTTCCTCTGTGTTTCCTTTAACTGCAATGTGGTATTTTCAAGGAAGGCTTGGTGAAAATGATGTCCACATGGGTGAAAACGCTAGAACGGGATCGTTAGAGCTGCAGCGAAAGGTGAGTGTGAAATTTGCTGCTCAGGCCTGGACTGGTAATCTGGCATACCGGGCATTTTCGGTGGGCCGACAGTCCTCGGGCCGATGCTGTTTGTTTGTTTTTTTGTTTTGTTTCTGTTTTTTAGACTTAGAGACCGGGTTTAGAGGGTGTGGCAATATATCTTCAATATAGACAGTGGACTAAACCAATCAGGATATAGTAGTTTACGAGGCGGCCCCACCCTTTCTCTGCACTGATCCCGGCCAGTTTAGTGTTGGCGTGGAAACATGGAGAAGCGGAAGAAAGGAGGTGCGGAGAGGTTGCGGGCTAAAAGATTAAAAATAATCTCGCTATAGAAGCTGCAAAATGTACTAAAATAAAAGACATAATCTCTGGAGGGGGCTGCTGTAGCCTCCAGGGAGAGGAGCAACCAGAGGCTGTTGACAGGAACCCGAGGGACAGAGTGACCAGGGAAGTGTAGCACAGGCGCAGCATGGTAAGCAGGTAGTAATGTTAAGATAATACCGGGACTTTTAGGTGATGGACAGGCATGAAACTCGCTCACCTTTCGGCGAAATTCGCCGTTCTGAAGCCAAATCAGGTGACCTACGTGAAACGTGTAGAATTACATGAGAATGGAGAGCAATGAATAATGTTCTTATTTCCTGTCGCAGCAGTTGCCTTAAATTGTGTTTTGTTTTCGTTCGTGTGTGTGTGTGTGTTTTTTTTACAGTATCAATGCAGTTAGTATAAGATTTTTCAGATTCTTATCAAAAAATAAAAATGTAACCTAAAAGATACTACATGTTTTGATGGTTTAGATAGTTGCACAGTTTTTCCAGGTAGTTCCAAATGTATTTTTAATTTGTTTCTTTTAGGTTTTCTATTTATCACTTAATAAATTGTAATAATCTGTCCCTCTCTTCCTGTCTAGTCAAGCCAGGCTTTTGAGGTAGCAGTTGAGAGAGAGAGAGAGAGAGTGTTATAATATTTCTGAAATCTATTCCAAATATCTGAAGCTGTCATTTACTGGGGCTCTCCTCTCTCCACTTCCAGGTGGACTGTCAGCCAACATGCACCTGACCTTGTGCGCAAGAAGCATTTTAAATAAACCATTGAATGTGTAGTTACTGCGAGTTTGCTGGTGGTTTTTTGGGAGCTGGGATTTTTCCTTTAAATGTTGCGACATGGTTTCCTCTGGGCCAAGACGTAACAATAGTAAAATACATTGCTTCGGGAACGCATACATAAATTAGTCTGTTGTGCACCGCTAATTATGAGGGGCGGTCTAACCAGGGCCGTTTTTGTCCCAGTCCAGTCCTGTTGCTGCTGCTGTCAAAATTAGAGTTTTTCAGCATGGAAACAGTATTTTCAATTAGAGGAAGCATTTTGCAGAATTTTCCCGTATGTTTGTGTGATCCCCAGTATGTGAAATATTCAGGGCAGACGCTGCATTTTGCTGAGTTTTCCCCCGTGTGTTTCTTTCATCTGCAGTACCTGGCACTTTCAGGGCAAACGTTGTGAAAAACAGTCTCGTATGGCCAGGAACGGTCAAATTTTACCGTTTGAGCTGAAATGACAGCTTTGTATCAAATGTGCTGCTGGCGTCAAAATAAGACTTTTTCCAGCATGGAAACACTATTTTACATTAGAAGAAGCATTTCGCAGAGTTTTCAAGTATGTTTCTTTGATTTGTACTGTGTGGCATTTTCAGGGCACGCTGTGTCTGAACACACAGAGAATTTCTGTAAACACTTAAAGCGGCAAGTTTCAGTCAGTTAGTGCTGAAATGAGCGGTGTGTCTAAAATATGCTGCTGGCGTCAAAATAAGACTTTTTCCAGCATGGAAAAACTGTTTCAATTAGAAGAAGCATTTTGCAGAGTTTTCCAGTGTGTTTCTGTGATTTGTAGGATGTGGCATTTTCAGGGCACATGCTGGTAAAAACACCACCTGGAACTAGCTGGAGCAGCTAAATTTCAGCTCAAGCGGTAAAATTTGACCGTTCCTGGCCATATGAGACTGTTTTTCACAGCGTTTGCCCTGAAAGTGCCAGTTACTGCAGATGAAAGAAACACGGAAAACTCTGCAAATGCTTCTTCTAATGGAAAAAGTCTTATTTCTGCAAAATGCTTCTTCTAATGTAAAATAGTGTTTCCATGCTGGAAAAAGTCTTATTTCTACGCCGGCAGCACATTTGATGCAAACCTGTCATTTCAGCTCAAGCGGTACAAATTTGACACTTGAAAACTTCCTGCCAATCTGAGACTCTTTTTCACAAGCGTTTGCCCTGAAAGTGCCAGGTACTGCAGATAACAGAAACATGCTGGAAAACTCTGCAAAATGCTTCTTCTAATGTAAAATAGTGTTTCCATGCTGGAAAAAGTCTTATTTCTACGCCGGCAGCACATTTGATGCAAACCTGTCATTTCAGCTCAAAGCGGTAAAATTTGACCGTTCCTGCCAATCTGAGACTGTTTTTCACAACGTTTGCCCTGAAAGTGCCACGTTTGCCCTGAAAGTGCCAGGACTGCAGATAACAAAGAAACTTCTAATGTAAAAAACTCTGCAAAATGTCTTTCTCACTGACAGCACATTGATGATGCAAACCTGTCATTTCAGCTCAAAGCGGTAAAATTTGACCGTTCCTGCCAATCTGAGACTGTTTTTCTAGCGTTTGCCCTGAAAGTGCCAGGTACTGCAGATGACAGAAACACGGGAAAACTCTGCAAAATGCTTCTTCTAATGTAAAATAGTGTTTCCATGCTGGAAAAAGTCTTATTTCTACGCCCGGCAGCACATTTGATGCAAACCTGTCATTTCAGCTCAAGCGGTAAAATTTGACCGTTCCTGCCAATCTGAGACTGTTTTTCACAGCGTTTGCCCTGAAAGTGTGCCAGGTACTGCAGATGACAGAAACACACGGGAAAACTCTGCAAAATGCTTCTTCTAATGTAAAATAGTGTTTCCATGCTGAAAAAAAAAGTCTTACATTTTTCTACCCGGCAGCACATTTGATGCAAACCTGTCATTTCAGCATTTCAGCTCAAGCGGTAAAATTTTTGACCGTTCCTGCCAATCTGAGACTGTTTTTTCACAACGTTTGCCCTGAAAGTGCCAGGTACTGCAGATGACAGAAAACACGGGAAAACTCTGCAAAATGCTTCTTCTAATGTAAAATAGTGTTTCCATGCTGGAAAAAGTCTTATTTTCGCCCGGCAGCACATTTGATGCAAACCTGTCATTTCAGCTCAAGCGGTAAATTTGACCGTTCCTGCCAATGAGACTGTTTTTCACAACGTTTGCCCTGAAAGTGCCAGGTACTGCAGATGACAGAAACACACGGGAAAACTCTGCAAAATGCTTCTTCTAATGTAAAATAGTGTTTCCATGCTGGAAAAAGTCTTATTTCTACGCCGGCAGCACATTTGATGCAAACCTGTCATTTCAGCTCAAAGCGGTAAAATTTGACCGTTCCTGCCAATCTGAGACTGTTTTTCACAACGTTTGCCCTGAAAGTGCCAGGTACTGCAGATGACAGAAAACACGGGAAAACTCTGCAAAATGCTTCTTCTAATGTAAAATAGTGTTTCCATGCTGGAAAAAGTCTTATTTCTCGCCCGGCAGCACATTTGATGCAAACCTGTCATTTCAGCTCAAACGGTGAAAAATTTGACCGTTCCTGCCAATCTGAGACTGTTTTTCACAGCGTTTGCCCTGAAAGTGCCAGGTACTGCAGATGACAGAAACACACAGGGAAAACTCTGCAAAATGCTTCTTCTAATGTAAAATAGTGTTTCCATGCTGGAAAAAGTCTTATTTCTACGCCCATGCAGCACATTTGATGCAAACCTGTCATGCAAACCTGTCATTTCAGCTCAAGCGGTAAAATTTGACCGTTCCTGCCAATCTGAGACTGTTTTTCACAACGTTTGCCCTGAAAGTGCCAGGTACTGCAGATGACAGAAACACACGGGAAAACTCTGCAAAATGCTTCTTCTAATGTAAAATAGTGTTTCCATGCTGGAAAAAGTCTTATTTCTACGCCCGGCAGCACATTTGATGCAAACCTGTCATTTCAGCTCAAGCGGTAAAATTTGACCGTTCCTGCCAATATCTGAGACTGTTTTTTCAAGCGTTTGCCCTGAAAGTGCCAGGTACTGCAGATGACAGAAACACACAGGAAAACTCTGCAAAATGCTTCTTCTAATGTAAAATAGTGTTTCCATGCTGGAAAAAGTCTTATTTCTACGCCGGCAGCACATTTGATGCAAACCTGTCATTTCAGCTCAAACGGTAAAATTTGACCGTTCCTGCCAATATGAGACTGTTTTTCACAACGTTTGCCCTGAAAGTGCCAGGTACTGCAGATGACAAAAACACACGGGAAAACTCTGCAAAATGCTTCTTCTAATGTAAAATAGTGTTTCCATGCTGGAAAAAGTCTTATTTTCGCTTGAGCAGCACATTTGATGCAAACCTGTCATTTCAGCTCAAACGGTAAAATTTGACCGTTCCTGCCAATATGAGACTGTTTTTCACAACGTTTGCCCTGAAAGTGCCAGGTACTGCAGATGACAGAAAACACGCGGAAAACTCTGCAAAATGCTTCTTCTAATGTAAAATAGTGTTTCCATGCTGGAAAAAGTCTTATTTTGACGCCGGCAGCACATTTGATGCAAACCTGTCATTTCAGCTCAAACGGTAAAATTTGACCGTTCCTGCCAATATGAGACTGTTTTTCACAACGTTTGCCCTGAAAGTGCCAGGTACTGCAGATGACAGAAACACACGGGAAAACTCTGCAAAATGCTTCTTCTAATGTAAAATAGTGTTTCCATGCTGGAAAAAGTCTTATTTTCACTTGACAGCACATTTGATGCAAACCTGTCATTTCAGCTCAAACGGTAAAATTTGACCGTTCCTGCCAATATGAGACTGTTTTTCACAGCGTTTGCCCTGAAAGTGCCAGGTACTGCAGATGACAGAAACACACGGAAAACTCTGCAAAATGCTTCTTCTAATGTAAAATAGTGTTTCCATGCTGGAAAAAGTCTTATTTCTACGCGGCAGCACATTTTTGATGCAAACCTGTCATTTCAGCTCAAGCGGTAAAATTTGACCGTTCCTGCCAATATGAGACTGTTTTTCACAGCGTTTGCCCTGAAAGTGCCAGGTACTGCAGATGACAGAAACACACAGGAAAACTCTGCAAAATGCTTCTTCTAATGTAAAATAGTGTTTCCATGCTGGGAAAAGTCTTATTTTGACGCCGGCAGCACATTTGATGCAAACCTGTCATTTCAGCTCTAAGCGGTAAAATTTGACCGTTCCTGCCAATATGAGACTGTTTTTCACAACGTTTGCCCTGAAAGTGCCAGGTACTGCAGATGATGACAGAAACACACGGAAAACTCTGCAAAATGCTTCTTCTAATGTAAAATAGTGTTTCCATGCTGGAAAAAGTCTTATTTTCGCCGGCAGCACATTTGATGCAAACCTGTCATTTCAGCTCAAGCGGTAAAATTTGACCGTTCCTGCCAATCTGAGACTGTTTTTCACAGCGTTTGCCCTGAAAGTGCCAGGTACTGCAGATGACAGAAACACACGGGAAAACTCTGCAAAATGCTTCTTCTAATGTAAAATAGTGTTTCCATGCTGGAAAAAGTCTTATTTTCTACGCCGGCAGCACATTTGATGCAAACCTGTCATTTCAGCTCAAACGGTAAAATTTGACCGTTCCTGCCAATATGAGACTGTTTTTCACAACGTTTGCCCTGAAAGTGCCAGGTACTGCAGATGACAGAAACACACGGAAAACTCTGCAAAATGCTTCTTCTAATGTAAAATAGTGTTTCCATGCTGGAAAAAGTCTTATTTCTACGCCGGCAGCACATTTGATGCAAACCTGTCATTTCAGCTCAACGGTAAAATTTGACCGTTCCTGCCAATCTGAGACTGTTTTTCACAACGTTTGCCCTGAAAGTGCCAGGTACTGCAGATGACAGAAACACGGAAAACTCTGCAAAATGCTTCTTCTAATGTAAAATAGTGTTTCCATGCTGGAAAAGTCTTATTTCTACGCCGGCAGCACATTTGATGCAAACCTGTCATTTCAGCTCAAACGGTAAAATTTGACCGTTCCTGCCATATGAGACTGTTTTTTCACAGCGTTTGCCCTGAAAGTGCCAGGTACTGCAGATGACAGAAACACACGGGAAAACTCTGCAAAATGCTTCTTCTAATGTAAAATAGTGTTTCCATGCTGGAAAAAGTCTTATTTCTACGCCGGCAGCACATTTGATGCAAACCTGTCATTTCAGCTCAAACGGTAAAATTTGACCGTTCCTGCCAATATGAGACTGTTTTTCACAACGTTTGCCCTGAAAGTGCCAGGTACTGCAGATGACAGAAACACACGGGAAAACTCTGCAAAATGCTTCTTCTAATGTAAAATAGTGTTTCCATGCTGGAAAAAGTCTTATTTTGACGCCGGCAGCACATTTGATGCAAACCTGTCATTTCAGCTCAAGCGGTAAAATTTGACCGTTCCTGCCAATATGAGACTGTTTTCACAACGTTTGCCCTGAAAGTGCCAGGTACTGCAGATGACAGAAACACACAGGAAAACTCTGCAAAATGCTTCTTCTAATGTAAAATAGTGTTTCCATGCTGGAAAAAGTCTTATTTTATTTCTCGCCCGGCAGCACATTTGATGCAAACCTGTCATTTCAGCTCAAACGGTAAAATTTGACCGTTCCTGCCAATATGAGACTGTTTTTTCAGCGTTTGCCCTGAAAGTGCCAGGTACTGCAGATGACAGAAACACGGGAAAACTCTGCAAAATGCTTCTTCTAATGTAAAATAGTGTTTCCATGCTGGAAAAAGTCTTATTTCTACGCCCGGCAGCACATTTGATGCAAACCTGTCATTTCAGCTCAAGCGGTAAAATTTGACCGTTCCTGCCAATATGAGACTGTTTTTCACAACGTTTGCCCTGAAAGTGCCAGGTACTGCAGATGACAGAAAACACGGGAAAACTCTGCAAAATGCTTCTTCTAATGTAAAATAGTGTTTCCATGCTGGAAAAAGTCTTATTTCTACGCCGGCAGCACATTTGATGCAAACCTGTCATTTCAGCTCAAGCGGTAAATTTGACCGTTCCTGCCAATCTGAGACTGTTTTCAGCGTTTGCCCTGAAAGTGCCAGGTACTGCAGATGACAGAAACACACGGGAAAACTCTGCAAAATGCTTCTTCTAATGTAAAATAGTGTTTCCATGCTGGAAAAGTCTTATGCATTTGATGGTAAAAAAATCTGAGACTGTTTTTCACAACGTTTGCCCTGAAAGTGCCAGGTACTGCAGATTTCTAATGTAAAATAGTGTTTCCATGCTGGAAAAAGTCTTATTTCTACGCCCGGCAGCACATTTGATGCAAACCTGTCATTTCAGCTCAAGCGGTAAAATTTGACCGTTCCTGCCAATCTGAGACTGTTTTTCACAACGTTTGCCCTGAAAGTGCCAGGTACTGCAGATGACAGAAACACACGGAAAACTCTGCAAAATGCTTCTTCTAATGTAAAATAGTGTTTCCATGCTGGAAAAAGTCTTATTTCTACGCCGGCAGCACATTTGATGCAAACCTGTCATTTCAGCTCAAGCGGTAAAATTTGACCGTTCCTGCCAATCTGAGACTGTTTTTCACAACGTTTGCCCTGAAAGTGCCAGGTACTGCAGATGACAGAAACACACGGGAAAACTCTGCAAAATGCTTCTTCTAATGTAAAATAGTGTTTCCATGCTGGAAAAAGTCTTATTTCTACGCCGGCAGCACATTTGATGCAAACCTGTCATTTCAGCTCAAACGGTAAATTTGACCGTTCCTGCCAATATGAGACTGTTTTTCACAACGTTTGCCCTGAAAGTGCCAGGTACTGCAGATGACAGAAACACACGGGAAAACTCTGCAAAATGCTTCTTCTAATGTAAAATAGTGTTTCCATGCTGGAAAAAGTCTTATTTCTACGCCCGGCAGCACATTTGATGCAAACCTGTCATTTCAGCTCAAACGGTAAATTTGACCGTTCCTGCCAATATGAGACTGTTTTTCACAACGTTTGCCCTGAAAGTGCCAGGTACTGCAGATGACAGAAACACACGGGAAAACTCTGCAAAATGCTTCTTCTAATGTAAATAGTGTTTCCATGCTGGAAAAAGTCTTATTTCTACGCCCGGCAGCACATTTGATGCAAACCTGTCATTTCAGCTCAAACGGTAAAATTTGACCGTTCCTGCCAATCTGAGACTGTTTTTCACAACGTTTGCCCTGAAAGTGCCAGGTACTGCAGATGACAGAAACACACGGAAAACTCTGCAAAATGCTTCTTCTAATGTAAAATAGTGTTTCCATGCTGGAAAAAGTCTTATTTCTACGCCGGCAGCACATTTGATGCAAACCTGTCATTTCAGCTCAAGCGGTAAAATTTGACCGTTCCTGCCAATCTGAGACTGTTTTTCACAACGTTTGCCCTGAAAGTGCCAGGTACTGCAGATGACAGAAACACACGGAAACTCTGCAAAAACACTTCTAAAACTAGTGCAAAATGCTGGAAAAAGTCTTAATGCAAACCTGTCATTTCAGCTCAAGCGGTAAAATTTGACCGTTCCTGCCAATATGAACTGTTTTTTCACAGCGTTGCCCTGAAAGTGCCAGGTACTGCGCGATAGACTGTGTTTCCGTTCCATGCTGGAAAAAGTCTACTTTTGTAAACGCCGGAAAACTCTGCAAAATTTGATGCAAACCTGTCAAACCTGTCATTTCAGCTCAAGCGGTAAAATTTGACCGTTCCTGCCAATCTGAGACTGTTTTTCACAACGTTTGCCCTGAAAGTGCCAGGTACTGCAGATGACAGAAACACACAGGAAAACTCTGCAAAATGCTTCTTCTAATGTAAAATAGTGTTTCCATGCTGGAAAAAGTCTTATTTCTACGCCCGGCAGCACATTTGATGCAAACCTGTCATTTCAGCTCAAGCGGTAAAATTTGACCGTTCCTGCCAATATGAGACTGTTTTTCACAACGTTTGCCCTGAAAGTGCCAGGTACTGCAGATGACAGAAACACACGGGAAAACTCTGCAAAATGCTTCTTCTAATGTAAAATAGTGTTTCCATGCTGGAAAAAGTCTTATTTCTACGCCGGCAGCACATTTGATGCAAACCTGTCATTTCAGCTCAAGCGGTAAAATTTGACCGTTCCTGCCAATATGAGACTGTTTTTCACAGCGTTTGCCCTGAAAGTGCCAGGTACTGCAGATGACAGAAAACACGGGAAAACTCTGCAAAATGCTTCTTCTAATGTAAAATAGTGTTTCCATGCTGGAAAAAGTCTTATTTCTACGCCCGGCAGCACATTTGATGCAAACCTGTCATTTCAGCTCAAAGCGGTAAATTTGACCGTTCCTGCCAATCTGAGACTGTTTTTCACAACGTTTGCCCTGAAAGTGCCAGGTACTGCAGATGACAGAAACACACGGGAAAACTCTGCAAAATGCTTCTTCTAATGTAAAATAGTGTTTCCATGCTGGAAAAAGTCTTATTTCTACGCCGGCAGCACATTTGATGCAAACCTGTCATTTCAGCTCAAGCGGTAAAATTTGACCGTTCCTGCCAATCTGAGACTGTTTTTCACAACGTTTGCCCTGAAAGTGCCAGGTACTGCAGATGACAGAAACACACGGGAAAACTCTGCAAAATGCTTCTTCTAATGTAAAATAGTGTTTCCATGCTGGAAAAAGTCTTATTTCTAACCCGGCAGCACATTTGATGCAAACCTGTCATTTCAGCTCAAAGCGGTAAATTTGACCGTTCCTGCCAATCTGAGACTGTTTTTCACAACGTTTGCCCTGAAAGTGCCAGGTACTGCAGATGACAGAAAACACGGAAAACTCTGCAAAATGCTTCTTCTAATGTAAAATAGTGTTTCCATGCTGGAAAAAGTCTTATTTCTACGCCCGGCAGCACATTTGATGCAAACCTGTCATTTCAGCTCAAGCGGTAAAATTTGACCGTTCCTGCCAATCTGAGACTGTTTTTCACAACGTTTGCCCTGAAAGTGCCAGGTACTGCAGATGACAGAAACACGGGAAAACTCTGCAAAATGCTTCTTCTAATGTAAAATAGTGTTTCCATGCTGAAAAAGTCTTATTTCCGGCAGCACATTTGATGCAAACCTGTCATTTCAGCTCAAACGGTAAAATTTGACCGTTCCTGCCAATCTGAGACTGTTTTTCACTAGCGTTTGCCCTGAAAGTGCCAGGTACTGCAGATGACAGAAACACACGGGAAAACTCTGCAAAATGCTTCTTCTAATGTAAAATAGTGTTTCCATGCTGGAAAAAGTCTTATTTCTACGCCGGCAGCACATTTGATGCAAACCTGTCATTTCAGCTCAAACGGTAAAATTTGACCGTTCCTGCCAATCTGAGACTGTTTTTCACAACGTTTGCCCTGAAAGTGCCAGGTACTGCAGATGACAGAAAACACACGGGAAAACTCTGCAAAATGCTTCTTCTAATGTAAAATAGTGTTTCCATGCTGGAAAAAGTCTTATTTCTACGCCGGCAGCACATTTGATGCAAACCTGTCATTTCAGCTCAAACGGTAAAATTTGACCGTTCCTGCCAATCTGAGACTGTTTTTCACAACGTTTGCCCTGAAAGTGCCAGGTACTGCAGATGACAGAAACACACGGAAAACTCTGCAAAATGCTTCTTCTAATGTAAAATAGTGTTTCCATGCTGGAAAAAGTCTTATTTCTCGCCGGCAGCACATTTGATGCAAACCTGTCATTTCAGCTCAAGCGGTAAAACCGTTCCTGCCAATATGAGACTGTTTTTCACAACGTTTGCCCTGAAAGTGCCAGGTACTGCAGATGACAGAAACACACAGGAAAACTCTGCAAAATGCTTCTTCTAATGTAAAATAGTGTTTCCATGCTGGAAAAAGTCTTATTTCTACGCCGGCAGCACATTTGATGCAAACCTGTCATTTCAGCTCAAACGGTAAAATTTGACCGTTCCTGCCAATATGAGACTGTTTTTCACAACGTTTGCCCTGAAAGTGCCAGGTACTGCAGATGACAGAAAACACAGGAAAACTCTGCAAAATGCTTCTTCTAATGTAAAATAGTGTTTCCATGCTGGAAAAAGTCTTATTTCTACGCCCGGCAGCACATTTGATGCAAACCTGTCATTTCAGCTCAAGCGGTAAAATTTGACCGTTCCTGCCAATCTGAGACTGTTTTTCACAACGTTTGCCCTGAAAGTGCCAGGTACTGCAGATGACAGAAACACACGGGAAAACTCTGCAAAATGCTTCTTCTAATGTAAAATAGTGTTTCCATGCTGGAAAAAGTCTTATTTCTACGCCCGGCAGCACATTTGATGCAAACCTGTCATTTCAGCTCAAACGGTAAAATTTGACCGTTCCTGCCAATATCTGAGACTGTTTTTCACAACGTTTGCCCTGAAAGTGCCAGGTACTGCAGATGACAGAAACACACGGGAAAACTCTGCAAAATGCTTCTTCTAATGTAAAATAGTGTTTCCATGCTGGAAAAAGTCTTATTTCTACGCCCGGCAGCACATTTGATGCAAACCTGTCATTTCAGCTCAAACGGTAAATTTGACCGTTCCTGCCAATATGAGACTGAGACTGTTTTTTTCACAACGTTTGCCCTGAAAGTGCCAGGTACTGCAGATGACAGAAAACACGGGAAAACTCTGCAAAATGCTTCTTCTAATGCAAAATAGTGTTTCCATGCTGGAAAAAGTCTTATTTGACCTGCCAGGTACTGCAGATGACAGAAACACTGGGAAAACTCTGCACATTTGATGCAAACCTGTCATTTCAGCTCAAACGGTAAAATTTGACCGTTCCTGCCAATCTGAGACTGTTTTTCACAACGTTTGCCCTGAAAGTGCCAGGTACTGCAGATGACAGAAACACACGGAAAACTCTGCAAAATGCTTCTTCTAATGTAAAATAGTGTTTCCATGCTGGAAAAAGTCTTATTTCTCGCCCGGCAGCACATTTGATGCAAACCTGTCATTTCAGCTCAAACGGTAAAATTTGACCGTTCCTGCCAATCTGAGACTGTTTTTCACAACGTTTGCCCTGAAAGTGCCAGGTACTGCAGATGACAGAAACACACGGGAAAACTCTGCAAAATGCTTCTTCTAATGTAAAATAGTGTTTCCATGCTGGAAAAAGTCTTATTTCTGCCGGCAGCACATTTGATGCAAACCTGTCATTTCAGCTCAAAGCGGTAAAATTTGACCGTTCCTGCCAATATGAGACTGTTTTTCACAACGTTTGCCCTGAAAGTGCCAGGTACTGCAGATGACAGAAACACACGGGAAAACTCTGCAAAATGCTTCTTCTAATGTAAAATAGTGTTTCCATGCTGGAAAAAGTCTTATTTCTCAGCTTGACAGCACATTTGATGCAAACCTGTCATTTCAGCTCAAGCGGTAAAATTTGACCGTTCCTGCCAATATGAGACTGTTTTCACAACGTTTGCCCTGAAAGTGCCAGGTACTGCAGATGACAGAAACACACGGGAAAACTCTGCAAAATGCTTCTTCTAATGTAAAATAGTGTTTCCATGCTGGAAAAAGTCTTATTTTCGCCCGGCAGCACATTTGATGCAAACCTGTCATTTCAGCTCAAGCGGTAAAATTTGACCGTTCCTGCCAATATGAGACTGTTTTTCACAACGTTTGCCCTGAAAGTGCCAGGTACTGCAGATGACAGAAACACACGGAAAACTCTGCAAAATGCTTCTTCTAATGTAAAATAGTGTTTCCATGCTGGAAAAAGTCTTATTTTGACGCCGGCAGCACATTTGATGCAAACCTGTCATTTCAGCTCAAACGGTAAAATTTGACCGTTCCTGCCAATCTGAGACTGTTTTTTCACAACGTTTGCCCTGAAAGTGCCAGGTACTGCAGATGACAGAAACACACGGAAAACTCTGCAAAATGCTTCTTCTAATGTAAAATAGTGTTTCCATGCTGGAAAAAGTCTTCACGCCGGCAGCACATTTGATGCAAACCTGTCATTTCAGCTCAAACGGTAAAATTTGACCGTTCCTGCCAATCTGAGACTGTTTTTCACAACGTTTGCCCTGAAAGTGCCAGGTACTGCAGATGACAGAAAACACGGGAAAACTCTGCAAAATGCTTCTTCTAATGTAAAATAGTGTTTCCATGCTGGAAAAAGTCTTATTTCTCGCGCCGGCAGCACATTTGATGCAAACCTGTCATTTCAGCTCAAACGGTAAAATTTGACCGTTCCTGCCAATATGAGACTGTTTTTCACAACGTTTGCCCTGAAAGTGCCAGGTACTGCAGATGACAGAAACACACGGGAAAACTCTGCAAAATGCTTCTTCTAATGTAAAATAGTGTTTCCATGCTGGAAAAAGTCTTATTTGACGCCGGCAGCACATTTGATGCAAACCTGTCATTTCAGCTCAAGCGGTAAAATTTGACCGTTCCTGCCAAAATCTGAGACTGTTTTCACAACGTTTGCCCTGAAAGTGCCAGGTACTGCAGATGACAGAAACACGGAAAACTCTGCAAAATGCTTCTTCTAATGTAAAATAGTGTTTCCATGCTGGAAAAAGTCTTATTTCTACGCCGGCAGCACATTTGATGCAAACCTGTCATTTCAGCTCAAACGGTAAATTTGACCGTTCCTGCCAATATGAGACTGTTTTTCACAACGTTTGCCCTGAAAGTGCCAGGTACTGCAGATGACAGAAACACACGGGAAAACTCTGCAAAATGCTTCTTCTAATGTAAAATAGTGTTTCCATGCTGGAAAAAGTCTTATTTCTACGCCGGCAGCACATTTGATGCAAACCTGTCATTTCAGCTCAAACGGTAAAATTTGACCGTTCCTGCCAATCTGAGACTGTTTTTCACAACGTTTGCCCTGAAAGTGCCAGGTACTGCAGATGACAGAAACACACGGGAAAACTCTGCAAAATGCTTCTTCTAATAAAATAGTGTTTCCATGCTGGAAAAAGTCTTATTTCACATTTGATCAAACCTGTCATTTCAGCTCAAGCGGTGATGCAAATTTGACCGTTCCTGCCAATCTGAGACTGTTTTTCACAACGTTTGCCCTGAAAGTGCCAGGTACTGCAGATGACAGAAAACACAGGAAAACTCTGCAAAATGCTTCTTCTAATGTAAAATAGTGTTTCCATGCTGGAAAAAGTCTTATTTCTACGCCGGCAGCACATTTGATGCAAACCTGTCATTTCAGCTCAAACGGTAAAATTTGACCGTTCCTGCCAATATGAGACTGTTTTTCACAACGTTTGCCCTGAAAGTGCCAGGTACTGCAGATGACAGAAACACACGGGAAAACTCTGCAAAATGCTTCTTCTAATGTAAAATAGTGTTTCCATGCTGGAAAAAGTCTTATTTCTACGCCGGCAGCACATTTGATGCAAACCTGTCATTTCAGCTCAAAGCGGTAAATTTGACCGTTCCTGCCAATCTGAGACTGTTTTTTCACAACGTTTGCCCTGAAAGTGCCAGGTACTGCAGATGACAGAAACACACGGGAAAACTCTGCAAAATGCTTCTTCTAATGTAAAATAGTGTTTCCATGCTGGAAAAAGTCTTATTTCTACGCCGGCAGCACATTTGATGCAAACCTGTCATTTCAGCTCAAACGGTAAAATTTGACCGTTCCTGCCAATATGAGACTGTTTTTCACAACGTTTGCCCTGAAAGTGCCAGGTACTGCAGATGACAGAAACACACGGGAAAACTCTGCAAAATGCTTCTTCTAATGTAAAATAGTGTTTCCATGCTGGAAAAAGTCTTATTTTGACGCCGGCAGCACATTTGATGCAAACCTGTCATTTCAGCTCAAAGCGGTAAAATTTGACCGTTCCTGCCAATCTGAGACTGTTTTTCACAACGTTTGCCCTGAAAGTGCCAGGTACTGCAGATGACAGAAACACACGGGAAAACTCTGCAAAATGCTTCTTCTAATGTAAAATAGTGTTTCCATGCTGGAAAAAGTCTTATTTCTACGCCGGCAGCACATTTGATGCAAACCTGTCATTTCAGCTCAAGCGGTAAAATTTGACCGTTCCTGCCAATATGAGACTGTTTTGTTTTGCCCTGAAAGTGCCAACGTTTGCCCTGAAAGTGCCAGGTACTGCAGATGATGCAAACCTGTCAGGAAAACACGGAAAACTCTGCAAAATGCTTCTTCTAATGTAAAATAGTGTTTCCATGCTGGAAAAAGTCTTATTTCTACGCCGGCAGCACATTTGATGCAAACCTGTCATTTCAGCTCAAGCGGTAAAATTTGACCGTTCCTGCCAATATGAGACTGTTTTTCACAACGTTTGCCCTGAAAGTGCCAGGTACTGCAGATGACAGAAACACACGGGAAAACTCTGCAAAATGCTTCTTCTAATGTAAAATAGTGTTTCCATGCTGGAAAAAGTCTTATTTCTACGCCGGCAGCACATTTGATGCAAACCTGTCATTTCAGCTCAAAGCGGTAAAATTTGACCGTTCCTGCCAATCTGAGACTGTTTTTCACAACGTTTGCCCTGAAAGTGCCAGGTACTGCAGATGACAGAAACACGGGAAAACTCTGCAAAATGCTTCTTCTAATGTAAAATAGTGTTTCCATGCTGGAAAAAGTCTTATTTCTACGCCCGGCAGCACATTTGATGCAAACCTGTCATTTCAGCTCAAACGGTAAAATTTGACCGTTCCTGCCAATCTGAGACTGTTTTTCACAACGTTTGCCCTGAAAGTGCCAGGTACTGCAGATGACAGAAACACACAGGAAAACTCTGCAAAATGCTTCTTCTAATGTAAAATAGTGTTTCCATGCTGGAAAAAGTCTTATTTCTACGCATTTGCAGCACATTTGATGCAAACCTGTCATTTCAGCTCAAGCTCAAACGGTAAATTTGACCGTTCCTGCCAATCTGAGACTGTTTTTCACAACGTTTGCCCTGAAAGTGCCAGGTACTGCAGATGACAGAAACACACAGGGAAAACTCTGCAAAATGCTTCTTCTAATGTAAAATAGTGTTTCCATGCTGGAAAAAGTCTTATTTCTACCCGGCAGCACATTTGATGCAAACCTGTCATTTCAGCTCAAGCGGTAAAATTTGACCGTTCCTGCCAATCTGAGACTGTTTTTCACAGCGTTTGCCCTGAAAGTGCCAGGTACTGCAGATGACAGAAACACACAGGAAAACTCTGCAAAATGCTTCTTCTAATGTAAAATAGTGTTTCCATGCTGGAAAAAGTCTTATTTCTACGCCGGCAGCACATTTGATGCAAACCTGTCATTTCAGCTCAAACGGTAAAATTTGACCGTTCCTGCCAATCTGAGACTGTTTTTCACAACGTTTGCCCTGAAAGTGCCAGGTACTGCAGATGACAGAAACACACGGGAAAACTCTGCAAAATGCTTCTTCTAATGTAAAATAGTGTTTCCATGCTGGAAAAAGTCTTATTTCTAC
>JAFBJY010001192.1:0-27096 GCA_016801885.1 Toxotes chatareus | reverse complement strand
TGCTGGCGTCAAAATAAGACTGTTTCCAGCATGGAAACACTATTTTTGATAGAAGAAGCATTTCGCAGAGTTTTTCAAGTATGTTTCTGTGATTTGTACTGTGTGGCATTTTCAGGGCTGCGCTGTGTGAAAAACAGTCTCATATGGCCAGGAGCGGTGAAATTTTACCGTTTGAGCTGAAATGACAGCTTTGTATCAAATGTGCTGCTGGCGTCAAAATAAGACTGTTTCCAGCATGGAAACACTATTTTACGATTAGAAGAAGCATTTTGCAGAGTTTTCAAGTATGTTTCTGTGATCTGCAGTGTGTGGCATTTTCAGGGCTGCGTTGTGAAAAACAGTCTCATATGGCCAGGAAGCGGTGAAATTTTACCGTTTGAGCTGAAATGACAGCTTTGTATCAAATGTGCTGCTGGCGTCAAAATAAGACTGTTTCCAGCATGGAAACACTATTTTACATAGAAGAAGCATTTCGCAGAGTTTTCAAGTATGTTTCTGTGATTTGTACTGTGTGGCATTTTCAGGGCACGCTGTGTCTGAACACACAGAGAATGGCTGGAAAGCAGCTTAAAGCGGCAAGTTTCAGTCAGTTAGTGCTGAAATGAGCGGTGTTTCTAAAATATGTTGCTGGCGTCAAAATAAGACTGTTTCCAGCATGGAAACACTATTTTACATTAGAAGAAGCATTTCGCAGAGTTTTCAAGTATGTTTCTGTGATTTGTACTGTGTGGCATTTTCAGGGCACACGCTGTGAAAAACAGTCTCATATGGCCAGGAGCGGTGAAATTTTACCGTTTGAGCTGAAATGACAGCTTTGTATCAAATGTGCTGCTGGCGTCAAAATAAGACTGTTTCCAGCATGGAAACACTATTTTACATTAGAAGAAGCATTTTGCAGAGATTTTTTTCAAGTATGTTTCTGTGATTTGTACTGTGTGGCATTTTCAGGGCACGCGTTTTTGTGTTTCTGTGAAAAAACAGTCTCATATGGCCAGGAGCGGTGAAATTTTACCGTTTGAGCTGAAATGACAGCTTTGTATCAAATGTGCTGCTGGCGTCAAAAAAATAAGACTGTTTCCAGCATGGAAACACTATTTTTGATTAGAAGAAGCATTTTGCAGAGTTTTCAAGTATGTTTCTGTGATTTGTACTGTACCTGGCATTTTCAGGGCACACGCGCTGTGAAAAACAGTCTCATATGGCCAGGAGCGGTGAAATTTTACCGTTTGAGCTGAAATGACAGCTTTGTATCAAATGTGCTGCTGGCGTCAAAATAAGACTGTTTCCAGCATGGAAACACTATTTTACATAGAAGAAGCATTTGCAGAGTTTTCAAGTATGTTTCTGTGATTTGTACTGTGTGGCATTTTCAGGGCACACGCTGTGTCTGAACACACAGAGAATGGCTGGATGGCAGGAGCGGTGAAATTTCAGTCAGTTAGTGCTGAAATGACAGTGTTTCTAAAATATGTTGCTGGCGTCAAAATAAGACTGTTTCCAGCATGGAAACACTATTTTACATTAGAAGAAGCATTTTGCAGAGTTTTCAAGTATGTTTCTGTGATTTGTACTGTGTGGCATTTTCAGGGCACACGCTGTGAAAAACAGTCTCATATGGCCAGGAGCGGTGAAATTTTACCGTTTGAGCTGAAATGACAGCTTTGTATCAAATGTGCTGCTGGCGTCAAAATAAGACTGTTTCCAGCATGGAAACACTATTTTGATAGAAGAAGCATTTCGCAGAGTTTTCAAGTATGTTTCTGTGATTTGTACTGTGTGGCATTTTCAGGGCACACGCTGTGTCTGAACACACACAGAATGGCTGGAAAGCGGCAGCAAGTTTCAGTCAGTTAGTGCTGAAATGAGCGGTGTTTCTAAAATATGTTGCTGGCGTCAAAATAAGACTGTTTCCAGCATGGAAACACTATTTTACATTAGAAGAAGCATTTTGCAGAGTTTTCAAGTGTGTTTCTGTCATTTGTAGTGTGTGGCATTTTCAGGGCACACGCTGTGAAAACAGTCTCATATGGCCAGGAGCGGTGAAATTTTACCGTTTGAGCTGAAATGACAGCTTTGTATCAAATGTGCTGCTGGCGTCAAAATAAGACTGTTTCCAGCATGGAAACACTATTTTACATTAGAAGAAGCATTTGCAGAGTTTTCAAGTATGTTTCTGTGATTTGTACTGTGTGGCATTTTCAGGGCACACGCTGTGTCTGAACACACAGAGAATGGCTGGAAGCGCTTAAAGCGGTGAAGTTTCAGTCAGTTAGTGCTGAAATGACAGCTTTTCTAAAATATGTTGCTGGCGTCAAAATAAGACTGTTTCCAGCATGGAAACACTATTTTGATAGAAGAAGCATTTTGCAGAGTTTTCAAGTATGTTTCTGTGATTTGTACTGTGTGGCATTTTCAGGGCACGCGCTGTGAAAAACAGTCTCATATGGCCAGGAGCGGTGAAATTTTACCGTTTGAGCTGAAATGACAGCTTTGTATCAAATGTGCTGCTGGCGTCAAAATAAGACTGTTTCCAGCATGGAAACACTATTTTACATTAGAAGAAGCATTTTGCAGAGTTTTCAAGTATGTTTCTGTGATTTGTACTGTGTGGCATTTTCAGGGCACTGCGCTGTGAAAAACAGTCTCATATGGCCAGGAGCGGTGAAGTTTTTACCGTTTGAGCTGAAATGACAGCTTTGTATCAAATGTGCTGCTGGCGTCAAAATAAGACTGTTTCCAGCATGGAAACACTATTTTGATTAGAAGAAGCATTTTGCAGAGTTTTCAAGTATGTTTCTGTGATTTGTACTGTGTGGCATTTTCAGGGCACGCGTTGTGAAAAACAGTCTCATATGGCCAGGAGCGGTGAAATTTTACCGTTTGAGCTGAAATGACAGCTTTGTATCAAATGTGCTGCTGGCGTCAAAATAAGACTGTTTCCAGCATGGAAACACTATTTTACATTAGAAGAAGCATTTCGCAGAGTTTTTCAAGTATGTTTCTGTGATTTGTACTGTGTGGCATTTTCAGGGGGCACGCTGTGTCTGAACACACAGAGAATATGGCCAGCTTAAAGCGGTGAAATTTCAGTCCGTTTGTGCTGAAATGACAGCGGTGTTTCTAAAATATGTTGCTGGCGTCAAAATAAGACTGTTTCCAGCATGGAAACACTATTTTACATTAGAAGAAGCATTTGCAGAGTTTTCAAGTATGTTTCTGTGATTTGTACTGTGTGGCATTTTCAGGGCTGCGCTGTGAAAAACAGTCTCATATGGCCAGGAGCGGTGAAATTTTACCGTTTGAGCTGAAATGACAGCTTTGTATCAAATGTGCTGCTGGCGTCAAAATAAGACTGTTTCCAGCATGGAAACACTATTTTACATTAGAAGAAGCATTTTGCAGAGTTTTCAAGTATGTTTCTGTGATTTGTAGTGTGTGGCATTTTCAGGGCTGCGCTGTGAAAAACAGTCTCATATGGCCAGGAGCGGTGAAATTTTACCGTTTGAGCTGAAATGACAGCTTTGTATCAAATGTGCTGCTGGCGTCAAAATAAGACTGTTTCCAGCATGGAAACACTATTTTACGATAGAAGAAGCATTTCGCAGAGTTTTCAAGTATGTTTCTGTGATTTGTACTGTGTGGCATTTTCAGGGGCTGCACGCTGTGTCTGAACACACAGAGAATGGCTGGAAAGCGCTTAAAGCGGTGAAGTTTCAGTCAGTTAGTGCTGAAATGAGAGCGGTGTTTCTAAAATATGTTGCTGGCGTCAAAATAAGACTGTTTCCAGCATGGAAACACTATTTTACATTAGAAGAAGCATTTTGCAGAGTTTTCAAGTATGTTTCTGTGATTTGTACTGTGTGGCATTTTCAGGGGCTGCGCTGTGAAAAACAGTCTCATATGGCCAGGAGCGGTGAAATTTTACCGTTTGAGCTGAAATGACAGCTTTGTATCAAATGTGCTGCTGGCGTCAAAATAAGACTGTTTCCAGCATGGAAACACTATTTACATTAGAAGAAGCATTTGCAGAGTTTTCAAGTATGTTTCTGTGATTTGTACTGTGTGGCATTTTCAGGGCACGCTGTGTCTGAACACACAGAGAATGGCTGGCCAGGAGCGCGGCAAGTTTCAGTCAGTTAGTGCTGAAATGACGGTGTTTCTAAAATATGTTGCTGGCGTCAAAATAAGACTGTTTCCAGCATGGAAACACTATTTTACATTAGAAGAAGCATTTTGCAGAGTTTTTCAAGTATGTTTCTGTGATTTGTACTGTGTGGCATTTTCAGGGCACGCGCTGAACACAAAAACAGTCTCATATGGCCAGGAGCGGTGAAATTTTACCGTTTGAGCTGAAATGACAGCTTTGTATCAAATGTGCTGCTGGCGTCAAAATAAGACTGTTTCCAGCATGGAAACACTATTTTACATTAGAAGAAGCATTTCGCAGAGTTTTCAAGTATGTTTCTGTGATTTGTACTGTGTGGCATTTTTCAGGGCAAACGCTGTGTCTGAACACACAGTCTCATATGGCCAGGAAAGCAAAAGCGGCAAGTTTCAGTCCGTTTGAGCTGAAATGACAGCTTTGTATCAAATATGCTGCTGGCGTCAAAATAAGACTGTTTCCAGCATGGAAACACTATTTTACATTAGAAGAAGCATTTTGCAGAGTTTTCAAGTATGTTTCTGTGATTTGTACTGTGTGGCATTTTCAGGGCAAGCGCTGTGAAAAAACAGTCTCATATGGCCAGGAGCGGTGAAATTTTACCGTTTGAGCTGAAATGACAGCTTTGTATCAAATGTGCTGCTGGCGTCAAAATAAGACTGTTTCCAGCATGGAAACACTATTTTACATTAGAAGAAGCATTTCGCAGAGTTTTCAAGTATGTTTCTGTGATTTGTACTGTGTGGCATTTTCAGGGCACACGCTGTGTCTGAACACACAGAGAATGGCTGGAAGCGCTTAAAGCGGCAAGTTTCAGTCAGTTAGTGCTGAAATGAGCGGTGTTTCTAAAATATGTTGCTGGCGTCAAAATAAGACTGTTTCCAGCATGGAAACACTATTTTACATTAGAAGAAGCATTTCGCAGAGTTTTCAAGTATGTTTCTGTGATTTGTACTGTGTGGCATTTTCAGGGGCTGCGCTGTGAAAAACAGTCTCATATGGCCAGGAGCGGTGAAATTTTACCGTTTGAGCTGAAATGACAGCTTTGTATCAAATGTGCTGCTGGCGTCAAAATAAGACTGTTTCCAGCATGGAAACACTATTTTACATTAGAAGAAGCATTTTGCAGAGTTTTCAAGTATGTTTCTGTGATTTGTACTGTGTGGCATTTTCAGGGCTGCGCTGTGAAACACAGTCTCATATGGCCAGGAGCGGTGAAATTTTACCGTTTGAGCTGAAATGACAGCTTTGTATCAAATGTGCTGCTGGCGTCAAAATAAGACTGTTTCCAGCATGGAAACACTATTTTACGATAGAAGAAGCATTTTGCAGAGTTTTCAAGTATGTTTCTGTGATTTGTACTGTGTGGCATTTTCAGGGCTGCGCTGTGTCTGAACAGTCTCATATGGCCAGGAGCGGTGAAATTTTACCGTTTGAGCTGAAATGACAGCTTTGTATCAAATATGCTGCTGGCGTCAAAATAAGACTGTTTCCAGCATGGAAACACTATTTTACATTAGAAGAAGCATTTGCAGAGTTTTCAAGTATGTTTCTGTGATTTGTACTGTGTGGCATTTTCAGGGGCTGCGCTGTGGAAAAACAGTCTCATATGGCCAGGAGCGGTGAAATTTTACCGTTTGAGCTGAAATGACAGCTTTGTATCAAATGTGCTGCTGGCGTCAAAATAAGACTGTTTCCAGCATGGAAACACTATTTTACATTAGAAGAAGCATTTTGCAGAGTTTTCAAGTATGTTTCTGTGATTTGTACTGTGTGGCATTTTCAGGGGCACGCTGTGTGAAAAACAGTCTCATATGGCCAGGAAGCGGTGAAATTTTACCGTTTGAGCTGAAATGACAGCTTTGTATCAAATGTGCTGCTGGCGTCAAAATAAGACTGTTTCCAGCATGGAAACACTATTTTACATTAGAAGAAGCATTTTTGCAGAGTTTTCAAGTATGTTTCTGTGATTTGTACTGTGTGGCATTTTCAGGGCTGCGCTGTGTCTGAACACACAGAGAATGGCTGGAAGCGCTTAAAAGCGGCAAGTTTCAGTCAGTTAGTGCTGAAATGAGCGGTGTTTCTAAAATATGTTGCTGGCGTCAAAATAAGACTGTTTCCAGCATGGAAACACTATTTTACATTAGAAGAAGCATTTTGCAGAGTTTTTCAAGTATGTTTCTGTGATTTGTACTGTGTGGCATTTTCAGGGCTGCGCTGTGAAAAACAGTCTCATATGGCCAGGAGCGGTGAAATTTTACCGTTTGAGCTGAAATGACAGCTTTGTATCAAATGTGCTGCTGGCGTCAAAATAAGACTGTTTCCAGCATGGAAACACTATTTTGATAGAAGAAGCATTTTGCAGAGTTTTCAAGTATGTTTCTGTGATTTGTACTGTGTGGCATTTTCAGGGCACTGCTGTGTGAAAAACAGTCTCATATGGCCAGGGAAGCGGTGAAATTTTACCGTTTGAGCTGAAATGACAGCTTTGTATCAAATGTGCTGCTGGCGTCAAAATAAGACTGTTTCCAGCATGGAAACACTATTTTACGATAGAAGAAGCATTTCGCAGAGTTTTCAAGTATGTTTCTGTGATTTGTACTGTGTGGCATTTTCAGGGGCGCGCTGTGTCTGAACACACAGAGATATGGCTGGAAGGCTTAAAAGCGGTGAAGTTTCAGTCAGTTAGTGCTGAAATGACGGTGTTTCTAAAATATGTTGCTGGCGTCAAAATAAGACTGTTTCCAGCATGGAAACACTATTTTACATTAGAAGAAGCATTTTGCAGAGTTTTCAAGTATGTTTCTGTGATTTGTACTGTGTGGCATTTTCAGGGCTGCGCTGTGTGAAAAACAGTCTCATATGGCCAGGAGCGGTGAAATTTTACCGTTTGAGCTGAAATGACAGCTTTGTATCAAATGTGCTGCTGGCGTCAAAATAAGACTGTTTCCAGCATGGAAACACTATTTTACATTAGAAGAAGCATTTTGCAGAGTTTTCAAGTACGTTTCTGTGATTTGTACTGTGTGGCATTTTCAGGGCACACGCTGTGTCTGAACACACAGAGAATGGCTGGAAGCGCTTAAAAAGGTGCAAGTTTCAGTCAGTTAGTGCTGAAATGAGACAGTGTTTCTAAAATATGTTGCTGGCGTCAAAATAAGACTGTTTCCAGCATGGAAACACTATTTTACATTAGAAGAAGCATTTTGCAGAGTTTTCAAGTATGTTTCTGTGATTTGTACTGTGTGGCATTTTCAGGGCACACGCTGTGAAAAACAGTCTCATATGGCCAGGAGCGGTGAAATTTTACCGTTTGAGCTGAAATGACAGCTTTGTATCAAATGTGCTGCTGGCGTCAAAATAAGACTGTTTCCAGCATGGAAACACTATTTTACATTAGAAGAAGCATTTGCAGAGAGTTTTCAAGTATGTTTCTGTGATTTGTACTGTGTGGCATTTTCAGGGGCACGCTGTGTCTGAACACACAGATATGGCTGGAAGCGGTGAAATTTCAGTCCGTTTGAGCTGAAATGACAGCTTTGTATCAAATATGCTGCTGGCGTCAAAATAAGACTGTTTCCAGCATGGAAACACTATTTTACATTAGAAGAAGCATTTGCAGAGTTTTTCAAGTATGTTTCTGTGATTTGTACTGTGTGGCATTTTCAGGGCACGCGTGTGTGAAAAACAGTCTCATATGGCCAGGAGCGGTGAAAAGTTTTTACCGTTTGAGCTGAAATGACAGCTTTGTATCAAATGTGCTGCTGGCGTCAAAATAAGACTGTTTCCAGCATGGAAACACTATTTTACATAGAAGAAGCATTTTGCAGAGTTTTCAAGTATGTTTCTGTGATTTGTACTGTGTGGCATTTTCAGGGCTGCGCTGTGTCTGAACACACAGTCTCATATGGCCAGGAGCGGTGAAATTTTCACCGTTTGAGCTGAAATGACAGCTTTGTATAAAAAATGTGCTGCTGGCGTCAAAATAAGACTGTTTCCAGCATGGAAACACTATTTTACATTAGAAGAAGCATTTTGCAGAGTTTTCAAGTATGTTTCTGTGATTTGTACTGTGTGGCATTTTCAGGGCTGCGCTGTGAAAAACAGTCTCATATGGCCAGGAGCGGTGAAATTTTACCGTTTGAGCTGAAATGACAGCTTTGTATCAAATGTGCTGCTGGCGTCAAAATAAGACTGTTTCCAGCATGGAAACACTATTTTACATTAGAAGAAGCATTTCATGCAGAGTTTTCAAGTATGTTTCTGTGATTTGTACTGTGTGGCATTTTCAGGGCACGCTGTGTCTGAACACACAGAGAATGGCTGGAAGCGCTTAAAGCGGCAAGTTTCAGTCAGTTAGTGCTGAAATGAGCGGTGTTTCTAAAATATGTTGCTGGCGTCAAAATAAGACTGTTTCCAGCATGGAAACACTATTTTACATTAGAAGAAGCATTTTGCAGAGTTTTCAAGTATGTTTCTGTGATTTGTACTGTGTGGCATTTTCAGGGCACGCGCTGTGAAAAACAGTCTCATATGGCCAGGAGCGGTGAAATTTTACCGTTTGAGCTGAAATGACAGCTTTGTATCAAATGTGCTGCTGGCGTCAAAATAAGACTGTTTCCAGCATGGAAACACTATTTTACATTAGAAGAAGCATTTGCAGAGTTTTCAAGTATGTTTCTGTGATTTGTACTGTGTGGCATTTTCAGGGCACGCTGTGTCTGAAACACACAGAATCTCATATGGCCAGGAGCGGTGAAGTTTTTACCGTTTGAGCTGAAATGACAGCTTTGTATCAAATGTGCTGCTGGCGTCAAAATAAGACTGTTTCCAGCATGGAAACACTATTTTACATTAGAAGAAGCATTTCGCAGAGTTTTCAAGTATGTTTCTGTGATTTGTACTGTGTGGCATTTTCAGGGCACACGCTGTGTCTGAAAAACAGTCTCATAAATGGCAGGAGCGGTGAAATTTTCAGTCCGTTTGAGCTGAAATGACAGGTTTGTATCAAATATGCTGCTGGCGTCAAAATAAGACTGTTTCCAGCATGGAAACACTATTTTACATTAGAAGAAGCATTTTGCAGAGTTTTCAAGTATGTTTCTGTGATTTGTACTGTGTGGCATTTTCAGGGCTGCGCTGTGAAAAACAGTCTCATATGGCCAGGAGCGGTGAAATTTTACCGTTTGAGCTGAAATGACAGCTTTGTATCAAATGTGCTGCTGGCGTCAAAATAAGACTGTTTCCAGCATGGAAACACTATTTTACATTAGAAGAAGCATTTCGCAGAGTTTTCAAGTATGTTTCTGTGATTTGTACTGTGTGGCATTTTCAGGGCACACGCTGTGTCTGAACACACAGAGAATGGCTGGAAAGCTTAAAGCGGCAAGTTTCAGTCAGTTAGTGCTGAAATGACAGTGTTTCTAAAATATGTTGCTGGCGTCAAAATAAGACTGTTTCCAGCATGGAAACACTATTTTACATTAGAAGAAGCATTTTGCAGAGTTTTCAAGTATGTTTCTGTGATTTGTACTGTGTGGCATTTTCAGGGCACGCGTTGTGAAAAACAGTCTCATATGGCCAGGAAGCGGTGAAATTTTACCGTTTGAGCTGAAATGACAGCTTTGTATCAAATGTGCTGCTGGCGTCAAAATAAGACTGTTTCCAGCATGGAAACACTATTTTACATTAGAAGAAGCATTTTGCAGAGTTTTTCAAGTATGTTTCTGTGATTTGTACTGTGTGGCATTTTCAGGGCAGCTGCGCTGTGAAAAACAGTCTCATATGGCCAGGAGCGGTGAAATTTTACCGTTTGAGCTGAAATGACAGCTTTGTATCAAATGTGCTGCTGGCGTCAAAATAAGACTGTTTCCAGCATGGAAACACTATTTTACATTAGAAGAAGCATTTTGCAGAGTTTTCAAGTATGTTTCTGTGATTTGTACTGTGTGGCATTTTCAGGCTGCACGCTGTGTCCCAACACACAGAGAATGGCTGGAAAGCGCTTAAAGTGGCAAGTTTCAGTCAGTTAGTGCTGAAATGAGCGGTGTTTCTAAAATATGTTGCTGGCGTCAAAATAAGACTGTTTCCAGCATGGAAACACTATTTTACATTAGAAGAAGCATTTTTGCAGAGTTTTCAAGTATGTTTCTGTGATTTGTACTGTGTGGCATTTTCAGGGCACGCTGTGTGTGAACACACAGTCTCATATGGCCAGGAGCGGTGAAATTTTACCGTTTGAGCTGAAATGACAGCTTTGTATCAAATGCTGCTGGCGTCAAAATAAGACTGTTTCCAGCATGGAAACACTATTTTACGATAGAAGAAGCATTTTGCAGAGTTTTCAAGTATGTTTCTGTGATTTGTACTGTGTGGCATTTTCAGGGCACGCGCTGTGAAAAACAGTCTCATATGGCCAGGAGCGGTGAAATTTTACCGTTTGAGCTGAAATGACAGCTTTGTATCAAATGTGCTGCTGGCGTCAAAATAAGACTGTTTCCAGCATGGAAACACTATTTTACATAGAAGAAGCATTTCGCAGAGTTTTCAAGTATGTTTCTGTGATTTGTACTGTGTGGCATTTTCAGGGCACGCTGTGTCCTGAACACACAGAGAATGGCTGGAAGCAGCTTAAAGCGGCAAGTTTCAGTCAGTTAGTGCTGAAATGAGCGGTGTTTCTAAAAT
This sequence comes from Toxotes chatareus, assembly GCA_016801885.1. Taxonomy (NCBI): domain Eukaryota; kingdom Metazoa; phylum Chordata; class Actinopteri; family Toxotidae; genus Toxotes; species Toxotes chatareus. The sequence goes on along the minus strand of JAFBJY010001192.1, from coordinate 16,250 downwards.
ATGTTGCTGGCGTCAAAATAAGACTGTTTCCAGCATGGAAACACTATTTTACGATAGAAGAAGCATTTTCGCAGAGTTTTCAAGTATGTTTCTGTGATTTGTACTGTGTGGCATTTTCAGGGCTGCGCTGTGAAAAACAGTCTCATATGGCCAGGAGCGGTGAAATTTTACCGTTTGAGCTGAAATGACAGCTTTGTATCAAATGTGCTGCTGGCGTCAAAATAAGACTGTTTCCAGCATGGAAACACTATTTTACATTAGAAGAAGCATTTTGCAGAGTTTTCAAGTATGTTTCTGTGATTTGTACTGTGTGGCATTTTCAGGGCACACGCTGTGTCTGAACACACAGAGAATGGCTGGAAGGCTTAAAGCGGTGAAGTTTCAGTCAGTTAGTGCTGAAATGAGCAGTGTTTCTAAAATATGTTGCTGGCGTCAAAATAAGACTGTTTCCAGCATGGAAACACTATTTTACGAGAAGAAGCATTTTGCAGAGTTTTCAAGTATGTTTCTGTGATTTGTACTGTGTGGCATTTTCAGGGCAAGCGCTGTGTGAAAAACAGTCTCATATGGCCAGGAGCGGTGAAATTTTACCGTTTGAGCTGAAATGACAGCTTTGTATCAAATGTGCTGCTGGCGTCAAAATAAGACTGTTTCCAGCATGGAAACACTATTTTACATTAGAAGAAGCATTTGCAGAGTTTTCAAGTATGTTTCTGTGATTTGTACTGTGTGGCATTTTCAGGGCACACGCTGTGTCTGAACACACAGAGAATGGCTGGAAGCGCAAAAGCGGCAAGTTTCAGTCAGTTAGTGCTGAAATGAGCAGTGTTTCTAAAATATGTTGCTGGCGTCAAAATAAGACTGTTTCCAGCATGGAAACACTATTTTACGATTAGAAGAAGCATTTTTGCAGAGTTTTCAAGTCTGTGTTTCTGTGATTTGTACTGTGTGGCATTTTCAGGGCACTGCGCTGTGAAAAAACAGTCTCATATGGCCAGGAGCGGTGAAATTTTACCGTTTGAGCTGAAATGACAGCTTTGTATCAAATGTGCTGCTGGCGTCAAAATAAGACTGTTTCCAGCATGGAAACACTATTTTACATTAGAAGAAGCATTTTGCAGAGTTTTCAAGTATGTTTCTGTGATTTGTGTACTGTGTGGCATTTTCAGGGCTGCGCTGTGTCTGAACACACAGAGAATGGCTGGAAAGAGCTTAAAAGCGGCAAGTTTCAGTCAGTTAGTGCTGAAATGACGGTGTTTCTAAAATATGTTGCTGGCGTCAAAATAAGACTGTTTCCAGCATGGAAACACTATTTTACATTAGAAGAAGCATTTCGCAGAGTTTTCAAGTATGTTTCTGTGATTTGTACTGTGTGGCATTTTCAGGGGGCTGCGCTGTGAAAAACAGTCTCATATGGCCAGGAGCGGTGAAATTTTACCGTTTGAGCTGAAATGACAGCTTTGTATCAAATGTGCTGCTGGCGTCAAAATAAGACTGTTTCCAGCATGGAAACACTATTTTACATTAGAAGAAGCATTTTGCAGAGTTTTCAAGTATGTTTCTGTGATTTGTACTGTGTGGCATTTTCAGGGGGCACGCTGTGTGTGAAAACACAGAGTCTCATATGGCCAGGAGCGGTGAAATTTTACCGTTTGAGCTGAAATGACAGCTTTGTATCAAATATGCTGCTGGCGTCAAAATAAGACTGTTTCCAGCATGGAAACACTATTTTACATTAGAAGAAGCATTTCGCAGAGTTTTCAAGTATGTTTCTGTGATTTGTACTGTGTGGCATTTTCAGGGCTGCGCTGTGTCTGAACACACAGTCTCATATGGCCAGGAGCGGTGAAATTTTACCGTTTGAGCTGAAATGACAGCTTTGTATCAAATATGCTGCTGGCGTCAAAATAAGACTGTTTCCAGCATGGAAACACTATTTTACATAGAAGAATTTTTTGCAGAGTTTTCAAGTATGTTTCTGTGATTTGTACTGTGTGGCATTTTCAGGGCACACGCTGTGTCTGGCACACACAGAGAATGGCTCATATGGCCAGGAGCGGTGAAATTTTACCGTTTGAGCTGAAATGACAGCTTTGTATCAAATGTGCTGCTGGCGTCAAAATAAGACTGTTTCCAGCATGGAAACACTATTTTACATTAGAAGAAGCATTTGCAGAGTTTTCAAGTATGTTTCTGTGATTTGTACTGTGTGGCATTTTCAGGGCTGCGCTGTGTGAAAACACAGTCTCATATGGCCAGGAGCGGTGAAATTTCAGTCCGTTTGTGCTGAAATGACAGCTTTGTATCAAATATGTTGCTGGCGTCAAAATAAGACTGTTTCCAGCATGGAAACACTATTTTACGATTAGAAGAAGCATTTTGCAGAGTTTTCAAGTATGTTTCTGTGATTTGTACTGTGTGGCATTTTCAGGGGCTGCGCTGTGTGAAAAACAGTCTCATATGGCCAGGAGCGGTGAAATTTTACCGTTTGAGCTGAAATGACAGCTTTGTATCAAATGTGCTGCTGGCGTCAAAATAAGACTGTTTCCAGCATGGAAACACTATTTTACATTAGAAGAAGCATTTGCAGAGTTTTCAAGTATGTTTCTGTGATTTGTACTGTGTGGCATTTTCAGGGCACGCTGTGTCTGAACACACAGAGAATGGCTGGAAGCGCTTAAAGCGGCAAGTTTCAGTCAGTTAGTGCTGAAATGACAGTGTTTCTAAAATATGTTGCTGGCGTCAAAATAAGACTGTTTCCAGCATGGAAACACTATTTTACATTAGAAGAAGCATTTTGCAGAGTTTTTCAAGTATGTTTCTGTGATTTGTACTGTGTGGCATTTTCAGGGCTGCGCTGTGAAAAACAGTCTCATATGGCCAGGAGCGGTGAAATTTTACCGTTTGAGCTGAAATGACAGCTTTGTATCAAATGTGCTGCTGGCGTCAAAATAAGACTGTTTCCAGCATGGAAACACTATTTTACATTAGAAGAAGCATTTTGCAGAGTTTTCAAGTATGTTTCTGTGATTTGTACTGTGTGGCATTTTCAGGGCACACGCTGTGTCTGAACACACAGAGAATGGCTGGAAAGGCTTAAAAGCGGTGAAGTTTCAGTCAGTTAGTGCTGAAATGACGGTGTGTCTAAAATATGTTGCTGGCGTCAAAATAAGACTGTTTCCAGCATGGAAACACTATTTTACATTAGAAGAAGCATTTTGCAGAGTTTTCAAGTATGTTTCTGTGATTTGTACTGTGTGGCATTTTTCAGGGCTGCGCTGTGAAAAACAGTCTCATATGGCCAGGAGCGGTGAAATTTTACCGTTTGAGCTGAAATGACAGCTTTGTATCAAATGTGCTGCTGGCGTCAAAATAAGACTGTTTCCAGCATGGAAACACTATTTTGATTAGAAGAAGCATTTCGCAGAGTTTTCAAGTATGTTTCTGTGATTTGTACTGTGTGGCATTTTCAGGGCACACGCTGTGTCTGAAGACACAGAGAATGGCTGGAAGCGGCCAAAGCGGCAAGTTTCAGTCAGTTAGTGCTGAAATGAGCGGTGTTTCTAAAATATGTTGCTGGCGTCAAAATAAGACTGTTTCCAGCATGGAAACACTATTTTACATTAGAAGAAGCATTTTGCAGAGTTTTCAAGTATGTTTCTGTGATTTGTACTGTGTGGCATTTTCAGGGCTGCGCTGTGAAAAACAGTCTCATATGGCCAGGAGCGGTGAAATTTTACCGTTTGAGCTGAAATGACAGCTTTGTATCAAATGTGCTGCTGGCGTCAAAATAAGACTGTTTCCAGCATGGAAACACTATTTTACATTAGAAGAAGCATTTTGCAGAGTTTTCAAGTATGTTTCTGTGATTTGTACTGTGTGGCATTTTCAGGGCACGCTGTGTCTGAACACACAGAGAATGGCTGGAAAGGAGCGGTGCAAGTTTCAGTCCGTTTGTGCTGAAATGACAGGTGTTTCTAAAATATGTTGCTGGCGTCAAAATAAGACTGTTTCCAGCATGGAAACACTATTTTACATTAGAAGAAGCATTTTGCAGAGTTTTCAAGTATGTTTCTGTGATTTGTAGTGTGTGGCATTTTCAGGGCTGCGCGTGTCTGAAAAAACAGTCTCATATGGCCAGGAGCGGTGAAATTTTACCGTTTGAGCTGAAATGACAGCTTTGTATCAAATGTGCTGCTGGCGTCAAAATAAGACTGTTTCCAGCATGGAAACACTATTTTACATTAGAAGAAGCATTTGCAGAGTTTTCAAGTATGTTTCTGTGATTTGTACTGTGTGGCATTTTCAGGGCACACGCTGTGTCTGAACACACAGAGAATGGCTGGATGGCGCTTAAAGCGGCAAGTTTCAGTCAGTTAGTGCTGAAATGAGCGGTGTTTCTAAAATATGTTGCTGGCGTCAAAATAAGACTGTTTCCAGCATGGAAACACTATTTTACGATAGAAGAAGCATTTTGCAGAGTTTTCAAGTATGTTTCTGTGATTTGTACTGTGTGGCATTTTCAGGGCTGCGCTGTGAAAAACAGTCTCATATGGCCAGGAGCGGTGAAATTTTACCGTTTGAGCTGAAATGACAGCTTTGTATCAAATGTGCTGCTGGCGTCAAAATAAGACTGTTTCCAGCATGGAAACACTATTTTACATTAGAAGAAGCATTTTGCAGAGTTTTCAAGTATGTTTCTGTGATTTGTACTGTGTGGCATTTTCAGGGCTGCGCTGTGTCTGAACACACAGAGAATCTCATATGGAAACGCTTAAAAGCGGCAAGTTTCAGTACCGTTTGTGCTGAAATGACAGTGTTTCTAAAATATGCTGCTGGCGTCAAAATAAGACTGTTTCCAGCATGGAAACACTATTTTGATTAGAAGAAGCATTTTGCAGAGTTTTCAAGTATGTTTCTGTGATTTGTACTGTGTGGCATTTTCAGGGCACGCTGTGAAAAACAGTCTCATATGGCCTTAAAGCGGTGAAATTTTACCGTTTGAGCTGAAATGACAGCTTTGTATCAAATGTGCTGCTGGCGTCAAAATAAGACTGTTTCCAGCATGGAAACACTATTTTACATTAGAAGAAGCATTTTGCAGAGTTTTTCAAGTATGTTTCTGTGATTTGTACTGTGTGGCATTTTCAGGGGGCTGCGCTGTGAAAAACAGTCTCATATGGCCAGGAGCGGTGAAATTTTACCGTTTGAGCTGAAATGACAGCTTTGTATCAAATATGCTGCTGGCGTCAAAATAAGACTGTTTCCAGCATGGAAACACTATTTTACATTAGAAGAAGCATTTTGCAGAGTTTTCAAGTATGTTTCTGTGATTTGTACTGTGTGGCATTTTCAGGGCACACGCTGTGTGTGAACACACAGAGAATGGCTGGAAAGCGCTTAAAAGTGCAAGTTTCAGTCAGTTAGTGCTGAAATGAGCAGTGTTTCTAAAATATGTTGCTGGCGTCAAAATAAGACTGTTTCCAGCATGGAAACACTATTTTACATTAGAAGAAGCATTTTGCAGAGTTTTTCAAGTATGTTTCTGTGATTTGTACTGTGTGGCATTTTCAGGGCTGCGCGCTGTGAAAAACAGTCTCATATGGCCAGGAGCGGTGAAATTTTACCGTTTGAGCTGAAATGACAGCTTTGTATCAAATGTGCTGCTGGCGTCAAAATAAGACTGTTTCCAGCATGGAAACACTATTTTACGATAGAAGAAGCATTTGCAGAGTTTTTCAAGTATGTTTCTGTGATTTGTACTGTGTGGCATTTTCAGGGCACACGCTGTGTCTGAACACACAGAGAATGGCTGGATATGGCCAAAGCGGTGAAGTTTCAGTCAGTTAGTGCTGAAATGAGCGGTGTTTCTAAAATATGTTGCTGGCGTCAAAATAAGACTGTTTCCAGCATGGAAACACTATTTTACATTAGAAGAAGCATTTGCAGAGTTTTCAAGTATGTTTCTGTGATTTGTACTGTGTGGCATTTTCAGGGGCTGCGCTGTGAAAACACAGTCTCATATGGCCAGGAGCGGTGAAATTTTACCGTTTGAGCTGAAATGACAGCTTTGTATCAAATGTGCTGCTGGCGTCAAAATAAGACTGTTTCCAGCATGGAAACACTATTTTACATTAGAAGAAGCATTTTGCAGAGTTTTTCAAGTATGTTTCTGTGATTTGTACTGTGTGGCATTTTCAGGGCTGCGCTGTGAAAAACAGTCTCATATGGCTGGAGGCAGCGGTGAAATTTTAGTCCGTTTGAGCTGAAATGACAGCTGTGTATCAAATGTGCTGCTGGCGTCAAAATAAGACTGTTTCCAGCATGGAAACACTATTTTACGATAGAAGAAGCATTTTGCAGAGTTTTCAAGTATGTTTCTGTGATTTGTACTGTGTGGCATTTTCAGGGGGCTGCGTGTGTGAAACACAGTCTCATATGGCCAGGAGCGGTGAAATTTTACCGTTTGAGCTGAAATGACAGCTTTGTATCAAATGTGCTGCTGGCGTCAAAATAAGACTGTTTCCAGCATGGAAACACTATTTTACATTAGAAGAAGCATTTTGCAGAGTTTTCAAGTATGTTTCTGTGATTTGTACTGTGTGGCATTTTCAGGGCTGCGCTGTGAAAAACAGTCTCATATGGCCAGGAGCGGTGAAATTTCAGTCCGTTTGAGCTGAAATGACAGCTTTGTATCTAAAATATGCTGCTGGCGTCAAAATAAGACTGTTTCCAGCATGGAAACACTATTTTACATTAGAAGAAGCATTTGCAGAGTTTTCAAGTATGTTTCTGTGATTTGTACTGTGTGGCATTTTCAGGGCACGCGCTGTGAACAAAACAGTCTCATATGGCCAGGAGCGGTGAAATTTTACCGTTTGAGCTGAAATGACAGCTTTGTATCAAATGTGCTGCTGGCGTCAAAATAAGACTGTTTCCAGCATGGAAACACTATTTTACATTAGAAGAAGCATTTTGCAGAGTTTTCAAGTATGTTTCTGTGATTTGTACTGTGTGGCATTTTCAGGGCACGCTGTGTGTGAACACACACAGAATCTCATATGGCCAGGAGCGGTGAAATTTTACCGTTTGAGCTGAAATGACAGCTTTGTATCAAATGTGCTGCTGGCGTCAAAATAAGACTGTTTCCAGCATGGAAACACTATTTTACATAGAAGAAGCATTTTGCAGAGTTTTCAAGTATGTTTCTGTGATTTGTACTGTGTGGCATTTTCAGGGCTGCGCTGTGAAAAAACAGTCTCATATGGCCAGGAAGCGGTGAAATTTTACCGTTTGAGCTGTGCTGAAACAGCTTTGTATCAAATGTGCTGCTGGCGTCAAAATAAGACTGTTTCCAGCATGGAAACACTATTTTACATTAGAAGAAGCATTTTGCAGAGTTTTCAAGTATGTTTCTGTGATTTGTACTGTGTGGCATTTTCAGGGCACGCGCTGTGAACACACAGTCTCATATGGCCAGGAGCGCTTAAAGTGAAATTTCAGTCGTTTGAGCTGAAATGACAGCTTTGTATAAAAAATGTGCTGCTGGCGTCAAAATAAGACTGTTTCCAGCATGGAAACACTATTTTACATTAGAAGAAGCATTTTGCAGAGTTTTTCAAGTATGTTTCTGTGATTTGTACTGTGTGGCATTTTCAGGGGCACGCTGTGAAAAAACAGTCTCATATGGCCAGGAGCGGTGAAATTTTACCGTTTGAGCTGAAATGACAGCTTTGTATCAAATGTGCTGCTGGCGTCAAAATAAGACTGTTTCCAGCATGGAAACACTATTTTACATAGAAGAAGCATTTCGCAGAGTTTTCAAGTATGTTTCTGTGATTTGTACTGTGTGGCATTTTCAGGGCTGCGCTGTGTCTGAACACACAGAGAATGGCTGGAAAGCAGCAAAAGCGTGCAAGTTTCAGTCAGTTAGTGCTGAAATGAGCGGTGTTTCTAAAATATGTTGCTGGCGTCAAAATAAGACTGTTTCCAGCATGGAAACACTATTTTACACGATAGAAGAAGCATTTGCAGAGTTTTCAAGTATGTTTCTGTGATTTGTACTGTGTGGCATTTTCAGGGCTGCGCTGTGAAAAACAGTCTCATATGGCCAGGAGCGGTGAAATTTTACCGTTTGAGCTGAAATGACAGCTTTGTATCAAATGTGCTGCTGGCGTCAAAATAAGACTGTTTCCAGCATGGAAACACTATTTTGATAGAAGAAGCATTTTGCAGAGTTTTCAAGTATGTTTCTGTGATTTGTACTGTGTGGCATTTTCAGGGCTGCGCTGTGAAAAACAGTCTCATATGGCCAGGAGCGGTGAAATTTTAGTCCGTTTGAGCTGAAATGACAGCTTTGTATCAAATGTGCTGCTGGCGTCAAAATAAGACTGTTTCCAGCATGGAAACACTATTTTACATTAGAAGAAGCATTTTTGCAGAGTTTTCAAGTATGTTTCTGTGATTTGTACTGTGTGGCATTTTCAGGGCTGCGCTGTGTCTGACAGTCTCAGAATGGCTGGAGCGGTAAAGCGGCAAGTTTCAGTCAGTTTGTGCTGAAATGAGCAGGTGTGTCTAAAATATGCTGCTGGCGTCAAAATAAGACTGTTTCCAGCATGGAAACACTATTTTACATTAGAAGAAGCATTTTGCAGAGTTTTCAAGTATGTTTCTGTGATTTGTACTGTGTGGCATTTTCAGGGCTGCGCTGTGGCTGAAAAACAGTCTCATATGGCCAGGAGCGGTGAAATTTTACCGTTTGAGCTGAAATGACAGCTTTGTATCAAATGTGCTGCTGGCGTCAAAATAAGACTGTTTCCAGCATGGAAACACTATTTTACATTAGAAGAAGCATTTTGCAGAGTTTTCAAGTATGTTTCTGTGATTTGTACTGTGTGGCATTTTCAGGGGCACGCTGTGTGAAAAACAGTCTCATATGGCCAGGAGCGGTGAAATTTTACCGTTTGAGCTGAAATGACAGCTTTGTATCAAATGTGCTGCTGGCGTCAAAATAAGACTGTTTCCAGCATGGAAACACTATTTTACGATAGAAGAAGCATTTGCATGAGAGTTTTCAAGTATGTTTCTGTGATTTGTACTGTGTGGCATTTTCAGGGCACGCTGTGTCTGAACACACAGAGAATGGCTGGAAGCAGCTTAAAAGCGGCAAGTTTCAGTCAGTTAGTGCTGAAAATGAGCGGTGTTTCTAAAATATGTTGCTGGCGTCAAAATAAGACTGTTTCCAGCATGGAAACACTATTTTACATTAGAAGAAGCATTTGCAGAGTTTTCAAGTATGTTTCTGTGATTTGTACTGTGTGGCATTTTCAGGGGCACGCTGTGAAAAACAGTCTCATATGGCCAGAGCGGTGAAATTTTACCGTTTGAGCTGAAATGACAGCTTTGTATCAAATGTGCTGCTGGCGTCAAAATAAGACTGTTTCCAGCATGGAAACACTATTTTACATTAGAAGAAGCATTTTGCAGAGTTTTCAAGTATGTTTCTGTGATTTGTACTGTGTGGCATTTTCAGGGCACGCGCTGTCCCTGAACACAAAACAGTCTCATATGGCCAGGAGCGGTGAAATTTTACCGTTTGAGCTGAAATGACAGCTTTGTATCAAATGTGCTGCTGGCGTCAAAATAAGACTGTTTCCAGCATGGAAACACTATTTTACATTAGAAGAAGCATTTCGCAGAGTTTTCAAGTATGTTTCTGTGATTTGTACTGTGTGGCATTTTCAGGGCTGCGCTGTGTCTGAACACACAGAGAATGGCTGGAAGCGCTTAAAGCGGCAAGTTTCAGTCAGTTAGTGCTGAAATGAGCGGTGTTTCTAAAATATGTTGCTGGCGTCAAAATAAGACTGTTTCCAGCATGGAAACACTATTTTACATTAGAAGAAGCATTTTGCAGAGTTTTCAAGTATGTTTCTTTGATTTGTACTGTGTGGCATTTTCAGGGCTGCGCTGCGCTGTGAAAAACTCATATCTCATATGGCCAGGAGCGGTGAAATTTTACCGTTTGAGCTGAAATGACAGCTTTGTATCAAATGTGCTGCTGGCGTCAAAATAAGACTGTTTCCAGCATGGAAACACTATTTTACATTAGAAGAAGCATTTCGCAGAGAGTTTTCAAGTATGTTTCTGTGATTTGTACTGTGTGGCATTTTCAGGGCTGCGCTGTGTCTGAACACACAGAGAATGGCTGGAAGCGCTTAAAGCGGCAAGTTTCAGTCAGTTAGTGCTGAAATGAGCGGTGTTTCTAAAATATGTTGCTGGCGTCAAAATAAGACTGTTTCCAGCATGGAAACACTATTTTACGATTAGAAGAAGCATTTTGCAGAGAGTTTTCAAGTATGTTTCTGTGATTTGTACTGTGTGGCATTTTCAGGGCTGCGCTGTGAAAAACAGTCTCATATGGCCAGGAGCGGTGAAATTTTACCGTTTGAGCTGAAATGACAGCTTTGTATCAAATGTGCTGCTGGCGTCAAAATAAGACTGTTTCCAGCATGGAAACACTATTTTACATTAGAAGAAGCATTTGCAGAGTTTTCAAGTATGTTTCTGTGATTTGTACTGTGTGGCATTTTTCAGGGCACGCGCTGTGTCTGAACACACAGAGAATGGCTGGAAAAGCGCTTAAAGCAGCAAGTTTCAGTCAGTTAGTGCTGAAATGACAGCGGTGTATCTAAAATATGTTGCTGGCGTCAAAATAAGACTGTTTCCAGCATGGAAACACTATTTTACATTAGAAGAAGCATTTTGCAGAGTTTTCAAGTATGTTTCTGTGATTTGTAGTGTGTGGCATTTTCAGGGCTGCGCTGTGAAAAACAGTCTCATATGGCCAGGAGCGGTGAAATTTTACCGTTTGAGCTGAAATGACAGCTTTGTATCAAATGTGCTGCTGGCGTCAAAATAAGACTGTTTCCAGCATGGAAACACTATTTTACATTAGAAGAAGCATTTCGCAGAGTTTTCAAGTATGTTTCTGTGATTTGTACTGTGTGGCATTTTCAGGGCTGCGCTGTGTCTGAACACACAGAGAATGGCTGGAAGCGCTTAAAGCGGCAAGTTTCAGTCAGTTAGTGCTGAAATGAGCGGTGTTTCTAAAATATGTTGCTGGCGTCAAAATAAGACTGTTTCCAGCATGGAAACACTATTTTACGATTAGAAGAAGCATTTTGCAGAGTTTTCAAGTATGTTTCTGTGATTTGTACTGTGTGGCATTTTCAGGGGCTGCGTTGTGAAACACAGTCTCATATGGCCAGGAGCGGTGAAATTTTACCGTTTGAGCTGAAATGACAGCTTTGTATCAAATGTGCTGCTGGCGTCAAAATAAGACTGTTTCCAGCATGGAAACACTATTTTACATTAGAAGAAGCATTTTGCAGAGTTTTCAAGTATGTTTCTGTGATTTGTACTGTGTGGCATTTTCAGGGCTGCGCTGTGTCTGAACACACAGTCTCATATGGCCAGGAGCGGTGAAATTTCAGTCCGTTTGAGCTGAAATGACAGTGTTTGTATAAAATATGCTGCTGGCGTCAAAATAAGACTGTTTCCAGCATGGAAACACTATTTTACGATTAGAAGAAGCATTTTGCAGAGTTTTCAAGTATGTTTCTGTGATTTGTACTGTGTGGCATTTTCAGGGCTGCGCTGTGTGAACACAGAAGAAGTCTCATATGGCCAGGAGCGGTGAAATTTTACCGTTTGAGCTGAAATGACAGCTTTGTATCAAATGTGCTGCTGGCGTCAAAATAAGACTGTTTCCAGCATGGAAACACTATTTTACATTAGAAGAAGCATTTTGCAGAGTTTTCAAGTATGTTTCTGTGATTTGTACTGTGTGGCATTTTTTCAGGGCTGCGCTGTGTCTGAACACACAGAATGGCTATGAAGCCAAAGCGGTGAAGTTTCAGTCGTTAGTGCTGAAATGAGCGGTGTTTCTAAAATATGTTGCTGGCGTCAAAATAAGACTGTTTCCAGCATGGAAACACTATTTTACATTAGAAGAAGCATTTTGCAGAGTTTTCAAGTATGTTTCTGTGATTTGTACTGTGTGGCATTTTCAGGGGCTGCGCTGTGAAAAACAGTCTCATATGGCCAGGAGCGGTGAAATTTTACCGTTTGAGCTGAAATGACAGCTTTGTATCAAATGTGCTGCTGGCGTCAAAATAAGACTGTTTCCAGCATGGAAACACTATTTTACATTAGAAGAAGCATTTTGCAGAGTTTTCAAGTATGTTTCTGTGATTTGTACTGTGTGGCATTTTCAGGGCTGCGCTGTGTCTGAACACACAGAGAATGGCTGAAGCAGCTTAAAGCGGCAAGTTTCAGTCAGTTAGTGCTGAAATGAGCGGTGTTTCTAAAATATGTTGCTGGCGTCAAAATAAGACTGTTTCCAGCATGGAAACACTATTTTACATTAGAAGAAGCATTTTGCAGAGTTTTCAAGTATGTTTCTGTGATTTGTACTGTGTGGCATTTTCAGGGGGCACGCGCTGTGAAAAACAGTCTCATATGGCCAGGAGCGGTGAAATTTTACCGTTTGAGCTGAAATGACAGCTTTGTATCAAATGTGCTGCTGGCGTCAAAATAAGACTGTTTCCAGCATGGAAACACTATTTTGATTAGAAGAAGCATTTTGCAGAGTTTTCAAGTATGTTTCTGTGATTTGTACTGTGTGGCATTTTCAGGGGCTGCGCTGTGAAAAAACAGTCTCATATGGCCAGGAGCGGTGAAATTTTACCGTTTGAGCTGAAATGACAGCTTTGTATCAAATGTGCTGCTGGCGTCAAAATAAGACTGTTTCCAGCATGGAAACACTATTTTACATTAGAAGAAGCATTTCGCAGAGTTTTTCAAGTATGTTTCTGTGATTTGTACTGTGTGGCATTTTCAGGGCTGCGCTGTGTCTGAACACACAGAGAATGGCTGGAAAGAGCTTAAAGCGGCAAGTTTCAGTCAGTTAGTGCTGAAATGAGCGGTGTTTCTAAAATATGTTGCTGGCGTCAAAATAAGACTGTTTCCAGCATGGAAACACTATTTTACATTAGAAGAAGCATTTTGCAGAGTTTTCAAGTATGTTTCTGTGATTTGTACTGTGTGGCATTTTCAGGGCTGCGCTGTGAAAAACAGTCTCATATGGCCAGGAGCGGTGAAATTTTACCGTTTGAGCTGAAATGACAGCTTTGTATCAAATGTGCTGCTGGCGTCAAAATAAGACTGTTTCCAGCATGGAAACACTATTTTACATTAGAAGAAGCATTTGCAGAGTTTTCAAGTATGTTTCTGTGATTTGTACTGTGTGGCATTTTCAGGGCTGCGCTGTGTCTGACACACACAGAGAATGGCTGGAAGCAGCGCTTAAAGCGGCAAGTTTCAGTCAGTTAGTGCTGAAATGAGCGCTTGTGTCTAAAATATGTTGCTGGCGTCAAAATAAGACTGTTTCCAGCATGGAAACACTATTTTACGATAGAAGAAGCATTTTGCAGAGTTTTCAAGTATGTTTCTGTGATTTGTACTGTGTGGCATTTTCAGGGGCTGCGCTGTGGCAGAACAACAGTCTCATATGGCCAGGAGCGGTGAAATTTTACCGTTTGAGCTGAAATGACAGCTTTGTATCAAATGTGCTGCTGGCGTCAAAATAAGACTGTTTCCAGCATGGAAACACTATTTTACATTAGAAGAAGCATTTTGCAGAGTTTTCAAGTATGTTTCTGTGATTTGTACTGTGTGGCATTTTCAGGGCTGCGCTGTGTCTGAAACACAGTCTCATATGGCCAGGAGCGGTGAAATTTTAGTCGTTTGAGCTGAAATGACAGCTTTGTATCAAATGTGCTGCTGGCGTCAAAATAAGACTGTTTCCAGCATGGAAACACTATTTTACATTAGAAGAAGCATTTTGCAGAGTTTTCAAGTATGTTTCTGTGATTTGTACTGTGTGGCATTTTCAGGGCACGCTGTGTGAAAAACAGTCTCATATGGCCAGGAAGCGGTGAAATTTTACCGTTTGAGCTGAAATGACAGCTTTGTATCAAATGTGCTGCTGGCGTCAAAATAAGACTGTTTCCAGCATGGAAACACTATTTTACATTAGAAGAAGCATTTCGCAGAGTTTTCAAGTATGTTTCTGTGATTTGTACTGTGTGGCATTTTCAGGGCTGCGCTGTGTCTGAACACACAGAGAATGGCTGGAAGCGCTTAAAGCGGCAAGTTTCAGTCAGTTAGTGCTGAAATGAGCAGTGTGTCTAAAATATGTTGCTGGCGTCAAAATAAGACTGTTTCCAGCATGGAAACACTATTTTACATTAGAAGAAGCATTTTGCAGAGTTTTCAAGTATGTTTCTGTGATTTGTACTGTGTGGCATTTTCAGGGCTGCGCTGTGAAAAACAGTCTCATATGGCCAGGAGCGGTGAAATTTTACCGTTTGAGCTGAAATGACAGCTTTGTATCAAATGTGCTGCTGGCGTCAAAATAAGACTGTTTCCAGCATGGAAACACTATTTTACATTAGAAGAAGCATTTTGCAGAGTTTTCAAGTATGTTTCTGTGATTTGTACTGTGTGGCATTTTCAGGGCTGCGCTGTGTCTGAACACACAGAGAATGGCTGGAAGCAGCTTAAAGCGGCAAGTTTCAGTCAGTTAGTGCTGAAATGAGCGGTGTTTCTAAAATATGTTGCTGGCGTCAAAATAAGACTGTTTCCAGCATGGAAACACTATTTTACATTAGAAGAAGCATTTTGCAGAGTTTTCAAGTATGTTTCTGTGATTTGTACTGTGTGGCATTTTCAGGGCTGCGCTGTGAAAAACAGTCTCATATGGCCAGGAGCGGTGAAATTTTACCGTTTGAGCTGAAATGACAGCTTTGTATCAAATGTGCTGCTGGCGTCAAAATAAGACTGTTTCCAGCATGGAAACACTATTTTACATTAGAAGAAGCATTTTGCAGAGTTTTCAAGTATGTTTCTGTGATTTGTACTGTGTGGCATTTTCAGGGCTGCGCTGTGTCTGAAACACACAGAATGGCATATGGAAAGCTTAAAGCGGTGAAATTTCAGTCCGTTTGAGCTGAAATGACAGCTTTGTATCTAAAATATGTTGCTGGCGTCAAAATAAGACTGTTTCCAGCATGGAAACACTATTTTACATAGAAGAAGCATTTTGCAGAGTTTTCAAGTATGTTTCTGTGATTTGTACTGTGTGGCATTTTCAGGGCTGCGCTGTGTGAAAACACAGTCTCATATGGCCAGGAGCGGTGAAATTTTACCGTTTGAGCTGAAATGACAGCTTTGTATCAAATGTGCTGCTGGCGTCAAAATAAGACTGTTTCCAGCATGGAAACACTATTTTACATTAGAAGAAGCATTTGCAGAGTTTTCAAGTATGTTTCTGTGATTTGTACTGTGTGGCATTTTCAGGGCTGCGCGTGTCTGAAACACAGTCTCATATGGAAGGCTTAAAGCGGTGAAATTTTAGTCCGTTTGAGCTGAAATGACAGCTTTGTATAAAATATGCTGCTGGCGTCAAAATAAGACTGTTTCCAGCATGGAAACACTATTTTACGATAGAAGAAGCATTTTGCAGAGTTTTCAAGTATGTTTCTGTGATTTGTACTGTGTGGCATTTTCAGGGCTGCGCTGTGTGAAACAGTCTCATATGGCCAGGAGCGGTGAAATTTTACCGTTTGAGCTGAAATGACAGCTTTGTATCAAATATGCTGCTGGCGTCAAAATAAGACTGTTTCCAGCATGGAAACACTATTTTACATTAGAAGAAGCATTTTGCAGAGTTTTCAAGTATGTTTCTGTGATTTGTACTGTGTGGCATTTTCAGGGCTGCGCTGTGTGAAAAACAGTCTCATATGGCCAGGAGCGGTGAAATTTTACCGTTTGAGCTGAAATGACAGCTTTGTATCAAATGTGCTGCTGGCGTCAAAATAAGACTGTTTCCAGCATGGAAACACTATTTTACATTAGAAGAAGCATTTTGCAGAGTTTTTCAAGTATGTTTCTGTGATTTGTACTGTGTGGCATTTTCAGGGCTGCGCGCTGTGAACACAACAGTCTCATATGGCCAGGAGCGGTGAAATTTTACCGTTTGAGCTGAAATGACAGCTTTGTATCAAATGTGCTGCTGGCGTCAAAATAAGACTGTTTCCAGCATGGAAACACTATTTTACATTAGAAGAAGCATTTTGCAGAGTTTTCAAGTATGTTTCTGTGATTTGTACTGTGTGGCATTTTCAGGG
>JAFBJY010001191.1:0-81345 GCA_016801885.1 Toxotes chatareus | reverse complement strand
CATTAGAAGAAGCATTTTGCAGAGTTTTTCCGTGTGTTTCTGTCATCTGCAGTACCTGGCACTTTCAGGGGCAAACGTTGTGAAAAACAGTCTCGTATTGACAGGAAGCGGTCAAAATTTACCGTTTGAGCTGAAATGACAGGTTTGCATCAAATGTGCTGCGGCGTGAAATAAGACTTTCCAGCATGGAAACACTATTTTACATTAGAAGAAGCATTTTGCAGGATTTTCCCGTGTGTTTCTGTCATCTGCAGTACCTGGCACTTTCAGGGCAAGCGTTGTGAAAAACAGTCTCGTATTGGCAGGAGCGGTTAAATTTTACCGTTTGAGCTGAAATGACAGGTTTGCATCAAATGTGCTGCCGGCGTGAAATAAGACTTTTCAGCATGACACTATTTTACATTAGAAGAAGCATTTTGCAGAGTTTTCCCGTGTGTTTCTGTCATCTGCAGTACCTGGCACTTTCAGGGCAAACGTTGTGAAAAACAGTCTCGTATTGGCAGGAGCGGTCAAATTTTACCGTTTGAGCTGAAATGACAGGTTTGCATCAAATGTGCTGCGGCGTAGAAATAAGACTTTTCCAGCATGGAAACACTATTTTACATTAGAAGAAGCATTTTGCAGAGTTTTCCGTGTGTTTCTGTCATCTGCAGTACCTGGCACTTTCAGGGCAAAGCGTTGTGAAAAACAGTCTCGTATTGGCAGGAGCGGTCAAACTTTACCGTTTGAGCTGAAATGACAGGTTTGCATCAAATGTGCTGCGGCGTGAAATAAGACTTTCCAACATGGAAACACTATTTTACATTAGAAGAAGCATTTTGCAGAGTTTTCCGATGTGTTTCTGTCATCTGCAGTACCTGGCACTTTCAGGGCAAACGTTGTGAAAAACAGTCTCGTATTGGCAGGAGCGGTCAAATTTTACCGTTTGAGCTGAAATGACAGGTTTGCATCAAATGTGCTGCCGGCGTAGAAATAAGACTTTTTCCAGCATGGAAATACATTTTCGTTTGAGCTGAAATGATTTAGATTAGAAGAAGCATTTTGCAGAGTTTTCCCGTGTGTTTCTGTCATCTGCAGTACCTGGCACTTTCAGGGCAAACGTTGTGAAAAACAGTCTCGTATTGGCAGGAGCGGTCAAATTTTACCGTTTGAGCTGAAATGACAGGTTTGCATTTGCTGCCCGGCGTGAAATGACTTTGCTGCGGCGTCAGGAAATAAGACAATGTTTTCCAGCATGGAAACACTATTTTACATTAGAAGAAGCATTTTGCAGAGTTTTCCCGTGTGTTTCTGTCATCTGCAGTACCTGGCACTTTCAGGGCAAACGTTGTGAAAACAGTCTCCTATTGGCAAGCGGTCAAATTTTACCGTTTGAGCTGAAATGACAGGTTTGCATCAAATGTGCTGCGGCGTAGAAATAAGACTTTTCCAGCATGGAAACACTATTTTACATTAGAAGAAGCATTTTGCAGAGTTTTCCCGTGTGTTTCTGTCATCTGCAGTACCTGGCACTTTCAGGGCAAGCGTTGTGAAAAACAGTCTCGTATTGGCAGGAGCGGTCAAATTTTACCGTTTGAGCTGAAATGACAGGTTTGCATCAAATGTGCTGCGGCGTAGAAATAAGACTTTTTCCAGCATGGAAACACTATTTTACATTAGAAGAAGCATTTTGCAGAGTTTTCCCGTGTGTTTCTGTCATCTGCAGTACCTGGCACTTTCAGGGCAAACGTTGTGGCTGAGTCTCGTATTGGCAGGAGCGGTCAAATTTTACGTTTGAGCTGAAATGACAGGTTTGCATCAAATGTGCTGCCGGCGTGAAATAAGACTTTTTCCAGCATGGAAACACTATTTTACATTAGAAGAAGCATTTTGCAGAGTTTTCCGTGTGTTTCTGTCATCTGCGGTACCTGGCACTTTCAGGGCAAACGTTGTGAAAAACAGTCTCGTATATTGGCAGGAGCGGTCAAATTTTACCGTTTGAGCTGAAATGACAGGTGCTTGCATCATTAGAAGAAGCATTTTGCAGAGTTTTCCGTGTGTTTCTGTCATCTGCAGTACCTGGCACTTTCAGGGGCAAACGTTGTGGCTCAGTCTCGTATTGGCAGGAACGGTCAAATTTTACCGTTTGAGCTGAAATGAAATGACAGGTTTGCATCAAATGTGCTGCCGGCAGAAATAAGACTTTTCAACATGGAAACACTATTTTACATAGAAGAAGCATTTTGCAGAGTTTTCCGTGTGTTTCACTGTCTGCAGTACCTGGCACTTTCAGGAATAGACGTTGTGAAAAACAGTCTCGTATTGGCAGGGCGGTCAAATTTTACCGTTTGAGCTGAAATGACAGGTTTGCATCAAATGTGCTGCCGGCGTAGAAATAAGACTTTTTCAGCATGGAAACACTATTTTACATTAGAAGAAGCATTTTGCAGAGTTTTCCCGTGTGTTTCTGTCATCTGCAGTACCTGGCACTTTCAGGGCAAACGTTGTGAAAAACAGTCTCGTATTGGCAGGAGCGGTCAAATTTTACCGTTTGAGCTGAAATGACAGGTTTGCATCAAATGTGCTGCCGGCGTAGAAATAAGACTTTTTCAGCATGGAAACACTATTTTACATTAGAAGAAGCATTTTGCAGAGTTTTCCCGTGTGTTTCTGTCATCTGCAGTACCTGGCACTTTCAGGGCAAGCGTTGTGAAAAACAGTCTCGTATTGGCGGGAGCGGTCAAATTTACCGTTTGAAAGCTGAAATGACAGGTTTGCATCAAATGTGCTGCCGGCGTAGAAATAAGACTTTTCCAGCATGGAAACACTATACATTAGAAGAAGCATTTTGCAGAGTTTTCCGTGTGTTTCTGTCATCTGCAGTACCTGGCACTTTCAGGGCAAACGTTGTGAAAAACAGTCTCGTATTGGCAGGAGCGGTCAAATTTTACCGTTTGAGCTGAAATGACAGGTTTGCATCAAATGTGCTGCCGGCGTAGAAATAAGACTTTTTCCAGCATGGAAACACTATTTTACATTAGAAGAAGCATTTTGCAGAGTTTTCCCGTGTGTTTCTGTCATCTGCAGTACCTGGCACTTTCAGGGCAAAGCGTTGTGAAAAACAGTCTCGTATTGGCAGGATGGTCAAATGACAGGTTTACCGTTTGAGCTGAAATGACAGGTTTGCATCAAATGTGCTGAGCGTGAAATAAGACAGCATTGAAACACTATTTTTACATTAGAAGAAGCATTTTGCAGAGTTTTTCCCGTGTGTTTCTGTCATCTGCAGTACCTGGCACTTTCAGGGCAAGCGTTGTGAAAAACAGTCTCGTATTGGCAGGAGCGGTCAAATTTTACCGTTTGAGCTGAAATGACAGGTTTGCATCAAATGTGCTGCGGCGTAGAGAAGACTTTTGCAGCATTTCCGTAATGTTTCTATTTACATTAGAAGAAGCATTTTGCAGAGTTTTCCCGTGTGTTTCTGTCATCTGCAGTACCTGGCACTTTCAGGGCAAACGTTGTGAAAAACAGTCTCGTATTGGGCAGAGCGGTCAAATTTTACCGTTTGAGCTGAAATGACAGGTTTGCATCAAATGTGCTGCGGCGTAGAAATAAGACTTTTCCAGCATGGAAACACTATTTTACATTAGAAGAAGCATTTTGCAGAGAGTTTTCCCGTGTGTTTCTGTCATCTGCAGTACCTGGCACTTTCAGGGCAAACGTTGTGAAAAACAGATCGTATTGGCGACAGGCGGTCAAATTTTACCGTTTGAGCTGAAATGACAGGTTTGCATCAAATGTGCTGCCGGCGTAGAAATAAGACTTTTTCCAGCATGGAAACACTATTTTACATTAGAAGAAGCATTTTGCAGAGTTTTCCCGTGTGTTTCTGTCATCTGCAGTACCTGGCACTTTCAGGGCAAGCGTTGTGAAAAACAGTCTCGTATTGGCAGGAGCGGTCAAATTTTACGTTTGAGCTGAAATGACAGGTTTGCATCATGTGCTTAGAAGAAGCACACTTTTGCATTAGAAGAAGCATTTTGCCGTGTGTTTCTGTCATCTGCAGTACCTGGCACTTTCAGGGCAAGCGTTGTGAAAAACAGTCTCGTATTGGCAGGAGCGGTCAAATTTTACCGTTTGAGCTGAAATGACAGGTTTGCATCAAATGTGCTGCCGGCGTAGAAATAAGACTTTTTCCAGCATGGAAACACTATTTTACATTAGAAGAAGCATTTTGCAGAGTTTTCCGTGTGTTTCTGTCATCTGCAGTACCTGGCACTTTCAGGGCAAGCGTTGTGAAAAACAGTCTCGTATTGGCAGGAGCGGTCAAATTTTACCGTTTGAGCTGAAATGACAGGTTTGCATCAAATGTGCTGCGGCGTAGAAATAAGACTTTTTCCAGCATGGAAACACTACTTTTTACATTAGAAGAAGCATTTTGCAGAGTTTTCCGTGTGTTTCTGTCATCTGCAGTACCTGGCACTTTCAGGGCAAACGTTGTGAAAAACAGTCTCGTATTGGCAGGAGCGGTCAAATTTTACCGTTTGAGCTGAAATGACAGGTTTGCATCAAATGTGCTGCCGGCGTAGAAATAAGACTTTTTCAGCATGGAAACACTATTTTACATTAGAAGAAGCATTTTGCAGAGTTTTCCCGTGTGTTTCTGTCATCTGCAGTACCTGGCACTTTCAGGGCAAGCGTTGTGAAAAACAGTCTCGTATTGGCAGGAGCGGTCAAATTTTACCGTTTGAGCTGAAATGACAGGTTTGCATCAAATGTGCTGCCGGCGTAGAAATAAGACTTTTCCAGCATGGAAACACTATTTTACATTAGAAGAAGCATTTTGCAGGGTTTTCCCGTGTGTTTCTGTCATCTGCAGTACCTGGCACTTTCAGGGCAAAGCGTTGGCGAAAAACAGTCTCGTATTGGCAGGAGCGGTCAAATTTTACCGTTTGAGCTGAAATGACAGGTTTGCATCAAATGTGCTGCGGCGTAGCAAATAAGTTGGAAACACTATATTTTACATTAGAAGAAGCATTTTGCAAGATTTTTTTCCGTGTGTTTCTGTCATCTGCAGTACCTGGCACTTTCAGGGCAAACGTTGTGAAAAACAGTCTCGTATTGGCAGGAGCGGTCAAATTTTACCGTTTGAGCTGAAATGACAGGTTTGCATCAAATGTGCTGCCGGCGTAGAAATAAGACTTTTTCCAGCATGGAAACACTATTTTACATTAGAAGAAGCATTTTGCAGAGTTTTTCCGTGTGTTTCTGTCATCTGCAGTACCTGGCACTTTCAGGGCAAGCGTTGTGAAAAACAGTCTCGTATTGGCAGGAGCGGTCAAATTTACCGTTTGAGCTGAAATGACAGGTTTGCATCAAATGTGCTGCCGGCGTAGAAATAAGACTTTTTCCAGCATGGAAACACTATTTTACATTAGAAGAAGCATTTTGCAGAGGTTTTTCCGTGTGTTTCTGTCATCTGCAGTACCTGGCACTTTCAGGGCAAACGTTGTGAAAAACAGTCTCGTATTGGCAGGAGCGGTCAAATTTTACCGTTTGAGCTGAAATGACAGGTTTGCATCAAATGTGCTGCCGGCGTAGAAATAAGACTTTTTCCAGCATGGAAACACTATTTTACATTAGAAGAAGCATTTTGCAGAGTTTTCCGTGTGTTTCTGTCATCTGCAGTACCTGGCACTTTCAGGGCAAACGTTGTGAAAAACAGTCTCGTATTGGCAGGAACGGTCAAATTTTACCGTTTGAGCTGAAATGACAGGTTTGCATCAAATGTGCTGCCGGCGTAGAAATAAGACTTTTTCCAGCATGGAAACACTATTTTACATTAGAAGAAGCATTTTGCAGAGTTTTCCCGTGTGTTTCTGTCATCTGCAGTACCTGGCACTTTCAGGGCAAACGTTGTGAAAAACAGTCTCGTATTGGCAGGAGCGGTCAAATTTTACCGTTTGAGCTGAAATGACAGGTTTGCATCAAATGTGCTGCGGCGTAGAAATAAGACTTTTCCAGCATGGAAACACTATTTTACATTAGAAGAAGCATTTTGCAGAGTTTTTCCGTGTGTTTCTGTCATCTGCAGTACCTGGCACTTTCAGGGCAAACGTTGTGAAAAACAGTCTCGTATTGGCAGGAGCGGTCAAATTTTACCGTTTGAGCTGAAATGACAGGTTTGCATCAAATGTGCTGCCGGCGTAGAAATAAGACTTTTTCCAGCATGGAAACACTATTTTACATTAGAAGAAGCATTTTGCAGAGTTTTTCCGTGTGTTTCTGTCATCTGCAGTACCTGGCACTTTCAGGGCAAAGCGTTTGAAAAACAGTCTCGTATTGGCAGGAGCGGTCAAATTTTACCGTTTGAGCTGAAATGACAGGTTTGCATCAAATGTGCTGCGGCGTAGAAATAAGACTTTTTCCAATGGAAACACTATTTTACATTAGAAGAAGCATTTTGCAGAGTTTTCCGTGTGTTTCTGTCATCTGCAGTACCTGGCACTTTCAGGGCAAACGTTGTGAAAAACAGTCTCGTATTGGCAGGAGCGGTCAAATTTTACCGTTTGAGCTGAAATGACAGGTTTGCATCAAATGTGCTGCCGGCGTAGAAATAAGACTTTTTCCAGCATGGAAACACTATTTTACATTAGAAGAAGCATTTTTGCAGAGTTTTCCCGTGTGTTTCTGTCATCTGCAGTACCTGGCACTTTCAGGGCAAGCGTTGTGAAAAAAACAGTCTCGTATTGGCAGGAGCGGTCAAATTTTACCGTTTGAGCTGAAATGACAGGTTTGCATCAAATGTGCTGCCGGCGTAGAAATAAGACTTTTTCCAGCATGGAAACACTATTTTACATTAGAAGAAGCATTTGCAGAGTTTTTCCGTGTGTTTCTGTCATCTGCAGTACCTGGCACTTTCAGGCAAAGCGTTGTGAAAAACAGTCTCGTATTGGCAGGAGCGGTCAAATTTACCGTTTGAGCTGAAATGACAGGTTTGCATCAAATGTGCTGCGGCGTGAAATAAGACTTTTTCCAGCATGGAAACACTATTTTACATTAGAAGAAGCATTTTGCAGAGTTTTCCCGTGTGTTTCTGTCATCTGCAGTACCTGGCACTTTCAGGGCAAACGTTGTGAAAAACAGTCTCGTATTGGCAGGAACGGTCAAATTTTACCGTTTGAGCTGAAATGACAGGTTTGCATCAAATGTGCTGCGGCGTGAAATAAGACTTTTTCCAGCATGGAAACACTATTTTTTAGAAGAAGCATTTTGCAGAGTTTTTCCGTGTGTTTCTGTCATCTGCAGTACCTGGCACTTTCAGGGCAAACGTTGTGAAAAACAGTCTCGTATTGGCAGGAGCGGTCAAATTTTACCGTTTGAGCTGAAATGACAGGTTTGCATCAAATGTGCTGCGGCGTAGAAATAAGACTTTTTCCAGCATGGAAACACTATTTTACATTAGAAGAAGCATTTTGCAGAGTTTTCCGTGTGTTTCTGTCATCTGCAGTACCTGGCACTTTCAGGGCAAGCGTTGTGAAAAACAGTCTCGTATTGGCAGGAACGGTCAAATTTTACCGTTTGAGCTGAAATGACAGGTTTGCATCAAATGTGCTGCGGCGTAGAAGACTTTTCCAGCATGGAAACACTATTTTACATTGAAGAAGCATTTTGCAGAGTTTTCCGTGTGTTTCTGTCATCTGCAGTACCTGGCACTTTCAGGGCAAACGTTGTGAAAAACAGTCTCGTATTGGCAGGAACGGTCAAATTTTACCGTTTGAGCTGAAATGACAGGTTTGCATCAAATGTGCTGCCGGCGTAGAAATAAGACTTTTTCCAGCATGGAAACACTATTTTACATTAGAAGAAGCATTTTGCAGAGTTTTCCGTGTGTTTCTGTCATCTGCAGTACCTGGCACTTTCAGGGCAAGCGTTGTGAAAAACAGTCTCTGGAACGGTCAAATTGGCAGGTTTGAGCTGAAATGACAGGTTTGCATCAAATGTGCTGCGGCGTGAAATAAGACTTTTTTGAAACACTATTTTACATTAGAAGAAGCATTTTGCAGAGTTTTCCCGTGTGTTTCTGTCATCTGCAGTACCTGGCACTTTCAGGGCAAACGTTGTGAAAAACAGTCTCGTATTGGCAGGAACGGTCAAATTTTACCGTTTGAGCTGAAAATGACAGGTTTGCATCAAATGTGCTGCGGCGTAGAAATAAGACTTTTTCCAGCATGGAAACACTATTTTACATTAGAAGAAGCATTTTGCAGAGTTTTCCCGTGTGTTTCTGTCATCTGCAGTACCTGGCACTTTCAGGGCAAACGTTGTGAAAAACAGTCTCGTATTGGCAGGAAGCGGTCAAATTTTACCGTTTGAGCTGAAATGACAGGTTTGCATCAAATGTGCTGCGGCGTAGAAATAAGACTTTTTCCAGCATGGAAACACTATTTTACATTAGAAGAAGCATTTTGCAGAGTTTTCCGTGTGTTTCTGTCATCTGCAGTACCTGGCACTTTCAGGGCAAACGCGTGAAAAACAGTCTCGTATTGGCAGGACGGTCAAATTTTACGTTTTGAGCTGAAATGACAGGTTTGCATCAAATGTGCTGCCGGCGTAGAAATAAGACTTTTTCCAGCATGGAAACACTATTTTACATTAGAAGAAGCATTTTGCAGAGTTTTCCGTGTGTTTCTGTCATCTGCAGTACCTGGCACTTTCAGGGCAAACGTTGTGAAAAACAGTCTCGTATTGGCAGGAGCGGTCAAATTTTACCGTTTGAGCTGAAATGACAGGTTTGCATCAAATGTGCTGCGGCGTAGAAATAAGACTTTTTCCAGCATGGAAACACTATTTTACATTAGAAGAAGCATTTTGCAGAGTTTTCCCGTGTGTTTCTGTCATCTGCAGTACCTGGCACTTTCAGGGCAAACGTTGTGAAAAACAGTCTCGTATTGGCAGGAGCGGTCAAATTTTACCGTTTGAGCTGAAATGACAGGTTTGCATCAAATGTGCTGCGGCGTAGAAATAAGACTTTTCCAGCATGGAAACACTATTTTACATTAGAAGAAGCATTTTGCAGAGTTTTCCGTGTGTTTCTGTCATCTGCAGTACCTGGCACTTTCAGGGCAAACGTTGTGAAAAACAGTCTCGTATTGGCAGGAACGGTCAAATTTTACCGTTTGAGCTGAAATGACAGGTTGCATCAAATGTGCTGCCAGCGTAGAAATAAGACTTTTTTTGGAAACACTATTTTACATTAGAAGAAGCATTTTGCAGAGTTTTCCCGTGTGTTTCTGTCATCTGCAGTACCTGGCACTTTCAGGGCAAACGTTGTGAAAAACAGTCTCGTATTGGCAGGAAGCGGTCAAATTTTACCGTTTGAGCTGAAATGACAGGTTTGCATCAAATGTGCTGCGGCGACAGAAATAAGACTTTTTCCAGCATGAAACACTATTTTACATTAGAAGAAGCATTTTGCAGAGTTTTCCGTGTGTTTCTGTCATCTGCAGTACCTGGCACTTTCAGGGCAAACGTTGTGAAAAACAGTCTCGTATTGGCAGGAGCGGTCAAATTTTACCGTTTGAGCTGAAATGACAGGTTTGCATCAAATGTGCTGCCGGCGTAGAAATAAGACTTTTCCAGCATGGAAACACTATTTTACATTAGAAGAAGCATTTTGCAGAGTTTCCCGTGTGTTTCTGTCATCTGCAGTACCTGGCACTTTCAGGGCAAACGTTGTGAAAAACAGTCTCGTATTGGCAGGAGCGGTCAAATTTTACCGTTTGAGCTGAAATGACAGGTTTGCATCAAATGTGCTGCCGACAGGTTTGCATCATTAGAAGAAGCATTTTGCAGAAGTTTTCCCGTGTGTTTCTGTCATCTGCAGTACCTGGCACTTTCAGGGCAAACGTTGTGAAAAACAGTCTCGTATTGGCAGGAACGGTCAAATTTTACCGTTTGAGCTGAAATGACAGGTTTGCATCAAATGTGCTGCGGCGTAGAAATAAGACTTTTTCCAGCATGGAAACACTATTTTACATTAGAAGAAGCATTTTGCAGAGTTTTCCGTGTGTTTCTGTCATCTGCAGTACCTGGCACTTTCAGGGCAAACGTTGTGAAAAACAGTCTCGTATTGGCAGGAGCGGTCAAATTTTACCGTTTGAGCTGAAATGACAGGTTTGCATCAAATGTGCTGCCGGCGTAGAAATAAGACTTTTTCCAGCATGGAAACACTATTTTACATTAGAAGAAGCATTTTGCAGAGTTTTCCCGTGTGTTTCTGTCATCTGCAGTACCTGGCACTTTCAGAATAGCGTTGTGAAAAACAGTCTCGTATTGGCAGGAACGGTCAAATTTTACCGTTTGAGCTGAAATGACAGGTTTGCATCAAATGTGCTGCCGGCGTAGAAATAAGACTTTTTCCAGCATGGAAACACTATTTTACATTAGAAGAAGCATTTTGCAGAGTTTTCCCGTGTGTTTCTGTCATCTGCAGTACCTGGCACTTTCAGGGCAAACGTTGTGAAAAACAGTCTCGTATTGGCAGGAACGGTCAAATTTTACCGTTTGAGCTGAAATGACAGGTTTGCATCAAATGTGCTGCGGCGTAGAAATAAGACTTTTTCCAGCATGGAAACACTATTTTACATTAGAAGAAGCATTTTGCAGTTTTTTTTCCGTGTGTTTCTGTCATCTGCAGTACCTGGCACTTTCAGGGCAAGCGTTGTGAAAAACAGTCTCGTATTGGCAGGAACGGTCAAATTTTACCGTTTGAGCTGAAATGACAGGTTTGCATCAAATGTGCTGCGGCGTAGAAATAAGACTTTTCCAGCATGGAAACACTATTTTACATTAGAAGAAGCATTTTGCAGAGTTTTCCCGTGTGTTTCTGTCATCTGCAGTACCTGGCACTTTCAGGGCAAACGTTGTGAAAAACAGTCTCGTATTGGCAGGAACGGTCAAATTTTACCGTTTGAGCTGAAATGACAGGTTTGCATCAAATGTGCTGCCGGCGTAGAAATAAGACTTTTTCCAGCATGGAAACACTATTTTACATTAGAAGAAGCATTTTGCAGAGTTTTCCCGTGTGTTTCTGTCATCTGCAGTACCTGGCACTTTCAGGGCAAACGTTGTGAAAAACAGTCTCGTATTGGCAGGAACGGTCAAATTTTACCGTTTGAGCTGAAATGACAGGTTTGCATCAAATGCTGCCGGCGTAGAAATAAGACTTTTTCCAGCATGGAAACACTATTTTACATTAGAAGAAGCATTTTGCAGAGTTTTCCCGTGTGTTTCTGTCATCTGCAGTACCTGGCACTTTCAGGGCAAACGTTGTGAAAAACAGTCTCGTATTGGCAGGAACGGTCAAATTTTACCGTTTGAGCTGAAATGACAGGTTTGCATCAAATGTGCTGCGGCGAAAGGCAAGAAATGGAAAGACAGGTTTGCATTTTCAAATTAGAAGAAGCATTTTGCAGAAACACTATTTCCATTAGAAGAAGCATTTTGCAGTGTTTTCCTGTTTCTGTCATCTGCAGTACCTGGCACTTTCAGGGCAAACGTTGTGAAAAACAGTCTCGTATTGGCAGGAACGGTCAAATTTTACCGTTTGAGCTGAAATGACAGGTTTGCATCAAATGTGCTGCCGGCGTAGAAATAAGACTTTTTCCAGCATGGAAACACTATTTTACATTAGAAGAAGCATTTTGCAGAGTTTTCCCGTGTGTTTCTGTCATCTGCAGTACCTGGCACTTTCAGGGCAAACGTTGTGAAAAACAGTCTCGTATTGGCAGGAACGGTCAAATTTTACCGTTTGAGCTGAAATGACAGGTTTGCATCAAATGTGCTGCCGGCGTAGAAATAAGACTTTTTCCAGCATGGAAACACTATTTTACATTAGAAGAAGCATTTTGCAGAGTTTTCCCGTGTGTTTCTGTCATCTGCAGTACCTGGCACTTTCAGGGCAAGCGTTGTGAAAAACAGTCTCGTATTGGCAGGAACGGTCAAATTTTACCGTTTGAGCTGAAATGACAGGTTTGCATCAAAGTGTGCATTTTGCAGAGTTTTCCCGTGTTTTTGTCATGGAAACACTATTTACATCAGGGCAAGCATTTGAAAAAACAGTCTCGTTTGGCAGGAACCGTCAAATTTTTCCGTTTGAGCTGAAATACAGGTTTGCACTTTCAAAAATGTGCTGCCGGTCAAATTTTACCGTTTAGCTGAAATGACGGTTTGCATCAAATGTGCTTTCCAGCATGGAAAGCAGCATGGAAACATTTTACATTAGAAGAAGCATTTTGCAGAGTTTTCCCGTGTGTTTCTGTCATCTGCAGTACCTGGCACTTTCAGGGCAAACGTTGTGAAAAAAAACAGTCTCGTATTGGCAGGAACGGTCAAATTTTACCGTTTGAGCTGAAATGACAGGTTTGCATCAAATGTGCTGCGAAGAAATAAGACTTTTTCAGCATGGAAACACTATTTTACATTAGAAGAAGCATTTTTTTGCAGAGTGTTTTTCCCGTGTGTTTCTGTCATCTGCAGTACCTGGCACTTTCAGGGCAAACGTTTGCAAAAACAGCATCTCTGAGTATTGGCGGAACGGTCAAATTTTACCGTTTGAGCTGAAATGACAGGTTTGCATCAAATGTGCTGCCGGCGTAGAAATAAGACTTTTTCCAGCATGGAAACACTATTTTACATTAGAAGAAGCATTTTGCAGAGTTTTCCCGTGTGTTTCTGTCATCTGCAGTACCTGGCACTTTCAGGGCAAACGTTGTGAAAAACAGTCTCGTATTGGCAGGAACGGTCAAATTTTACCGTTTGAGCTGAAATGACAGGTTTGCATCAAATGTGCTGCCGGCGTAGAAATAAGACTTTTTCCAGCATGGAAACACTATTTTACATTAGAAGAAGCATTTTGCAGAGTTTTCCCGTGTGTTTCTGTCATCTGCAGTACCTGGCACTTTCAGGGCAAACGTTGTGAAAAACAGTCTCGTATTGGCAGGAACGGTCAAATTTTACCGTTTGAGCTGAAATGACAGGTTTGCATCAAATGTGCTGCCGGCGTGAGAAATAAGACTTTTTTCCAGCATGGAAACACTATTTTACATTAGAAGAAGCATTTTGCAGAGTTTTCCCGTGTGTTTCTGTCATCTGCAGTACCTGGCACTTTCAGGGCAAACGTTGTGAAAAACAGTCTCGTATTGGCAGGAACGGTCAAATTTTACCGTTTGAGCTGAAATGACAGGTTTGCATCAAATGTGCTGCCGGCGTAGAAATAAGACTTTTCCAGCATGGAAACACTATTTTACATTAGAAGAAGCATTTTGCAGAGTTTTCCCGTGTGTTTCTGTCATCTGCAGTACCTGGCACTTTCAGGGCAAACGTTGTGAAAAACAGTCTCGTATTGGCAGGAGCGGTCAAATTTTACCGTTTGAGCTGAAATGACAGGTTTGCATCAAATGCCGGCGTAGAAATAAGACTATTTTTTTCCAGCATGGAAACACTATTTTACATTAGAAGAAGCATTTTGCAGAGTTTTCCGTGTGTTTCTGTCATCTGCAGTACCTGGCACTTTCAGGGCAAGCGTTGTGAAAAACAGTCTCGTATTGGCAGGAACGGTCGGTCTGAAAACAGGTTTGCATCGTTTGAGCTGAAATTGCATGGTTTGCATCAAATGTGCTGCGGCGTAGAAATAAGACTTTTTCCAGCATGGAAACACTATTTTACATTAGAAGAAGCATTTTGCAGAGTTTTCCCGTGTGTTTCTGTCATCTGCAGTACCTGGCACTTTCAGGGCAAACGTTGTGAAAAACAGTCTCGTATTGGCAGGAAGCGGAACGGTCAAATTTTACCGTTTGAGCTGAAATGACAGGTTTGCATCAAATGTGCTGCGGCGTAGAAATAAGACTTTTCCAGCATGGAAACACTATTTTACATTAGAAGAAGCATTTTGCAGAGTTTTTCGTGTGTTTCTGTCATCTGCAGTACCTGGCACTTTCAGGGCAAACGTTGTGAAAAACAGTCTCGTATTGGCAGGAACGGTCAAATTTTACCGTTTGAGCTGAAATGACAGGTTTGCATCAAATGTGCTGCGGCGTAGAAATAAGACTTTTTCCAGCATGGAAACACTATTTTACATTAGAAGAAGCATTTTGCAGAGTTTTCCGTGTGTTTCTGTCATCTGCGGTACCTGGCACTTTCAGGGCAAACGTTGTGAAAAACAGTCTCGTATTGGCAGGAACGGTCAAATTTTACCGTTTGAGCTGAAATGACAGGTTTGCATCAAATGTGCTGCCGGCGTAGAAATAAGACTTTTTCCAGCATGGAAACACTATTTTACATTAGAAGAAGCATTTTGCAGAGTTTTTTTCCGTGTGTTTCTGTCATCTGCAGTACCTGGCACTTTCAGGGCAAACGTTGTGAAAAACAGTCTCGTATTGGCAGGAGCGGTCAAATTTTACCGTTTGAGCTGAAATGACAGGTTTGCATCAAATGTGCTGCTGCGGCGTAGAAATAAGACTTTTTCCAGCATGGAAACACTATTTTACATTAGAAGAAGCATTTTGCAGAGTTTTCCCGTGTGTTTCTGTCATCTGCAGTACCTGGCACTTTCAGGGCAAACGTTGTGAAAAAACAGTCTCGTATTGGCAGGAACGGTCAAATTTTACCGTTTGAGCTGAAATGACAGGTTTGCATCAAATGTGCTGCGGCGTAGAAATAAGACTTTTTCCAGCATGGAAACACTATTTTACATTAGAAGAAGCATTTTGCAGAGTTTTCCGTGTGTTTCTGTCATCTGCAGTACCTGGCACTTTCAGGGCAAACGTTGTGAAAAAACAGTCTCGTATTGGCAGGAAGCGGTCAAATTTTACCGTTTGAGCTGAAATGACAGGTTTGCATCAAATGTGCTGCCGGCGTAGAAATAAGACTTTTTCCAGCATGGAAACACTATTTTACATTAGAAGAAGCATTTTGCAGAGTTTTTCCGTGTGTTTCTGTCATCTGCAGTACCTGGCACTTTCAGGGCAAACGTTGTGAAAAACAGTCTCGTATTGGCAGGAACGGTCAAATTTTACCGTTTGAGCTGAAATGACAGGTTTGCATCAAATGCATTAGAAAAAGACTTTTCCAGCATGGAAACACTATTTTACATTAGAAGAAGCATTTTGCAGAGTTTTCCGTGTGTTTCTGTCATCTGCAGTACCTGGCACTTTCAGGGCAAACGTTGTGAAAAACAGTCTCGTATTGGCAGGAGCGGTCAAATTTTACCGTTTGAGCTGAAATGACAGGTTTGCATCAAATGTGCTGCCGGCGTAGAAATAAGACTTTTTCCAGCATGGAAACACTATTTTACATTAGAAGAAGCATTTTGCAGAGTTTTCCCGTGTGTTTCTGTCATCTGCAGTACCTGGCACTTTCAGGGCAAACGTTGTGAAAAACAGTCTCGTATTGGCAGGAACGGTCAAATTTTACCGTTTGAGCTGAAATGACAGGTTTGCATCAAATGTGCTGCGGCGTAGAAATAAGACTTTTCCAGCATGGAAACACTATTTTACATTAGAAGAAGCATTTTGCAGAGTTTTCCGTGTGTTTCTGTCATCTGCAGTACCTGGCACTTTCAGGGCAAACGTTGTGAAAAACAGTCTCGTATTGGCAGGAGCGGTCAAATTTTACCGTTTGAGCTGAAATGACAGGTTTGCATCAAATGTGCTGCGGCGTAGAAATAAGACTTTTTCCAGCATGGAAACACTATTTTACATTAGAAGAAGCATTTTGCAGAGTTTTCCCGTGTGTTTCTGTCATCTGCAGTACCTGGCACTTTCAGGGCAAACGTTGTGAAAAACAGTCTCGTATTGGCAGGAGCGGTCAAATTTTACCGTTTGAGCTGAAATGACAGGTTTGCATCATTAGAAGAAGCATTTTGCAGAGTTTTCCGTGTGTTTCTGTCATCTGCAGTACCTGGCACTTTCAGGGCAAACGTTGTGAAAAACAGTCTCGTATTGGCAGGAACGGTCAAATTTTACCGTTTGAGCTGAAATGACAGGTTTGCATCAAATGTGCTGCCGGCGTAGAAATAAGACTTTTCCAGCATGGAAACACTATTTTACATTAGAAGAAGCATTTTGCAGAGTTTTCCGTGTGTTTCTGTCATCTGCAGTACCTGGCACTTTCAGGGCAAACGTTGTGAAAAACAGTCTCATATGGCCAGGAACGGTCAAATTTTACCGTTTGAGCTGAAATGACAGGTTTGCATCAAATGTGCTGCCGGCGTAGAAATAAGACTTTTTCCAGCATTGAAACACTATTTTACATTAGAAGAAGCATTTTGCAGAGTTTTCCCGTGTGTTTCTGTCATCTGCAGTACCTGGCACTTTCAGGGCAAACGTTGTGAAAAACAGTCTCGTATTGGCAGGAACGGTCAAATTTTACCGTTTGAGCTGAAATGACAGGTTTGCATCAAATGTGCTGCCGGCGTAGAAATAAGACTTTTTCCAGCATGGAAACACTATTTTACATTAGAAGAAGCATTTTGCAGAGTTTTCCGTGTGTTTCTGTCATCTGCAGTACCTGGCACTTTCAGGGCAAGCGTTGAAAAACAAAAACGGTCAAATTTTAGTGACAGGTTTGCATCAAATTTTATTGGTTTGAGCGGTCATGAATTTTACCGTTTGAAGCTGAAATGAGTTTTCCCGTGTGTTTTGTCATCTGCAGTACCTGGCACTTTCAGGGCGTACGAAATAAGACTTTTTCCAGCATTGGCAGGAACGGTCAAATTTTACGTTTGAGCTGAAAGACAGGTTTGCATTAGAAAATGTGCTTTGGCAGTAGAAATAAGACGTTTTCCAGCATGGTACACTGGCACATTAGAAGAAGCATTTTGCAGAGTTTTCCGTGTGTTTCTGTCATCTGCAGTACCTGGCACTTTCAGGGCAAACGTTGTGAAAAACAGTCTCGTATTGGCAGGAGCGGTCAAATTTTACCGTTTGAGCTGAAATGACAGGTTTGCATCAAATGTGCTGCCGGCGTAGAAATAAGACTTTTCCAGCATGGAAACACTATTTTACATCATAGAAGAAGCATTTTGCAGAGTTTTCCGTGTGTTTCTGTCATCTGCAGTACCTGGCACTTTCAGGGCAAACGTTGTGAAAAACAGTCTCGTATTGGCAGGAACGGTCAAATTTTACCGTTTGAGCTGAAATGACAGGTTTGCATCAAATGTGCTGCCGGCGTAGAAATAAGACTTTTTCCAGCATGGAAACACAGGTTTTACATTAGAAGAAGCATTTTGCAGAGTTTTCCCGTGTGTTTCTGTCATCTGCAGTACCTGGCACTTTCAGGGCAAACGTTGTGAAAAACAGTCTCGTATTGGCAGGAACGGTCAAATTTTACCGTTTGAGCTGAAATGACAGGTTTGCATCAAATGTGCTGCCGGCGTAGAAATAAGACTTTTTCCAGCATGGAAACACTATTTTACATTAGAAGAAGCATTTTGCAGAGTTTTCCCGTGTGTTTCTGTCATCTGCAGTACCTGGCACTTTCAGGGCAAACGTTGTGAAAAACAGTCTCGTATTGGCAGGAACGGTCAAATTTTACCGTTTGAGCTGAAATGACAGGTTTGCATCAAATGTGCTGCCGGCGTAGAAATAAGACTTTTTCCAGCATGGAAACACTATTTTACATTAGAAGAAGCATTTTGCAGAGTTTTCCCGTGTGTTTCTGTCATCTGCAGTACCTGGCACTTTCAGGGCAAACGTTGTGAAAAACAGTCTCGTATTGGCAGGAACGGTCAAATTTTACCGTTTGAGCTGAAATGACAGGTTTGCATCAAATGTGCTGCCGGCGTAGAAATAAGACTTTTTCCAGCATGGAAACACTATTTTACATTAGAAGAAGCATTTTGCAGAGTTTTCCCGTGTGTTTCTGTCATCTGCAGTACCTGGCACTTTCAGGGCAAACGTTGTGAAAAACAGTCTCGTATTGGCAGGAGCGGTCAAAATTTTACCGTTTGAGCTGAAATGACAGGTTTGCATCATTAGAAGAAGCATTTGCAGAGTTTTCCGTGTGTTTCTGTCATCTGAAATACCTGGCACTTTCAGGGCAGCGTTGTGAAAAATAGTCTCGTATTGGCAGGAACGGTCAAATTTTACCGTTTGAGCTGAAATGACAGGTTTGCATCAAAGAAGAAGCATTTTGCAGAGTTTTCCCGTGTGTTTCTGTCATCTGCAGTACCTGGCACTTTCAGGGCAAACGTTGTGAAAAACAGTCTCGTATTGGCAGGAACGGTCAAATTTTACCGTTTGAGCTGAAATGACAGGTTTGCATCAAATGTGCTGCCGGCGTAGAAATAAGACTTTTTCCAGCATGGAAACACTATTTTACATTAGAAGAAGCATTTTGCAGAGTTTTTTCCCGTGTGTTTCTGTCATCTGCAGTACCTGGCACTTTCAGGGCAAACGTTGTGAAAAACAGTCTCGTATTGGCAGGGCGGTCAAATTTTACCGTTTGAGCTGAAATGACAGGTTTGCATCAAATGTGCTGCCGGCGTAGAAATAAGACTTTTTCCAGCATGGAAACACTATTTTACATTAGAAGAAGCATTTTGCAGAGTTTTCCCGTGTGTTTCTGTCATCTGCAGTACCTGGCACTTTCAGGGCAAACGTTGTGAAAAACAGTCTCGTATTGGCAGGAGCGGTCAAATTTTACCGTTTGAGCTGAAATGACAGGTTTGCATCAAATGTGCTGCGGCGTAGAAATAAGTTTTTTTCAGCATGGAAACACTATTTTACAGGTTTGCATTAGAAGAAGCATTTTTTGCAGCATTTTGCAGAGTTTTTCCGTGTGTTTCTGTCATCTGCAGTACCTGGCACTTTCAGGGCAAACGTTGTGAAAAACAGTCTCGTATTGGCAGGAGCGGTCAAATTTTACCGTTTGAGCTGAAATGACAGGTTTGCATCAAATGTGCTGCCGGCGTAGAAATAAGACTTTTTCCAGCATGGAAACACTATTTTACATTAGAAGAAGCATTTTGCAGAGTTTTCCGTGTGTTTCTGTCATCTGCAGTACCTGGCACTTTCAGGGCAAACGTTGTGAAAAACAGTCTCGTATTGGCAGGAAGCGGTCAAATTTTACCGTTTGAGCTGAAATGACAGGTTTGCATCAAATGTGCTGCCGGCGTGAAATAAGACTTTTCCAGCATGGAAAGCTATTTTACATTAGAAGAAGCATTTTGCAGAGTTTTTCCGTGTGTTTCTGTCATCTGCAGTACCTGGCACTTTCAGGGCAAACGTTGTGAAAAACAGTCTCGTATTGGCAGGAGCGGTCAAATTTTACCGTTTGAGCTGAAATGACAGGTTTGCATCAAATGTGCTGCCGGCGTAGAAATAAGACTTTTTCCAGCATGGAAACACTATTTTACATTAGAAGAAGCATTTTGCAGAGTTTTTCCGTGTGTTTCTGTCATCTGCAGTACCTGGCACTTTCAGGGCAAACGTTGTGAAAAACAGTCTCGTATTGGCAGGAGCGGTCAAATTTTACCGTTTGAGCTGAAATGACAGGTTTGCATCAAATGTGCTGCCGGCGTAGAAATAAGACTTTTTCCAGCATGGAAACACTATTTTACATTAGAAGAAGCATTTTGCAGAAACAGTTTTCCGTGTGTTTCTGTCATCTGCAGTACCTGGCACTTTCAGGGCAAACGTTGTGAAAAACAGTCTCGTATTGGCAGGAGCGGTCAAATTTTACCGTTTGAGCTGAAATGACAGGTTTGCATCAAATGTGCTGCGGCGTGAAATAAGACTTTTTCCAGCATGGAAACACTATTTTACATTAGAAGAAGCATTTTGCAGAGTTTTCCCGTGTGTTTCTGTCATCTGCAGTACCTGGCACTTTCAGGGCAAACGTTGTGAAAAACAGTCTCGTATTGGCAGGAACGGTCAAATTTTACCGTTTGAGCTGAAATGACAGGTTTGCATCATTAGAAGAAGCATTTTGCAGAGTTTTCCGTGTGTTTCTGTCATCTGCAGTACCTGGCACTTTCAGGGCAAACGTTGTGAAAAACAGTCTCGTATTGGCAGGAGCGGTCAAATTTTACCGTTTGAGCTGAAATGACAGGTTTGCATCAAATGTGCTGCGGCGTAGAAATAAGACTTTTTCCAGCATGGAAACACTATTTTACATTAGAAGAAGCATTTTGCAGAGTTTTCCGTGTGTTTCTGTCATCTGCAGTACCTGGCACTTTCAGGGCAAACGTTGTGAAAAACAGTCTCGTATTGGCAGGAGCGGTCAAATTTTACCGTTTGAGCTGAAATGACAGGTTTGCATCAAATGTGCTGCCGGCGTAGAAATAAGACTTTTCCAGCATGGAAACACTATTTTACATTAGAAGAAGCATTTTGCAGAGTTTTCCCGTGTGTTTTCACTATTTGTCATCTGCAGTACCTGGCACTTTCAGGGCAAACGTTGTGAAAAACAGTCTCGTATTGGCAGGAACGGTCAAATTTTACCGTTTGAGCTGAAATGACAGGTTTGCATCAAATGTGCTGCCGGCGTAGAAATAAGACTTTTTCCAGCATGGAAACACTATTTTACATTAGAAGAAGCATTTTGCAGAGTTTTCCGTGTGTTTCTGTCATCTGCAGTACCTGGCACTTTCAGGGCAAACGTTGTGAAAAACAGTCTCGTATTGGCAGGAGCGGTCAAATTTTACCGTTTGAGCTGAAATGACAGGTTTGCATCATTAGAAGAAGCATTTTGCAGAGTTTTCCCGTGTGTTTCTGTCATCTGAAGTACCTGGCTATTTTCAGGGAATAAGCGTTTGGCAGTCTCGTATTGGCAGGAGCGGTCAAATTTTACCGTTTGAGCTGAAATGAAGAAGCATTTTGCAGATTTTCAAATGTGTTTCTGTCATCTGCAGTACCTGGCAAATAAGACTTTTTCCAGCATGGAAACACTATTTTACATTAGAAGAAGCATTTTGCAGAGTTTTTCCCGTGTGTTTCTGTCATCTGCAGTACCTGGCACTTTCAGGGCAAACGTTGTGAAAAACAGTCTCGTATTGGCAGGAGCGGTCAAATTTTACCGTTTGAGCTGAAATGACAGGTTTGCATCAAATGTGCTGCGGCGTAGAAATAAGACTTTTTCCAGCATGGAAACACTATTTTACATTAGAAGAAGCATTTTGCAGAGTTTTCCCGTGTGTTTCTGTCATCTGCAGTACCTGGCACTTTCAGGGCAAACGTTGTGAAAAACAGTCTCGTATTGGCAGGAGCGGTCAAATTTTACCGTTTGAGCTGAAATGACAGGTTTGCATCAAATGTGCTGCCGGCGTAGAAATAAGACTTTTTCCAGCATGGAAACACTATTTTACATTAGAAGAAGCATTTTGCAGAGTTTTTCCGTGTGTTTCTGTCATCTGCAGTACCTGGCACTTTCAGGGCAAACGTTGTGAAAAACAGTCTCGTATTGGCAGGAGCGGTCAAATTTTACCGTTTGAGCTGAAATGACAGGTTTGCATCAAATGTGCTGCGGCGTAGAAATAAGACTTTTTCCAGCATGGAAACACTATTTTACATTAGAAGAAGCATTTTGCAGAGTTTTCCGTGTGTTTCTGTCATCTGCAGTACCTGGCACTTTCAGGGCAAACGTTGTGAAAAACAGTCTCGTATTGGCAGGAGCGGTCAAATTTTACCGTTTGAGCTGAAATGACAGGTTTGCATCAAATGTGCTGCGGCGTAGAAATAAGACTTTTTCCAGCATGGAAACACTATTTTACATTTGAAGAAGCATTTGCAGAGTTTTCCCGTGTGTTTCTGTCATCTGCAGTACCTGGCACTTTCAGGGCAAACGTTGTGAAAAACAGTCTCGTATTGGCAGGAACGGTCAAATGTTACCGTGTGAGCTGAAATGACAGGTTTGCATCAGAAAAGCGTAGAAATAAGACTGTTTTCCAGCATGGAAACACTATTTTACATTAGAAGAAGCATTTTGCAGAGTTTTCCCGTGTGTTTCTGTCATCTGCAGTACCTGGCACTTTCAGGGCAAGCGTTGTGAAAAACAGTCTCGTATTGGCAGGAGCGGTCAAATTTTACCGTTTGAGCTGAAATGACAGGTTTGCATCAAATGTGCTGCCGGCGTAGAAATAAGACTTTTTCCAGCATGGAAACACTATTTTACCTTAGAAGAAGCTTTTTGCAGAGTTTTCCCGTGTGTTTCTGTCATCTGCAGTACCTGGCACTTTCAGGGCAAACGTTGTGAAAAACAGTCTCGTATTGGCAGGAG
Organism: Toxotes chatareus; assembly: GCA_016801885.1. Taxonomy (NCBI): domain Eukaryota; kingdom Metazoa; phylum Chordata; class Actinopteri; family Toxotidae; genus Toxotes; species Toxotes chatareus. Next base: position 59,088 of record JAFBJY010001191.1, on the reverse strand, counting down.
CGGTCAAATTTTACCGTTTGAGCTGAAATGACAGGTTTGCATCAAATGTGCTGCGGCGTAGAAATAAGACTTTTTCCAGCATGGAAACACTATTTTACATTAGAAGAAGTTTTCCCCGTGTTTTGCAGAGTTTTCAGTCTCGTATTGTGTTTCTGTCATCTGCAGTACCTGGCACTTTCAGGGCAAACGTTGTGAAAAACAGTCTCGTATTGGCAGGAGCGGTCAAATTTTACCGTTTGAGCTGAAATGACAGGTTTGCATCAAATGTGCTGCCGGCGTAGAAATAAGACTTTTTCCAGCATGGAAACACTATTTTACATTAGAAGAAGCATTTTGCAGAGTTTTCCCGTGTGTTTCTGTCATCTGCAGTACCTGGCACTTTCAGGGCAAGCGTTGTGAAAAACAGTCTCGTATTGGCAGGAACGGTCAAATTTTACCGTTTGAGCTGAAATGACAGGTTTGCATCAAATGTGCTGCCGGCGTAGAAATAAGACTTTTCCAGCATGGAAACACTATTTTACATTAGAAGAAGCATTTTTTGCAGTTTTTCCGTGTGTTTCTGTCATCTGCAGTACCTGGCACTTTCAGGGCAAACGTTGTGAAAAACAGTCAGTCTCGTATTGGCAGGAGCGGTCAAATTTTACCGTTTGAGCTGAAATGACAGGTTTGCATCAAATGTGCTGCCGGCGTAGAAATAAGACAGTTTTTTCCAGCATGGAAACACTATTTTACATTAGAAGAAGCATTTTGCAGAGTTTTCCGTGTGTTTCTGTCATCTGCAGTACCTGGCACTTTCAGGGCAAACGTTGTGAAAAACAGTCTCGTATTGGCAGGAGCGGTCAAATTTTACCGTTTGAGCTGAAATGACAGGTTTGCATCAAATGTGCTGCGGCGTGAAATAAGACTTTTCCAGCATGGAAACACTATTTTACATTAGAAGAAGCATTTTGCAGAGTTTTCCCGTGTGTTTCTGTCATCTGCAGTACCTGGCACTTTCAGGGCAAACGTTGTGAAAAACAGTCTCGTATTGGCAGGAGCGGTCAAATTTTACCGTTTGAGCTGAAATGACAGGTTTGCATCAAATGTGCTGCCGGCGTAGAAATAAGACTTTTTCCAGCATGGAAACACTATTTTACATTAGAAGAAGCATTTTGCAGAGTTTTCCCGTGTGTTTCTGTCATCTGCAGTACCTGGCACTTTCAGGGCAAACGTTGTGAAAAACAGTCTCGTCGTATTGGCAGGAGCGTTTGAGCTGAAAAATTTACCGTTTGAGCTGAAATGACAGGTTTGCATCAAATGTGCTGCGGCGTAGAAATAAGACTTTTCCAGCATGGAAACACTATTTTACATTAGAAGAAGCATTTTGCAGAGTTTTTCCCGTGTGTTTCTGTCATCTGCAGTACCTGGCACTTTCAGGGCAAACGTTGTGAAAAACAGTCTCGTATTGGCAGGAGCGGTCAAATTTTACCGTTTGAGCTGAAATGACAGGTTTGCATCAAATGTGCTGCCGGCGTAGAAATAAGACTTTTTCCAGCATGAAACACTATTTTACATTAGAAGAAGCATTTTGCAGAGTTTTCCCGTGTGTTTCTGTCATCTGCAGTACCTGGCACTTTCAGGGCAAACGTTGTGAAAAACAGTCTCGTATTGGCAGGAGCGGTCAAATTTTACCGTTTGAGCTGAAATGACAGGTTTGCATCAAATGTGCTGCCGGCGTAGAAATAAGACTTTTCCAGCATGGAAACACTATTTTACATTAGAAGAAGCATTTTGCAGAGTTTTCCCGTGTGTTTCTGTCATCTGCAGTACCTGGCACTTTCAGGGCAAACGTTGTGAAAAACAGTCTCGTATTGGCAGGAGCGGTCAAATTTTACCGTTTGAGCTGAAATGACAGGTTTGCATCAAATGTGCTGCGGCGTAGAAATAAGACTTTTCCAGCATGGAAACACTATTTTACATTAGAAGAAGCATTTTGCAGAGTTTTCCGTGTGTTTCTGTCATCTGCAGTACCTGGCACTTTCAGGGCAAACGTTGTGAAAAACAGTCTCGTATTGGCAGGAAGCGGTCAAATTTTACCGTTTGAGCTGAAATGACAGGTTTGCATCAAATGCTGCGAAGAAGGCGTCCAGAAATAAGACTTTTTCCAGCATGGAAACACTATTTTACATTAGAAGAAGCATTTTGCAGGGGAGTTTTCCGTGTGTTTCTGTCATCTGCAGTACCTGGCACTTTCAGGGCAAGCGTTGTGAAAACAGTCTGCATCAAATTGGCTGGAGCGGTCAAATTTTACCGTTTGAGCTGAAATGACACTATTTTGCATCAAATGTGCTGCCGGCGTAGAAATAAGACTTTTTCCAGCATGGAAACACTTTTACCGTTTGAGCTTTTTGAAGAAGCATTTTGCAGAGTTTTCCCGTGTGTTTCTGTCATCTGCAGTACCTGGCACTTTCAGGGCAAACGTTGTGAAAAACAGTCTCGTATTGGCAGGAGCGGTCAAATTTTACCGTTTGAGCTGAAATGACAGGTTTGCATCAAATGTGCTGCCGGCGTAGAAATAAGACTTTTCCAGCATGGAAACACTATTTACATTAGAAGAAGCATTTTGCAGAGTTTTCCCGTGTGTTTCTGTCATCTGCAGTACCTGGCACTTTCAGGGCAAACGTTGTGAAAAACAGTCTCAAATGTATTGGCAGGAGCGGTCAAATTTTACCGTTTGAGCTGAAATGACAGGTTTGCATCAAATGTGCTGCGGCGTAGAAATAAGATTTTTTTCCAGCATGGAAACACTATTTTACATTAGAAGAAGCATTTTGCAGAGTTTTTCCGTGTGTTTCTGTCATCTGCAGTACCTGGCACTTTCAGGGCAAGCGTTGTGAAAAACAGTCTCGTATTGGCAGGAGCGGTCAAATTTTACCGTTTGAGCTGAAATGACAGGTTTGCATCAAATGTGCTGCCGGCGTAGAAATAAGACTTTTTCCAGCATGGAAACACTATTTTACATTAGAAGAAGCATTTTGCAGAGTTTTCCCGTGTGTTTCTGTCATCTGCAGTACCTGGCACTTTCAGGGCAAACGTTGTGAAAAACAGTCTCGTATTGGCAGGAGCGGTCAAATTTTACCGTTTGAGCTGAAATGACAGGTTTGCATCAAATGTGCTGCCGGCGTAGAAATAAGACTTTTTCCAGCATGGAAACACTATTTTACATTAGAAGAAGCATTTTGCAGAGTTTTCCGTGTGTTTCTGTCATCTGCAGTACCTGGCACTTTCAGGGCAAACGTTGTGAAAAACAGTCTCGTATTGGCAGGAGCGGTCAAATTTTACCGTTTGAGCTGAAATGACAGGTTTGCATCAAATGTGCTGCCGGCGTAGAAATAAGACTTTTTCCAGCATGGAAACACTATTTTACATTAGAAGAAGCATTTTGCAGAGTTTTCCCGTGTGTTTCTGTCATCTGCAGTACCTGGCACTTTCAGGGCAAACGTTGTGAAAAACAGTCTCGTATTGGCAGGAAGCGGTCAAATTTTACCGTTTGAGCTGAAATGACAGGTTTGCATCATTAGAAGAAATGTGTTTCTGTCATCTGCGGTACCTGGCACTTTCAGGGAAAGCGTTGTGAAAAACAGTCTTATTGGCAGCGGTCAAATTTTACCGTTTGAGCTGAAATGACAGGTTTGCATCAAATCATTAGAAGAAGAAACACATTTTACAGAAGCATTTTGTTTTCCCGTGTGTTTCTGTCATCTGCGGTACCTGGCACTTTCAGGGCAAACGTTGTGAAAAACAGTCTCGTATTGGCAGGAGCGGTCAAATTTTACCGTTTGAGCTGAAATGACAGGTTTGCATCAAATGTGCTGCCGGCGTAGAAATAAGACTTTTTCCAGCATGGAAACACTATTTTACATTAGAAGAAGCATTTTGCAGAGTTTTTCCGTGTGTTTCTGTCATCTGCAGTACCTGGCACTTTCAGGGCAAGCGTTGTGAAAAACAGTCTCGTATATTGGCAGGAGCGGTCAAATTTTACCGTTTGAGCTGAAATGACAGGTTTGCATCAAATGTGCTGCGGCGTAGAAATAAGACTTTTTCCAGCATGGAAACACTATTTTACATTAGAAGAAGCATTTTGCAGAGTTTTTTCCGTGTGTTTCTGTCATCTGCAGTACCTGGCACTTTCAGGGCAAACGTTGTGAAAAACAGTCTCGTATTGGCAGGAGCGGTCAAATTTTACCGTTTGTTTGAGCTGAAATGACAGGTTTGCATCAAATGTGCTGCTGCGGCGTAGAAATAAGACTTTTCCAGCATGGAAACACTATTTTACATTAGAAGAAGCATTTTGCAGAGTTTTCCGTGTGTTTCTGTCATCTGCAGTACCTGGCACTTTCAGGGCAAACGTTGTGAAAAACAGTCTCGTATTGGCAGGAGCGGTCAAATTTTACCGTTTGAGCTGAAATGACAGGTTTGCATCAAATGTGCTGCCGGCGTAGAAATAAGACTTTTTCCAGCATGGAAACACTATTTTACATTAGAAGAAGCATTTTGCAGAGTTTTCCCGTGTGTTTCTGTCATCTGCAGTACCTGGCACTTTCAGGGCAAGCGTTGTGAAAAACAGTCTCGTATTGGCAGGAACGGTCAAATTTTACCGTTTGAGCTGAAATGACAGGTTTGCATCAAATGTGCTGCGGCGTAGAAATAAGACTTTTCCAGCATGGAAACACTATTTTACATTAGAAGAAGCATTTTGCAGAGTTTTCCCGTGTGTTTCTGTCATCTGCAGTACCTGGCACTTTCAGGGCAAACGTTGTGAAAAACATCTCGTATTGGCAGGAGCGGTCAAATTTTACCGTTTGAGCTGAAATGACAGGTTTGCATCAAATGTGCTGCTGCGGCTGAAAACGTTGTGAAAAACAGTCTCATATTGGCAGGACTGAAATTTTGCATCAAATGTGCTGGTAGAAATAAGACAGCTACTATTTTACATTAGAAGAAGCATTTTGCAGAGTTTTCCGTGTGTTTCTGTCATCTGCAGTACCTGGCACTTTCAGGGCAAGCGTTGTGAAAAACAGTCTCGTATTGGCAGGAGCGGTCAAATTTTACCGTTTGAGCTGAAATGACAGGTTTGCATCAAATGTGCTGCGGCGTAGAAATAAGACTTTTTCCAGCATGGAAACACTATTTTACATTAGAAGAAGCATTTTGCAGAGTTTTCCGTGTGTTTCTGTCATCTGCAGTACCTGGCACTTTCAGGGCAAACGTTGTGAAAAACAGTCTCGTTGGCAGGAGCGGTCAAATTTTACCGTTTGAGCTGAAATGACAGGTCAAAATTTGCCGGTTTTTTTCCAGCATGGAAACACTATTTTACATAGAAGAAGCATTTGCAGAGTTTTCCCGTGTGTTTCTGTCATCTGCAGTACCTGGCACTTTCAGGGCAAACGTTGTGAAAAACAGTCTCGTATTGGCAGGAAGCGGTCAAATTTTACCGTTTGAGCTGAAATGACAGGTTTGCATCAAATGTGCTGCCGGCGTAGAAATATTTTACATTAGAAGAAGCATTTTGCAGAGTTTTCCGTGTGTTTCTGTCATCTGCAGTACCTGGCACTTTCAGGGCAAGCGTTGTGAAAAACAGTCTCGTATTGGCAGGAGCGGTCAAATTTTACCGTTTGAGCTGAAATGACAGGTTTGCATCAAATGTGCTGCGGCGTAGAAATAAGACTTTTCCAGCATGGAAACACTATTTTACATTAGAAGAAGCATTTTGCAGAGTTTTCCCGTGTGTTTCTGTCATCTGCAGTACCTGGCACTTTCAGGGCAAACGTTGTGAAAAACAGTCTCGTATTGGCAGGAGCGGTCAAATTTTACCGTTTGAGCTGAAATGACAGGTTTGCATCAAATGTGCTGCGGCGTAGAAATAAGACTTTTTCCAGCATGGAAACACTATTTTACATTAGAAGAAGCATTTTGCAGAGTTTTCCCGTGTGTTTCTGTCATCTGCAGTACCTGGCACTTTCAGGGCAAACGTTGTGAAAAACAGTCTCGTATTGGCAGGAACGGTCAAATTTTACCGTTTGAGCTGAAATGACAGGTTTGCATCAAATGTGCTGCGGCGTAGAAATAAGACTTTTTCCAGCATGGAAACACTATTTTACATTAGAAGAAGCATTTTGCAGAGTTTTCCCGTGTGTTTCTGTCATCTGCAGTACCTGGCACTTTCAGGGCAAACGTTGTGAAAAACAGTCTCGTATTGGCAGGAGCGGTCAAATTTTACCGTTTGAGCTGAAATGACAGGTTTGCATCAAATGTGCTGCGGCGTAGAAATAAGACTTTTTCAGCATGGAAACACTATTTTACATTAGAAGAAGCATTTTGCAGAGTTTTCCCGTGTGTTTCTGTCATCTGCAGTACCTGGCACTTTCAGGGCAAACGTTGTGAAAAACACAGTCTGAAATGACAGGTTTGCATATTGGCAGAAGCGGTCAAATTTTACCGTTTGAGCTGAAATGACAGGTTTGCATCAAATGTGCTGCCGGCGTAGAAATAAGACTTTTTCCAGCATGGAAACACTATTTTACATTAGAAGAAGCATTTTGCAGAGTTTTCCCGTGTGTTTCTGTCATCTGCAGTACCTGGCACTTTCAGGGCAAACGTTGTGAAAAACAGTCTCGTATTGGCAGGAGCGGTCAAATTTTACCGTTTGAGCTGAAATGACAGGTTTGCATCAAATGTGCTGCCGGCGTAGAAATAAGACTTTTCCAGCATGGAAACACTATTTTACATTAGAAGAAGCATTTTGCAGAGTTTTCCCGTGTGTTTCTGTCATCTGCAGTACCTGGCACTTTCAGGGCAAACGTTGTGAAAAACAGTCTCGTATTGGCAGGAGCGGTCAAATTTTACCGTTTGAGCTGAAATGACAGGTTTGCATCAAATGTGCTGCGGCGTAGAAATAAGACTTTTTCCAGCATGGAAACACTATTTTACATTAGAAGAAGCATTTTGCAGAGTTTTTCCGTGTGTTTCTGTCATCTGCAGTACCTGGCACTTTCAGGGCAAACGTTGTGAAAAACAGTCTCGTATTGGCAGGAGCGGTCAAATTTTACCGTTTGAGCTGAAATGACAGGTTTGCATCAAATGTGCTGCGGCGTCATCTGCAGAAATAAGAAACAGTCTCGTATTGGCAGGAGCGGTCCAAATTTTTTCCAGCATGGAAACACTATTTTACATTAGAAGAAGCATTTTGCAGAGTTTTCCCGTGTGTTTCTGTCATCTGCAGTACCTGGCACTTTCAGGGCAAACGTTGTGAAAAACAGTCTCGTATTGGCAGGAGCGGTCAAATTTTACCGTTTGAGCTGAAATGACAGGTTTGCATCAAATGTGCTGCCGGCGTAGAAATAAGACTTTTTCCAGCATGGAAACACTATTTTACATTAGAAGAAGCATTTTGCAGAGTTTTCCCGTGTGTTTCTGTCATCTGCAGTACCTGGCACTTTCAGGGCAAGCGTTGTGAAAAACGTTGTGAATTGGCAGGAACGGTCAAATTTTCTCGTTTGAGCTGAAATGACAGGTTTGGTCAAATTTTACCGTTTGAGCTGAAATGACAGGTTTGCATCAAATGTGCTGCATGACAGGTTTGCATCAAAGTAGAAATAAGACTTTTTCCAGCATGGAAACACTATTTTACATTAGAAGAAGCATTTTGCAGAGTTTTCCCGTGTGTTTCTGTCATCTGCAGTACCTGGCACTTTCAGGGCAAACGTTGTGAAAAACAGTCTCGTATTGGCAGGAGCGGTCAAATTTTACCGTTTGAGCTGAAATGACAGGTTTGCATCAAATGTGCTGCGGCGTAGAAATAAGACTTTTCCAGCATGGAAACACTATTTTACATTAGAAGAAGCATTTTGCAGAGTTTTCCGTGTGTTTCTGTCATCTGCAGTACCTGGCACTTTCAGGGCAAGCGTTGTGAAAAAACAGTCTCGTATTGGCAGGAGCGGTCAAATTTTACCGTTTGAGCTGAAATGACAGGTTTGCATCAAATGTGCTGCGGCGTAGAAATAAGACTTTTCCAGCATGGAAACACTATTACACGAAAGAAGAAGCATTTTGCAGAGTTTTTCCGTGTGTTTCTGTCATCTGCAGTACCTGGCACTTTCAGGGCAAACGTTGAAAAACAGTGAAAAACAGTCTCGTATTGGCTGAAATGACGGTCAAATTTTACCGTTTGAGCTGAAATGACAGGTTTGCATCAAATGTGCTGCCGGCGTAGAAATAAGACTTTTTCCAGCATGGAAACACTATTTTACATTAGAAGAAGCATTTTGCAGAGTTTTTCCGTGTGTTTCTGTCATCTGCAGTACCTGGCACTTTCAGGGCAAAGCGTTGTGAAAAACAGTCTCGTATTGGCAGGAGCGGTCAAATTTTACCGTTTGAGCTGAAATGACAGGTTTGCATCAAATGTGCTGCGGCGTAGAAATAAGACTTTTTCCAGCATGGAAACACTATTTTACATTAGAAGAAGCATTTTGCAGAGTTTTCCCGTGTGTTTCTGTCATCTGCAGTACCTGGCACTTTCAGGGCAAACGTTGTGAAAAACAGTCTCGTATTGGCAGGAGCGGTCAAATTTTACCGTTTGAGCTGAAATGACAGGTTTGCATCAAATGTGCTGCCGGCGTAGAAATAAGACTTTTTGGAAACACTATTTTACATTAGAAGAAGCATTTTGCAGAGTTTTTTCCGTGTGTTTTGTCATCTGCAGTACCTGGCACTTTCAGGGCAAGCGTTGTGAAAAGAAGCATTTTGGCAGGAGCGGCACCGTTTGAGCTGAGTTTTCCGTGTGTTTTTCTGTCATCTGCAGTACCTGGCACTTTCAGGGGCAAGCGTTGTGAAAAACAGTCTCGTATTGGCAGGAGCGGTCAAATTTTACCGTTTGAGCTGAAATGACAGGTTTGCATCAAATGTGCTGCGGCGTGAAATAAGACTTTTCCAGCATGGAAACACTATTTTACATTAGAAGAAGCATTTTGCAGAGTTTTCCCGTGTGTTTCTGTCATCTGCAGTACCTGGCACTTTCAGGGCAAACGTTGTGAAAAACAGTCTCGTATTGGCAGGAGCGGTCAAATTTTACCGTTTGAGCTGAAATGACAGGTTTGCATCAAATGTGCTGCCGGCGTAGAAATAAGACTTTTTCCAGCATGGAAACACTATTTTACATTAGAAGAAGCATTTTGCAGAGTTTTCCGTGTGTTTCTGTCATCTGCAGTACCTGGCACTTTCAGGGGCAAACGTTGTGAAAAACAGTCTCGTATTGGCTGGAGACGGTCAAATTTTACCGTTTGAGCTGAAATGACAGGTTTGCATCAAATGTGCTGCGGCGTGAAATAAGACTTTTTTCCAGCATGGAAACACTATTTTACATTAGAAGAAGCATTTTGCAGAGTTTTCCCGTGTGTTTCTGTCATCTGCAGTACCTGGCACTTTCAGGGCAAACGTTGTGAAAAACAGTCTCGTATTGGCAGGAGCGGTCAAATTTTACCGTTTGAGCTGAAATGACAGGTTTGCATCAAATGTGCTGCGGCGTAGAAATAAGACTTTTTCAGCATGGAAACACTATTTTACATTAGAAGAAGCATTTGCATCATTAGAAGAAGCATTTTGCAGAGTTTTCCCGTGTGTTTCTGTCATCTGCAGTACCTGGCACTTTCAGGGCAAGCGTTGTGAAAAACAGTCTCGTATTGGCAGGAGCGGTCAAATTTTACCGTTTGAGCTGAAATGACAGGTTTGCATCAAATGTGCTGCGGCGTGAAATAAGACTTTTTCCAGCATGGAAACACTATTTTACATTAGAAGAAGCATTTTGCAGTTTTTCCCGTGTGTTTCTGTCATCTGCAGTACCTGGCACTTTCAGGGCAAGCGTTGTGAAAAACAGTCTCGTATTGGCAGGAGCGGTCAAATTTTACCGTTTGAGCTGAAATGACAGGTTTGCATCAAATGTGCTGCGGCGTAGAAATAAGACTTTTCCAGCATGGAAACACTATTTTACATTAGAAGAAGCATTTTGCAGAAGCATTTTTCCGTGTGTTTCTGTCATCTGCAGTACCTGGCACTTTCAGGGCAAACGTTGTGAAAAACAGTCTCGTATTGGCAGGAGCGGTCAAATTTTACCGTTTGAGCTGAAATGACAGGTTTGCATCAAATGTGCTGCGGCGTAGAAATAAGACTTTTCCAGCATGGAAACACTATTTTACATTAGAAGAAGCATTTTGCAGAGTTTTCCGTGTGTTTCTGTCATCTGCAGTACCTGGCACTTTCAGGGCAAACGTTGTGAAAAACAGTCTCGTATTGGCAGGAGCGGTCAAATTTTACCGTTTGAGCTGAAATGACAGGTTTGCATCAAATGCTGCTGCGGCGAAATAAGACTTTTTCCAGCATGGAAACACTATTTTACATTAGAAGAAGCATTTTGCAGAGTTTTTCCGTGTGTTTCTGTCATCTGCAGTACCTGGCACTTTCAGGGCAAACGTTGTGAAAAACAGTCTCGTATTGATTGGCAGGAGCGGTCAAATTTTACCGTTTGAGCTGAAATGACAGGTTTGCATCAAATGTGCTGCGGCGTAGAAATAAGACTTTTCCAGCATGGAAACACTATTTTACATTAGAAGAAGCATTTTGCAGTTTTTCCGTGTGTTTCTGTCATCTGCAGTACCTGGCACTTTCAGGGCAAGCGTTGTGAAAAACAGTCTCGTATTGGCAGGAGCGGTCAAATTTTACCGTTTGAGCTGAAATGACAGGTTTGCATCAAATGTGCTGCCGGCGTAGAAATAAGACTTTTTCAGCATGGAAACACTATTTTACATTAGAAGAAGCATTTTGCAGAGTTTTCCCGTGTGTTTCTGTCATCTGCAGTACCTGGCACTTTCAGGGCAAACGTTGTGAAAAACAGTCTCGTATTGGCAGGAGCGGTCAAATTTTACCGTTTGAGCTGAAATGACAGGTTTGCATCAAATGTGCTGCCGGCGTAGAAATAAGACTTTTTCCAGCATGGAAACACTATTTTACATTAGAAGAAGCATTTTGCAGAGTTTTCCGTGTGTTTCTGTCATCTGCAGTACCTGGCACTTTCAGGGCAAGCGTTGTGAAAAAACAGTCTCGTATTATTGGCAGGAGCGGTCAAATTTTACCGTTTGAGCTGAAATGACAGGTTTGCATCAAATGTGCTGCCGGCGTGAAAGAAGAAGCATTTTTTAGAAGAAGCATTTTGCAGAGTTTTCCCGTGTGTTTCTGTCATCTGCAGTACCTGGCACTTTCAGGGCAAACGTTGTGAAAAACAGTCTCGTATTGGCAGGAGCGGTCAAATTTTACCGTTTGAGCTGAAATGACAGGTTTGCATCAAATGTGCTGCCGGCGTGAAATAAGACTTTTTCCAGCATGGAAACACTATTTTACATTAGAAGAAGCATTTTGCAGAGTTTTTCCGTGTGTTTCTGTCATCTGCAGTACCTGGCACTTTCAGGGCAAGCGTTGTGAAAAACAGTCTCGTATTGGCAGGAGCGGTCAAATTTTACCGTTTGAGCTGAAATGACAGGTTTGCATCAAATGTGCTGCGGCGTAGAAATAAGACTTTTTCCAGCATGGAAACACTATTTTACATTAGAAGAAGCATTTTGCAGAGTTTTCCCGTGTGTTTCTGTCATCTGCAGTACCTGGCACTTTCAGGGCAAACGTTGTGAAAAACAGTCTCGTATTGGCAGGAGCGGTCAAATTTTACCGTTTGAGCTGAAATGACAGGTTTGCATCAAATGTGCTGCCGGCGTAGAAATAAGACTTTTTCCAGCATTTCCAGCATGGAAACACTATTTTACATTAGAAGAAGCATTTTGCAGAGCATTTTGCAAATTTTCCCGTGTGTTTCTGTCATCTGCAGTACCTGGCACTTTCAGGGCAAACGTTGTGAAAAACAGTCTCGTATTGGCAGGAGCGGTCAAATTTTACCGTTTGAGCTGAAATGACAGGTTTGCATCAAATGTGCTGCGGCGTGAAATAAGACTTTTTCCAGCATGGAAACACTATTTTACATTAGAAGAAGCATTTTGCAGAGTTTTCCCGTGTGTTTCTGTCATCTGCAGTACCTGGCACTTTCAGGGCAAACGTTGTGAAAAACAGTCTCGTATTGGCAGGAGCGGTCAAAAATTTTACCGTTTGAGCTGAAATGACAGGTTTGCATCAAATGTGCTGCCGGCGTAGAAATAAGACTTTTTCCAGCATGGAAACACTATTTTACATTAGAAGAAGCATTTTGCAGAGTTTTTCCGTGTGTTTCTGTCATCTGCAGTACCTGGCACTTTCAGGGCAAGCGTTGTGAAAAACAGTCTCGTATTGGCAGGAGCGGTCAAATTTTACCGTTTGAGCTGAAATGAGGTTTGCATCAAATGTGCTGCGGCGTGAAATAAGACTTTTTCCAGCATGGAAACACTATTTTACATTAGAAGAAGCATTTTGCAGAGTTTTCCCGTGTGTTTCTGTCATCTGCAGTACCTGGCACTTTCAGGGCAAGCGTTGTGAAAAACAGTCTCGTATTGGCAGGAGCGGTCAAATTTTACCGTTTGAGCTGAAATGACAGGTTTGCATCAAATGTGCTGCCGGCGTAGAAATAAGGTTTTTTTCCAGCATGGAAACACTATTTTACATTAGAAGAAGCATTTTGCAGAGTTTTCCCGTGTGTTTCTGTCATCTGCAGTACCTGGCACTTTCAGGGCAAGCGTTGTGAAAAACAGTCTCGTATTGGCAGGAGCGGTCAAATTTTACCGTTTGAGCTGAAATGACAGGTTTGCATCAAATGTGCTGCGGCGTAGAAATAAGACTTTTTCCAGCATGGAAACACTATTTTACATTAGAAGAAGCATTTTGCAGAGTTTTCCCGTGTGTTTCTGTCATCTGCAGTACCTGGCACTTTCAGGGCAAAGCGTTGTGAAAAACAGTCTCGTATTGGCAGGAGCGGTCAAATTTTACCGTTTGAGCTGAAATGACAGGTTTATCAAATGTTTGCCGGCTGAAATAAGACTTTTCCAGCAGGAAACACTATTTTACATTAGAAGAAGCATTTTGCAGAGTTTTCCCGTGTGTTTCTGTCATCTGCAGTACCTGGCACTTTCAGGGCAAACGTTGTGAAAAACAGTCTCGTATTGGCAGGAAGCGGTCAAATTTTACCGTTTGAGCTGAAATGACAGGTTTGCATCAAATGTGCTGCGGCGTAGAAATAAGACTTTTTCCAGCATGGAAACACTATTTTACATTAGAAGAAGCATTTTGCAGAGTTTTCCCATGTGTTTCTGTCATCTGCAGTACCTGGCACTTTCAGGGCAAACGTTGTGAAAAACAGTCTCGTATTGGCAGGAGCGGTCAAATTTTACCGTTTGAGCTGAAATGACAGGTTTGCATCAAATGTGCTGCGGCGTAGAAATAAGACTTTTTCCAGCATGGAAACACTATTTTACATTAGAAGAAGCATTTTGCAGAGTTTTTCCGTGTGTTTCTGTCATCTGCAGTACCTGGCACTTTCAGGGCAAACGTTGTGAAAAACAGTCTCGTATGGGCAGGAGCGGTCAAATTTTACCGTTTGAGCTGAAATGACAGGTTTGCATCAAATAGCGTGAAAGACATTTTGCACTATTTTACATTAGAAGAAGCATTTTGCAGAGTTTTCCGTGTGTTTCTGTCATCTGCAGTACCTGGCACTTTCAGGGCAAAGCGTTGTGAAAAACAGTCTCGTATTGGCAGGAGCGGTCAAATTTTACCGTTTGAGCTGAAATGACAGGTTTGCATCAAATGTGCTGCGGCGTGAAATAAGACTTTTTCCAGCATGGAAACACTATTTTACATTAGAAGAAGCATTTTGCAGAGTTTTCCGTGTGTTTCTGTCATCTGCAGTACCTGGCACTTTCAGGGCAAGCGTTGTGAAAAACAGTCTCGTATTGGCAGGAGCGGTCAAATTTTACCGTTTGAGCTGAAATGACATGACAGGTTTGCATCAAATGTGCTGCCGGCGTAGAAATAAGACTTTTTCCAGCATGGAAACACTATTTTACATTAGAAGAAGCATTTTGCAGAGTTTTCCCGTGTGTTTCTGTCATCTGCAGTACCTGGCACTTTCAGGGCAAGCGTTGTGAAAAACAGTCTCGTATTGGCAGGAGCGGTCAAATTTTACCGTTTGAGCTGAAATGACAGGTTTGCATCAAATGTGCTGTCGGCGTAGAAATAAGACTTTTTCCAGCATGGAAACACTATTTTACATTAGAAGAAGCATTTTGCAGAGTTTTCCGTGTGTTTCTGTCATCTGCAGTACCTGGCACTTTCAGGGCAAGCGTTGTGAAAAACAGTCTCGTATTGGCAGGAGCGGTCAAATTTTACCGTTTGAGCTGAAATGACAGGTTTGCATCAAATGTGCTGCGGCGTAGAAATAAGACTTTTTCCAGCATGGAAACACTATTTTACATTAGAAGAAGCATTTTGCAGAGTTTTTTCCGTGTGTTTCTGTCATCTGCAGTACCTGGCACTTTCAGGGCAAGCGTTGTGAAAAACAGTCTCGTATTGGCAGGAGCGGTCAAATTTTACCGTTTGAGCTGAAATGACAGGTTTGCATCAAATGTGCTGCGGCGTAGAAATAAGACTTTTTCAGCATGGAAACACTATTTTACATTAGAAGAAGCATTTTGCAGAGTTTTCCGTGTGTTTCTGTCATCTGCAGTACCTGGCACTTTCAGGGCAAGCGTTGTGAAAAACGTATGTGAAGCGGTCAAATTCTCGTTTGAGCAGAAATGACGGTTTGCATCAAATTTTACCGTTTGAGCTGAAATGACAGGTGGAAACACTATTTTCATTAGAAGAAGCATTTTGCAGAGTTTTCCCGTGTGTTTCTGTCATCTGCAGTACCTGGCACTTTCAGGGCAAGCGTTGTGAAAAACAGTCTCGTATTGGCAGGAGCGGTCAAATTTTACCGTTTGAGCTGAAATGACAGGTTTGCATCAAATGTGCTGCGGCGTAGAAATAAGACTTTTTCCAGCATGGAAACACTATTTTACATTAGAAGAAGCATTTTGCAGAGTTTTTCCGTGTGTTTCTGTCATCTGCAGTACCTGGCACTTTCAGGGCAAGCGTTGTGAAAAACAGTCTCGTATTGGCAGGAGCGGTCAAATTTTACCGTTTGAGCTGAAATGACAGGTTTGCATCAAATGTGCTGCGGCGTAGAAATAAGACTTTTTCCAGCATGGAAACACTATTTTACATTAGAAGAAGCATTTTGCAGAGTTTTCCGTGTGTTTCTGTCATCTGCAGTACCTGGCACTTTCAGGGCAAAGCGTTGTGAAAAACAGTCTCGTATTGGCAGGAGCGGTCAAATTTTACCGTTTGAGCTGAAATGACAGGTTTGCATCAAATGTGCTGCGGCGTAGAAATAAGACTTTTTCCAGCATGGAAACACTATTTTACATTAGAAGAAGCATTTTGCAGAGTTTTTCCGTGTGTTTCTGTCATCTGCAGTACCTGGCACTTTCAGGGCAAACGTTGTGAAAAACAGTCTCGTATTGGCAGGAGCGGTCAAATTTTACCGTTTGAGCTGAAATGACAGGTTTGCATCAAATGTGCTGCGGCGTAGAAATAAGACTTTTTCCAGCATGGAAACACTATTTTACATTAGAAGAAGCATTTTGCAGAGTTTTCCCGTGTGTTTCTGTCATCTGCAGTACCTGGCACTTTCAGGGCAAAGCGTTGTGAAAAACAGTCTCGTATTGGCAGGAGCGGTCAAATTTTACCGTTTGAGCTGAAATGACAGGTTTGCATCAAATGTGCTGCCGGCGTAGAAATAAGACTTTTTCCAGCATGGAAACACTATTTTACATTAGAAGAAGCATTTTGCAGAGTTTTCCCGTGTGTTTCTGTCATCTGCAGTACCTGGCACTTTCAGGGCAAGCGTTGTGAAAAACAGTCTCGTATTGGCAGGAAGCGGTCAAATTTTACCGTTTGAGCTGAAATGACAGGTTTGCATCAAATGTGCTGCCGGCGTAGAAATAAGTGTTTTGTCAGCATGGAAACACTATTTTACATTAGAAGAAGCATTTTGCAGATTTTTCCGTGTGTTTCTGTCATCTGCAGAAGCACCTGGCACTTTCAGGGTACCTGGCACTTTCAGGGCAAACGTTGTGAAAAACAGTCTCGTATTGGCAGGAGCGGTCAAATTTTACCGTTTGAGCTGAAATGACAGGTTTGCATCAAATGTGCTGCGGCGTGAAATAAGACTTTTCCAGCATGGAAACACTATTTTACATTAGAAGAAGCATTTTGCAGGTTTTGTGTGTTTCTGTCATCTGCAGTACCTGGCACTTTCAGGGCAAGCGTTTGAAAAACTAGGCAGGGAGGTCGTATTGGCCGGCACCGTTTGAGCTGAAATGACTATTTTACATTAGAAGAAGCATTTTGCAGAGTTTTCCCGTGTGTTTCTGTCATCTGCAGTACCTGGCACTTTCAGGGCAAACGTTGTGAAAAACAGTCTCGTATTGGCAGGAGCGGTCAAATTTTACCGTTTGAGCTGAAATGACAGGTTTGCATCAAATGTGCTGCCGGCGTAGAAATAAGACTTTTTCCAGCATGGAAACACTATTTTACATTAGAAGAAGCATTTTGCAGAGTTTTTCCGTGTGTTTCTGTCATCTGCAGTACCTGGCACTTTCAGGGCAAACGTTGTGAAAAACAGTCTCGTATTGGCAGGAGCGGTCAAATTTTACCGTTTGAGCTGAAATGACAGGTTTGCATCAAATGTGCTGCCGGCGTAGAAATAAGACTTTTTCCAGCATGGAAACACTATTTTACATTAGAAGAAGCATTTTGCAGAGTTTTCCGTGTGTTTCTGTCATCTGCAGTACCTGGCACTTTCAGGGCAAACGTTGTGAAAAACAGTCTCGTATTGGCAGGAGCGGTCAAATTTTGGCGTTTGAGCTGGTCAAAGGTTTGCATCAAATGTGCTGAGCTGTAGAAATAAGACTTTTTTGGAAACACTATTTTACATTAGAAGAAGCATTTTGCAGAGATTTCCCGTGTGTTTCTGTCATCTGCAGTACCTGGCACTTTCAGGGCAAACGTTGTCAAAAAACAGTCTTTCGTATTGGCAGGAGCGGTCAAATTTTACCCGTTTGAGCTGAAATGTACCTGGGTTTGCATCAAATGTGCTGCCAGCGTAGAAATAAGACTTTTTCCAGCATGAAACACTATTTTACATTAGAAGAAGCATTTTGCAGAGTTTTCCGTGTGTTTCTGTCATCTGCAGTACCTGGCACTTTCAGGGCAAGCGTTGTGAAAAAACAGTCTCGTATTGGCAGGAGCGGTCAAATTTTACCGTTTGAGCTGAAATGACAGGTTTGCATCAAATGTGCTGCCGGCGTAGAAATAAGACTTTTCCAGCATGGAAACACTATTTTACATTAGAAGAAGCATTTTGCAGAGTTTTTCCCGTGTTTCTGTCATCTGCAGTACCTGGCACTTTCAGGGCAAACGTTGTGAAAAACAGTCTCGTATTGGCAGGAGCGGTCAAATTTTACCGTTTGAGCTGAAATGACAGGTTTGCATCAAATGTGCTGCCGGCGTAGAAATAAGACTTTTTCCAGCATGGAAACACTATTTTACATTAGAAGAAGCATTTTGCAGAGTTTTCCGTGTGTTTCTGTCATCTGCAGTACCTGGCACTTTCAGGGCAAACGTTGTGAAAAACAGTCTCGTATTGGCAGGAGCGGTCAAATTTTACCGTTTGAGCTGAAATGACAGGTTTGCATCAAATGTGCTGCCGGCGTAGAAATAAGACTTTTTCCAGCATGGAAACACTATTTTACATTAGAAGAAGCATTTTGCAGAGTTTTTCCGTGTGTTTCTGTCATCTGCAGTACCTGGCACTTTCAGGGCAAGCGTTGTGAAAAACAGTCTCGTATTGGCAGGAGCGGTCAAATTTTACCGTTTGAGCTGAAATGACAGGTTTGCATCAAATGTGCTGCCGGCGTAGAAATAAGACTTTTTCAGCATGGAAACACTATTTTACATTAGAAGAAGCATTTTGCAGAGTTTTCCGTGTGTTTCTGTCATCTGCAGTACCTGGCACTTTCAGGGCAAAGCGTTGTGAAAAACAGTCTCGTATTGGCAGGAGCGGTCAAATTTTACCGTTTGAGCTGAAATGACAGGTTTGCATCAAATGTGCTGCAGAAATAAGACTTTTTTCAGCATGGAAACACTATTTTACATTAGAAGAAGCATTTTGCAGAAATTTCCCGTGTGTTTCTGTCATCAAAGTACCTGGCACTTTCAGGGCAAGCGTAGAGTCTCGTATTGGCAGGAGCGGTCAAAAGACTGTTTTGCATCCAGCTGAAATAAGACACTTTTTTACATTAGAAGAAGCATTTTGCAGAGTTTTCCGTGTGTTTCTGTCATCTGCAGTACCTGGCACTTTCAGGGCAAACGTTGTGAAAAACAGTCTCGTATTGGCAGGAGCGGTCAAATTTTACCGTTTGAGCTGAAATGACAGGTTTGCATCAAATGTGCTGCGGCGTAAGAGAAATAAGACAGAGTTTTTTCCAGCATGGAAACACTATTTTACATTAGAAGAAGCATTTTTGCAGTTTTTCCGTGTGTTTCTGTCATCTGCAGTACCTGGCACTTTCAGGGCAAGCGTTGTGAAAAACAGTCTCGTATTGGCAGGAGCGGTCAAATTTTACCGTTTGAGCTGAAATGACAGGTTTGCATCAAATGTGCTGCGGCGTGAAATAAGACTTTTTCCAGCATGGAAACACTATTTTACATTAGAAGAAGCATTTTGCAGGAGTTTTTCCGTGTGTTTCTGTCATCTGCAGTACCTGGCACTTTCAGGGCAAAGCGTTGTGAAAAACAGTCTCGTATTGGCAGGAGCGGTCAAATTTTACCGTTTGAGCTGAAATGACAGGTTTGCATCAAATGTGCTGCGGCGTAGAAATAAGACTTTTCCAGCATGGAAACACTATTTTACATTAGAAGAAGCATTTTGCAGAGTTTTTCCGTGTGTTTCTGTCATCTGCAGTACCTGGCACTTTCAGGGCAAACGTTGTGAAAAACAGTCTCGTATTGGCAGGAGCGGTCAAATTTTACCGTTTGAGCTGAAATGACAGGTTTGCATCAAATGTGCTGCGGCGTAGAAATAAGACTTTTCCAGCATGGAAACACTATTTTACATACATTAGAAGAAGCATTTTGCAGAGTTTTCCGTGTGTTTCTGTCATCTGCAGTACCTGGCACTTTCAGGGCAAACGTTGTGAAAAACAGTCTCGTATATTGGCAGGAGCGGTCAAATTTTACCGTTTGAGCTGAAATGACAGGTTTGCATCAAATGTGCTGCGGCGTAGAAATAAGACTTTTTCCAGCATGGAAACACTATTTTACATTAGAAGAAGCATTTTGCAGAGTTTTCCGTGTGTTTCTGTCATCTGCAGTACCTGGCACTTTCAGGGCAAGCGTTGTGAAAAACAGTCTCGTATTGGCAAGCGGTCAAATTTTACCGTTTGAGCTGAAATGACAGGTTTGCATCACTTTTAAACACTATTTTACATTAGAAGAAGCATTTTGCAGAGTTTTCCCGTGTGTTTCTGTCATCTGCGGTACCTGGCACTTTCAGGGCAAACGTTGTGAAAAACAGTCTCGTATTGGCAGGAAGCGGTCAAATTTTACCGTTTGAGCTGAAATGACAGTTTGCATCAAATGTGCTGCGGCGTAGAAATAAGACTTTTTCCAGCATGGAAACACTATTTTACATTAGAAGAAGCATTTTGCAGAGTTTTCCCGTGTGTTTCTGTCATCTGCAGTACCTGGCACTTTCAGGGCAAGCGTTGTGAAAAACAGTCTCGTATTGGCAGGAGCGGTCAAATTTTACCGTTTGAGCTGAAATGACAGGTTTGCATCAAATGTGCTGCGGCGTAGAAATAAGACTTTTCCAGCATGGAAACACTATTTTACATTAGAAGAAGCATTTTGCAGAGTTTTCCGTGTGTTTCTGTCATCTGCAGTACCTGGCACTTTCAGGGCAAAGCGTTGTGAAAAACAGTCTCGTATTGGCAGGAAGCGGTCAAATTTTACCGTTTGAGCTGAAATGACAGGTTTGCATCAAATGTGCTGCGGCGTAGAAATAAGACTTTTTCCAGCATGGAAACACTATTTTACATTAGAAGAAGCATTTTGCAGAGTTTTCCCGTGTGTTTCTGTCATCTGCAGTACCTGGCACTTTCAGGGCAAAGCGTTGTGAAAAACAGTCTCGTATTGGCAGGAGGCGGTCAAATTTTACCGTTTGAGCTGAAATGACAGGTTTGCATGCATCAAATGTGCTGCGGCGTAGAAATAAGACTTTTTCCAGCATGGAAACACTATTTTACATTAGAAGAAGCATTTTGCAGAGTTTTTCCGTGTGTTTCTGTCATCTGCAGTACCTGGCACTTTCAGGGCAAACGTTGTGAAAAACAGTCTCGTATTGGCAGGAGCGGTCAAATTTTACCGTTTGAGCTGAAATGACAGGTTTGCATCAAATGTGCTGCCGGCGTAGAAATAAGACTGTTTTTCCAGCATGGAAACACTATTTTACATTAGAAGAAGCATTTTGCAGAAATTTTCCCGTGTGTTTCTGTCATCTGCAGTACCTGGCACTTTCAGGGCTGTCAAGCGTTGTGAAAAACAGTCTCGTATTGGCAGGGAGCGGTCAAATTTTACCGTTTGAGCTGAAATGACAGGTTTGCATCAAATGTGCTGCCGGCGTAGAAATAAGACTTTTCCAGCATGGAAACACTATTTTACATTAGAAGAAGCATTTTGCAGAGATTTTTTTCCGTGTGTTTCTGTCATCTGCAGTACCTGGCACTTTCAGGGCAAACGTTGTGAAAAAACAGTCTCGTATTGGCAGGAGCGGTCAAATTTTACCGTTTGAGCTGAAATGACAGGTTTGCATCAAATGTGCTGCGGCGTAGAAATAAGACTTTTTCCAGCATGGAAACACTATTTTACATTAGAAGAAGCATTTTGCAGAGTTTTCCGTGTGTTTCTGTCATCTGCAGTACCTGGCACTTTCAGGGCAAACGTTGTGAAAAACAGTCTCGTATTGGCAGGAGCGGTCAAATTTTACCGTTTGAGCTGAAATGACAGGTTTGCATCAAATGTGCTGCGGCGTAGAAATAAGACTTTTTCCAGCATGGAAACACTATTTTACATTAGAAGAAGCATTTTGCAGAGTTTTCCGTGTGTTTCTGTCATCTGCAGTACCTGGCACTTTCAGGGCAAGCGTTGTGAAAAACAGTCTCGTATTGGCAGGAGCGGTCAAATTTTACCGTTTGAGCTGAAATGACAGGTTTGCATCAAATGTGCTGCCGTAGAAATAAGACTTTTTCCAGCATGGAAACACTATTTTACATTAGAAGAAGCATTTTGCAGAGTTTTCCCGTGTGTTTCTGTCATCTGCAGTACCTGGCACTTTCAGGGCAAACGTTGTGAAAAACAGTCTCGTATTGGCAGGAGCGGTCAAATTTTACCGCATTTTTGAGCTGAAATGACAGGTTTGCATCAAATGTGCTGCGGCGTAGAAATAAGACTTTTTCCAGCATGCTGAAACACTATTTGCCGGCGTAGAAATAAGACTTTTCCAAGAAGCATTTTTTTGAAGAAGCATTTTGCAGAGTTTTTCCGTGTGTTTCTGTCATCTGCAGTACCTGGCACTTTCAGGGCAAACGTTGTGAAAAACAGTCTCGTATTGGCAGGAGCGGTCAAATTTTACCGTTTGAGCTGAAATGACAGGTTTGCATCAAATGTGCTGCCGGCGTAGAAATAAGACTTTTTCCAGCATGGAAACACTATTTTACATTAGAAGAAGCATTTTGCAGAGTTTTTCCGTGTGTTTCTGTCATCTGCAGTACCTGGCACTTTCAGGGCAAACGTTGTGAAAAACAGTCTCGTATTGGCAGGAGCGGTCAAATTTTACCGTTTGAGCTGAAATGACAGGTTTGCATAGAAAAGCACTTTTCCAGCATGGAAACACTATTTTACATTTTTGCCCGTGTGTTTCTGTCATCTGCAGTACCTGGCACTTTCAGGGCAAGCGTTGTGAAAAAACAGTCTCGTATTGGCAGGAGCGGTCAAATTTTACCGTTTGAGCTGAAATGACAGTTTGCATCAAATGTGCTGCGGCGTAGAAATAAGACTTTTTCCAGCATGGAAACACTATTTTACATTAGAAGAAGCATTTTGCAGAGTTTTCCGTGTGTTTCTGTCATCTGCAGTACCTGGCACTTTCAGGGCAAACGTTGTGAAAAACAGTCTCGTATTGGCAGGAGCGGTCAAATTTTACCGTTTGAGCTGAAATGACAGGTTTGCATCAAATGTGCTGCCGGCGTAGAAATAAGACTTTTTCAGCATGGAAACACTATTTTACATTAGAAGAAGCATTTTGCAGAGTTTTCCCGTGTGTTTCTGTCATCTGCAGTACCTGGCACTTTCAGGGCAAAGCGTTTGAAAAACAGTCTCGTATTGGCAGGAACGGTCAAATTTTACCGTTTGAGCTGAAATGACAGGTTTGCATCAAATGTGCTGGACAGGTTTGCATCATTAGAAGAAGCATTTTGCAGAGTTTTTCCCGTGTGTTTCTGTCATCTGCAGTACCTGGCACTTTGAGCTGAAATGAGTCAGGTATTGCAGCGGTCAAATTTACCGTTTGAGCTGAAATGACAGGTTTGCATCAAATGTGCTTGAAATAAGACTTTTTCAGCATGGAAACACTATTTTACATTAGAAGAAGCATTTTTGCAGATTTTCCCGTGTGTTTCTGTCATCTGCAGTACCTGGCACTTTCAGGGCAAACGTTGTGAAAAACAGTCTCGTATTGGCAGGAGCGGTCAAATTTTACCGTTTGAGCTGAAATGACAGGTTTGCATCAAATGTGCTGCGGCGTAGAAATAAGACTTTTTCCAGCATGGAAACACTATTTTACATTAGAAGAAGCATTTTACATTAGAAGAAGCATTTTGCAGAGTTTTTCCCGTGTGTTTCTGTCATCTGCAGTACCTGGCACTTTCAGGGCAAAGCGTTGTGAAAAACAGTCTCGTATTGGCAGGAGCGGTCAAATTTTACCGTTTGAGCTGAAATGACAGGTTTGCATCAAATGTGCTGCCGGCGTGAAATAAGACTTTTTCCAGCATGGAAACACTATTTTACATTAGAAGAAGCATTTTGCAGAGTTTTCCCGTGTGTTTCTGTCATCTGCAGTACCTGGCACTTTCAGGGCAAACGTTGTGAAAAACAGTCTCGTATTGGCAGGAGCGGTCAAATTTTACCGTTTGAGCTGAAATGACAGGTTTGCATCAAATGTGCTGCGGCGTAGAAATAAGACTTTTTCCAGCATGGAAACACTATTTTACATTAGAAGAAGCATTTTGCAGAGTTTTCCCGTGTGTTTCTGTCATCTGCAGTACCTGGCACTTTCAGGGCAAGCGTTGTGAAAAACAGTCTCGTATTGGCAGGAACGGTCAAATTTTACCGTTTGAGCTGAAATGACAGGTTTGCATCAAATGTGCTGCGGCGTAGAAATAAGACTTTTTCCAGCATGGAAACACTATTTTACATTAGAAGAAGCATTTTGCAGAGTTTTTCCGTGTGTTTCTGTCATCTGCAGTACCTGGCACTTTCAGGGCAAGCGTTGTGAAAAACAGTCTCGTATTGGCAGGAGCGGTCAAATTTTACCGTTTGAGCTGAAATGACAGGTTTGCATCAAATGTGCTGCGGCGTAGAAATAAGACTTTTTCCAGCATGGAAACACTATTTTACATTAGAAGAAGCATTTTGCAGAGCATTTTCCCGTGTGTTTCTGTCATCTGCAGTACCTGGCACTTTCAGGGGCAAGCGTTGTGAAAAACAGTCTCGTATTGGCAGGAGCGGTCAAATTTTACCGTTTGAGCTGAAATGACAGGTTTGCATCAAATGTGCTGCCGGCGTAGAAATAAGACTTTTTCAGCATGGAAACACTATTTTACATTAGAAGAAGCATTTTGCAGAGTTTTCCGTGTGTTTCTGTCATCTGCAGTACCTGGCACTTTCAGGGCAAAGCGTTGTGAAAAACAGTCTCGTATTGGCAGGAGCGGTCAAATTTTACCGTTTGAGCTGAAATGACAGGTTTGCATCAAATGTGCTGCGGCGTAGAAATAAGACTTTTCCAGCATGGAAACACTATTTTACATTAGAAGAAGCATTTTGCAGAGTTTTTCCCGTGTGTTTCTGTCATCTGCAGTACCTGGCACTTTCAGGGCAAACGTTGTGAAAAACAGTCTCGTATTGGCAGGAAGCGGTCAAATTTTACCGTTTGAGCTGAAATGACAGGTTTGCATCAAATGTGCTGCCGGCGTAGAAATAAGACTTTTCCAGCATGGAAACACTATTTTACATTAGAAGAAGCATTTTGCAGAGTTTTCCCGTGTGTTTCTGTCATCTGCAGTACCTGGCACTTTCAGGGCAAAGCGTTGTGAAAAACAGTCTCGTATTGGCAGGAGCGGTCAAATTTTACCGTTTGAGCTGAAATGACAGGTTTGCATCAAATGTGCTGCGGCGTAGAAATAAGACTTTTTCCAGCATGGAAACACTATTTTACATTAGAAGAAGCATTTTGCAGAGTTTTTCCGTGTGTTTCTGTCATCTGCAGTACCTGGCACTTTCAGGGCAAGCTGAAAAAACGTTCTGAATTGGCAGCGGTCAAATTTTACCTTTTTATTGGCAGGTTTGGAAGAAGCATTTTCAAATTTTACCGTTTGAGCTGAAATGACAGGTTTGCATCAAATGTGACCGTTTTGAAATAAGACGGCGTAGAAATAAGACTTTTCCAGCATGGAAACACTATTTTACATTAGAAGAAGCATTTTGCAGAGTTTTCCGTGTGTTTCTGTCATCTGCAGTACCTGGCACTTTCAGGGCAAGCGTTGTGAAAAACAGTCTCGTATTGGCAGGAAGCGGTCAAATTTTACCGTTTGAGCTGAAATGACAGGTTTGCATCAAATGTGCTGCCGGCGTAGAAATAAGACTTTTTCCAGCATGGAAACACTATTTTACATTAGAAGAAGCATTTTGCAGAGTTTTTCCGTGTGTTTCTGTCATCTGCAGTACCTGGCACTTTCAGGGCAAAGCGTTGTGAAAAACAGTCTCGTATTGGCAGGAGCGGTCAAATTTTACCGTTTGAGCTGAAATGACAGGTTTGCATCAAATGTGCTGCGGCGTAGAAATAAGACTTTTTCCAGCATGGAAACACTATTTTACATTAGAAGAAGCATTTTGCAGAGTTTTCCGTGTGTTTCTGTCATCTGCAGTACCTGGCACTTTCAGGGCAAGCGTTGTGAAAAACAGTCTCGTATTGGCAGGAGCGGTCAAATTTTACCGTTTGAGCTGAAATGACAGGTTTGCATCAAATGTGCTGCCGGCGTAGAAATAAGAAATGTGCTGCCGGCGTGTTTCTGTCATCTGCAGTAGAAATAAGACTTTTTCAGCATTTTACCGTTTGAGCTGAAACACTATTTTACATTAGAAGAAGCATTTTTGCAGAGTTTTCCCGTGTGTTTCTGTCATCTGCAGTACCTGGCACTTTCAGGGCAAACGTTGTGAAAAACAGTCTCGTATTGGCAGGAAGCGGTCAAATTTTACCGTTTGAGCTGAAATGACAGGTTTGCATCAAATGTGCTGCCGGCGTAGAAATAAGACTTTTCCAGCATGGAAACACTATTTTACATTAGAAGAAGCATTTTGCAGAGTTTTCCCGTGTGTTTCTGTCATCTGCAGTACCTGGCACTTTCAGGGCAAACGTTGTGAAAAACAGTCTCGTATTGGCAGGAGCGGTCAAATTTTACCGTTTGAGCTGAAATGACAGGTTTGCATCAAATGTGCTGCCGGCGTAGAAATAAGACTTTTTCCAGCATGGAAACACTATTTTACATTAGAAGAAGCATTTTGCAGAGTTTTCCGTGTGTTTCTGTCATCTGCAGTACCTGGCACTTTCAGGGCAAACGTTGTGAAAAAACAGTCTCGTATTGGCAGGAGCGGTCAAATTTTACCGTTTGAGCTGAAATGACAGGTTTGCATCAAATGTGCTGCCGGCGTAGAAATAAGACTTTTTCCAGCATGGAAACACTATTTTACATTAGAAGAAGCATTTTGCAGAGTTTTCCCGTGTGTTTCTGTCATCTGCAGTACCTGGCACTTTCAGGGCAAACGTTGTGAAAAACAGTCTCGTATTGGCAGGAGCGGTCAAATTTTACCGTTTGAGCTGAAATGACAGGTTTGCATCAAATGTGCTGCGGCGTAGAAATAAGACTTTTTCCAGCATGGAAACACTATTTTACATTAGAAGAAGCATTTTGCAGAGTTTTCCCGTGTGTTTCTGTCATCTGCAGTACCTGGCACTTTCAGGGCAAACGTTGTGAAAAACAGTCTCGTATTGGCAGGAGCGGTCAAATTTTACCGTTTGAGCTGAAATGACAGGTTTGCATCAAATGTGCTGCCGGCGTAGAAATAAGACTTTTCCAGCATGGAAACACTATTTTACATTAGAAGAAGCATTTTGCAGAGTTTTCCCGTGTGTTTCTGTCATCTGCAGTACCTGGCACTTTCAGGGCAAACGTTGTGAAAAACAGTCTCGTATTGGCAGGAGCGGTCAAATTTTACCGTTTGAGCTGAAATGACAGGTTTGCATCAAATGTGCTGCCGGCGTAGAAATAAGACTTTTTTCAGCATGGAAACACTATTTTACATTAGAAGAAGCATTTTGCAGAGTTTTTCCGTGTGTTTCTGTCATCTGCAGTACCTGGCACTTTCAGGGCAAGCGTTGTGAAAAACAGTCTCGTATTGGCAGGAGCGGTCAAATTTTACCGTTTGAGCTGAAATGACAGGTTTGCATCAAATGTGCTGCCGGCGTAGAAATAAGACTTTTTCCAGCATGGAAACACTACTTTTTACACTATTTTAGAAGAAGCATTTTGCAGAGTTTTCCCGTGTGTTTCTGTCATCTGCAGTACCTGGCACTTTCAGGGCAAAGCGTTGTGAAAAACAGTCTCGTATTGGCAGGAAGCGGTCAAATTTTACCGTTTGAGCTGAAAGGTTTGCATCAAAGGTTTGCATCATTTTTAGAAGAAGCATTTTGCAGAGAGTTTTCCCGTGTGTTTCTGTCATCTGCAGTACCTGGCACTTTCAGGGCAAGCGTTGTGAAAAACAGTCTCGTATTGGCAGGAGCGGTCAAATTTTACCGTTTGAGCTGAAATGACAGGTTTGCATCAAATGTGCTGCGGCGTAGAAATAAGACTTTTCCAGCATGGAAACACTATTTTACATTAGAAGAAGCATTTTGCAGAGTTTTCCCGTGTGTTTCTGTCATCTGCAGTACCTGGCACTTTCAGGGCAAGCGTTGTGAAAAACAGTCTCGTATTGGCAGGAGCGGTCAAATTTTACCGTTTGAGCTGAAATGACAGGTTTGCATCAAATGTGCTGCGGCGTAGAAATAAGACTTTTTCCAGCATGGAAACACTATTTTACATTAGAAGAAGCATTTTGCAGAGTTTTCCCGTGTGTTTCTGTCATCTGCAGTACCTGGCACTTTCAGGGCAAACGTTGTGAAAAACAGTCTCGTATTGGCAGGAGCGGTCAAATTTTACCGTTTGAGCTGAAATGACAGGTTTGCATCAAATGTGCTGCCGGCGTAGAAATAAGACTTTTTTCCAGCATGGAAACACTATTTTACATTAGAAGAAGCATTTTGCAGAGTTTTCCGTGTGTTTCTGTCATCTGCAGTACCTGGCACTTTCAGGGCAAGCGTTGTGAAAAAACAGTCTCGTATTGGCAGGAGCGGTCAAATTTTACCGTTTGAGCTGAAATGACAGGTTTGCATCAAATGTGCTGCGGCGTAGAAATAAGACTTTTCCAGCATGGAAACACTATTTTACATTAGAAGAAGCATTTTGCAGAGTTTTCCGTGTGTTTCTGTCATCTGCAGTACCTGGCACTTTCAGGGCAAACGTTGTGAAAAACAGTCTCGTATTGGCAGGAGCGGTCAAATTTTACCGTTTGAGCTGAAATGACAGGTTTGCATCAAATGTGCTGCGGCGTGGAAACACTATTTTAGAAATTTTGCAAGACTGTCATTTTCCAGCATGGAAACACTATTTTACATTAGAAGAAGCATTTTGCAGAGCATTTTTTTCCGTGTGTTTCTGTCATCTGCAGTACCTGGCACTTTCAGGGCAAGCGTTGTGAAAAACAGTCTCGTATTGGCAGGGAGCGGTCAAATTTTACCGTTTGAGCTGAAATGACAGGTTTGCATCAAATGTGCTGCGGCGTAGAAATAAGACTTTTTCCAGCATGGAAACACTATTTTACATTAGAAGAAGCATTTTGCAGAGTTTTCCCGTGTGTTTCTGTCATCTGCAGTACCTGGCACTTTCAGGGCAAACGTTGTGAAAAACAGTCTCGTATTGGCAGGAGCGGTCAAATTTTACCGTTTGAGCTGAAATGACAGGTTTGCATCAAATGTGCTGCGGCGTAGAAATAAGACTTTTTCAGCATGGAAACACTATTTTACATTAGAAGAAGCATTTTGCAGAGTTTTTCCGTGTGTTTCTGTCATCTGCAGTACCTGGCACTTTCAGGGCAAACGTTGTGAAAAACAGTCTCGTATTGGCAGGAGCGGTCAAATTTTACCGTTTGAGCTGAAATGACAGGTTTGCATCAAATGTAGAAGAAGCATTTTGCAGCATGGTTTACATTAGAAGAAGCATTTTGTGTGTCATCTGCAGTTCTGTCATCTGCAGTACCTGGCACTTTCAGGGCAAACGTTGTGAAAAAACAGTCTCGTATTGGCAGGACGGTCAAATTTTACCGTTTGAGCTGAAATGACAGGTTTGCATCAAATGTGCTGCGGCGTAGAAATAAGACTTTTTCCAGCATGGAAACACTATTTTACATTAGAAGAAGCATTTTGCAGAGTTTTCCCGTGTGTTTCTGTCATCTGCAGTACCTGGCACTTTCAGGGCAAACGTTGTGAAAAACAGTCTCGTATTGGCAGGAGCGGTCAAATTTTACCGTTTGAGCTGAAATGACAGGTTTGCATCAAATGTGCTGCCGGCGTGAAATAAGACTTTTTCCAGCATGGAAACACTATTTTACATTAGAAGAAGCATTTTGCAGAGTTTTTCCGTGTGTTTCTGTCATCTGCAGTACCTGGCACTTTCAGGGCAAACGTTGTGAAAAACAGTCTCGTATTGGCAGGAGCGGTCAAATTTTACCGTTTGAGCTGAAATGACAGGTTTGCATCAAATGTGCTGAAACACCGGCGTAGAAATGCAGAGTTTTTCCGTGTGTTTCTTTTCCAGCAGAAACGGTCAACTATTTTGCATTAGAAGAAGCATTTTGCAGAGTTTTTCCGTGTGTTTCTGTCATCTGCAGTACCTGGCACTTTCAGGGCAAACGTTGTGAAAAACAGTCTCGTATTGGCAGGAGCGGTCAATTTTACCGTTTGAGCTGAAATGACAGGTTTGCATCAAATGTGCTGCCGGCGTGAAATAAGACTTTTTCCAGCATGGAAACACTATTTTACATTAGAAGAAGCATTTTGCAGAGTTTTCCCGTGTGTTTCTGTCATCTGCAGTACCTGGCACTTTCAGGGCAAACGTTGTGAAAAACAGTCTCGTATTGGCAGGAGCGGTCAAATTTTACCGTTTGAGCTGAAATGACAGGTTTGCATCAAATGTGCTGCCGGCGTGAAATAAGACTTTTTCCAGCATGGAAACACTATTTTACATTAGAAGAAGCATTTTGCAGAGGATTTTCCCGTGTGTTTCTGTCATCTGCAGTACCTGGCACTTTCAGGGCAAACGTTGTGAAAAACAGTCTCGTATTGGCAGGAGCGGTCAAATTTTACCGTTTGAGCTGAAATGACAGGTTTGCATCAAATGTGCTGCGGCGTAGAAATAAGACTTTTTCCAGCATGGAAACACTATTTTACATTAGAAGAAGCATTTTGCAGAGTTTTCCGTGTGTTTCTGTCATCTGCAGTACCTGGCACTTTCAGGGCAAACGTTGTGAAAAACAGTCTCGTATTGGCAGGAGCGGTCAAATTTTACCGTTTGAGCTGAAATGACAGGTTTGCATCATTAGAAGAAGCATCAAATGTGCTGCTGCGGCGTAGAAATAAACGTTTTTCCAGCATGGAAACACTATTTTACATTAGCGTGAAAGAAGCATTTTGCAGAAGCATTTTTTCCCGTGTGTTTCTGTCATCTGCAGTACCTGGCACTTTCAGGGCAAACGTTGTGAAAAACAGTCTCGTATTGGCAGGAGCGGTCAAATTTTACCGTTTGAGCTGAAATGACAGGTTTGCATCAAATGTGCTGCCGGCGTAGAAATAAGACTTTTCCAGCATGGAAACACTATTTTACATTAGAAGAAGCATTTTGCAGAGTTTTTCCGTGTGTTTCTGTCATCTGCAGTACCTGGCACTTTCAGGGCAAGCGTTGTGAAAAACAGTCTCGTATTGGCAGGAGCGGTCAAATTTTACCGTTTGAGCTGAAATGACAGGTTTGCATCATGAGCTGAAATGACAGGTTTTGCATCAAATTTGCTGCAAGCGGCTCGTATTGGCAGGAGCGGTCAAAATAAGACAGGTTTGCATCAAATGTGCTGCGGCGTAGAAATAAGACTTTTTCAGCATGGAAACACTATTTTACATTAGAAGAAGCATTTTGCAGAGTTTTCCCGTGTGTTTCTGTCATCTGCAGTACCTGGCACTTTCAGGGCAAACGTTGTGAAAAACAGTCTCGTATTGGCAGGAGCGGTCAAATTTTACCGTTTGAGCTGAAATGACAGGTTTGCATCAAATGTGCTGCGGCGTAGAAATAAGACTTTTCCAGCATGGAAACACTATTTTACATTAGAAGAAGCATTTTGCAGAGTTTTCCCGTGTGTTTCTGTCATCTGCAGTACCTGGCACTTTCAGGGCAAACGTTGTGAAAAACAGTCTCGTATTGGCAGGAGCGGTCAAATTTTACCGTTTGAGCTGAAATGACAGGTTTGCATCAAATGTGCTGCGGCGTAGAAATAAGACTTTTTCCAGCATGGAAACACTATTTTACATTAGAAGAAGCATTTTGCAGAAGATTTTTTCCGTGTGTTTCTGTCATCTGCAGTACCTGGCACTTTCAGGGCAAACGTTGTGAAAAACAGTCTCGTATTGGCAGGAGCGGTCAAATTTTACCGTTTGAGCTGAAATGACAGGTTTGCATCAAATGTGCTGCCGGCGTAGAAATAAGACTTTTTCCAGCATGGAAACACTATTTTACATTAGAAGAAGCATTTTGCAGAGTTTTCCCGTGTGTTTCTGTCATCTGCAGTACCTGGCACTTTCAGGGCAAACGTTGTGAAAAACAGTCTCGTATTGGCAGGAAGCGGTCAAATTTTACCGTTTGAGCTGAAATGACAGGTTTGCATCAAATGTGCTGCGGCGTAGAAATAAGACTTTTTCCAGCATGGAAACACTATTTTACATTAGAAGAAGCATTTTGCAGAGTTTTCCCGTGTGTTTCTGTCATCTGCAGTACCTGGCACTTTCAGGGCAAACGTTGTGAAAAACAGTCTCGTATTGGCAGGAGCGGTCAAATTTTACCGTTTGAGCTGAAATGACAGGTTTGCATCAAATGTGCTGCGGCGTAGAAATAAGACTTTTTCCAGCATGGAAACACTATTTTACATTAGAAGAAGCATTTTGCAGAGTTTTCCGTGTGTTTCTGTCATCTGCAGTACCTGGCACTTTCAGGGCAAACGTTGTGAAAAAAAACAGAACGGTCAAATTTTATTGGCAGGTTTGCGGTCAAATTTTACCGTTTGAGCTGAAATGACAGGTTTGCATCAAATGTGCATTTTGCAGAGTTTTTCCGTGTGTTTTGTCATCTGCGTACCTAGAAATAAAACAGTTTTTCCAGCATGGAAACACTATTTTACATTGAAGAAGCATTTTTGCATCATTAGAAGAAGCATTTTGCAGAGTTTTCCCGTGTGTTTCTGTCATCTGCAGTACCTGGCACTTTCAGGGCAAACGTTGTGAAAAACAGTCTCGTATTGGCAGGAGCGGTCAAATTTTACCGTTTGAGCTGAAATGACAGGTTTGCATCAAATGTGCTGCCGGCGTAGAAATAAGACTTTTTCCAGCATGGAAACACTATTTTACATTAGAAGAAGCATTTTGCAGAGTTTTCCCGTGTGTTTCTGTCATCTGCAGTACCTGGCACTTTCAGGGCAAACGTTGTGAAAAACAGTCTCGTATTGGCAGGAGCGGTCAAATTTTACCGTTTGAGCTGAAATGACAGGTTTGCATCAAATGTGCTGCGGCGTAGAAATAAGACTTTTTCCAGCATGGAAACACTATTTTACATTAGAAGAAGCATTTTGCAGAGTTTTCCGTGTGTTTTGTCATCTGCAGTACCTGGCACTTTCAGGGCAAACGTTGTGAAAAACAGTCTCGTATTGGCAGGAGCGGTCAAATTTTACCGTTGAGCTGAAATGACAGGTTTGCATCAAATGTGCTGCGGCGTAGAAATAAGACTTTTCCAGCATGAAAACACTATTTTACATTAGAAGAAGCATTTTGCAGAGTTTTCCGTGTGTTTCTGTCATCTGCAGTACCTGGCACTTTCAGGGCAAACGTTGTGAAAAACAGTCTCGTATTGGCAGGAGCGGTCAAATTTTACCGTTTGAGCTGAAATGACAGGTTTGCATCAAATGTGCTGCCGGCGTAGAAATAAGACTTTTTCCAGCATGGAAACACTATTTTACATTAGAAGAAGCATTTTGCAGAGTTTTCCCGTGTGTTTCTGTCATCTGCAGTACCTGGCACTTTCAGGGCAAACGTTGTGAAAAACAGTCTCGTATTGGCAGGAGCGGTCAAATTTTACCGTTTGAGCTGAAATGACAGGTTTGCATCAAATGTGCTGCGGCGTAGAAATAAGACTTTTTCCAGCATGGAAACACTATTTTACATTAGAAGAAGCATTTTGCAGAGTTTTCCCGTGTGTTTCTGTCATCTGCAGTACCTGGCACTTTCAGGGCAAACGTTGTGAAAAACAGTCTCGTATTGGCAGGAGCGGTCAAATTTTACCGTTTGAGCTGAAATGACAGGTTTGCATCAAATGTGCTGCCGGCGTAGAAATAAGACTTTTTCCAGCATGGAAACACTATTTTACATTAGAAGAAGCATTTTGCAGAGTTTTCCCGTGTGTTTCTGTCATCTGCAGTACCTGGCACTTTCAGGGCAAACGTTGTGAAAAACAGTCTCGTATTGGCAGGAGCGGTCAAATTTTACCGTTTGAGCTGAAATGACAGGTTTGCATCAAATGTGCTGCGGCGTGAAATAAGACTTTTCCAGCATGGAAACACTATTTTACATTAGAAGAAGCATTTTGCAGAGTTTTCCGTGTGTTTCTGTCATCTGCAGTACCTGGCACTTTCAGGGCAAAGCGTTGTGAAAAACAGTCTCGTATTGGCAGGAGCGGTCAAATTTTACCGTTTGAGCTGAAATGACAGGTTTGCATCAAATGTGCTGCCGGCGTGAAAGCACTTTTGCAGAAACACTATTTTTTAGAAGAAGCATTTTGCAGTTTTCCGTGTGTTTCTGTCATCTGCAGTACCTGGCACTTTCAGGGCAAACGTTGAAAAAACAGTCTCGTATTGGCAGGAGCGGTCAAATTTTACCGTTTGAGCTGAAATGACAGGTTTGCATCAAATGTGCTGCCGGCGTGAAATAAGACTTTTCCAGCATGGAAACACTATTTTACATTAGAAGAAGCATTTTGCAGAGTTTTCCCGTGTGTTTCTGTCATCTGCAGTACCTGGCACTTTCAGGGCAAACGTTGTGAAAAACAGTCTCGTATTGGCAGGAAGCGGTCAAATTTTACCGTTTGAGCTGAAATGACAGGTTTGCATCAAATGTGCTGCGGCGTAGAAATAAGACTTTTTCCAGCATGGAAACACTATTTTACATTAGAAGAAGCATTTTGCAGTTTTTCCGTGTGTTTCTGTCATCTGCAGTACCTGGCACTTTCAGGGCAAACGTTGTGAAAAACAGTCTCGTATTGGCAGGAGCGGTCAAATTTTACCGTTTGAGCTGAAATGACAGGTTTGCATCAAATGTGCTGCCGGCGTAGAAATAAGACAGGTTTGCATCAAATGTTTTCCAGCGTGGAAACACTATTTTACATTAGAAGAAGCATTTTGCAGAGTTTTCCCGTGTGTTTCTGTCATCTGCAGTACCTGGCACTTTCAGGGCAAAGCGTTGTGAAAAACAGTCTCGTATTGGCAGGAGCGGTCAAATTTTACCGTTTGAGCTGAAATGACAGGTTTGCATCAAATGTGCTGCGGCGTAGAAATAAGACTTTTTCCAGCATGGAAACACTATTTTACATTAGAAGAAGCATTTTGCAGAGTTTTTTTTCCGTGTGTTTCTGTCATCTGCAGTACCTGGCACTTTCAGGGCAAACGTTGTGAAAAACAGTCTCGTATTGGCAGGAGCGGTCAAATTTTACCGTTTGAGCTGAAATGACAGGTTTGCATCAAATGTGCTGCGGCGTAGAAATAAGACTTTTTCCAGCATGGAAACACTATTTTACATTAGAAGAAGCATTTTGCAGAGTTTTCCGTGTGTTTCTGTCATCTGCAGTACCTGGCACTTTCAGGGCAAACGTTGTGAAAAACAGTCTCGTATTGGCAGGAGCGGTCAAATTTTACCGTTTGAGCTGAAATGACAGGTTTGCATCAAAGAAGCATTTTGCAGAGTTTTCCCGTGTTTCTGTCATCTGCAGTACCTGGCACTTTCAGGGCAAACGTTGTGGGCGTATTGGCAGGAACGGTCAAATTTTACCGTTTGAGCTGAAATGACAGGTTTGCATCAAATGTGCTGCGGCGTAGAAATAAGACTTTTTCCAGCATGGAAACACTATTTTACATTAGAAGAAGCATTTTGCAGAGTTTTTCCGTGTGTTTCTGTCATCTGCAGTACCTGGCACTTTCAGGGCAAACGTTGTGAAAAACAGTCTCGTATTGGCAGGAGCGGTCAAATTTTACCGTTTGAGCTGAAATGACAGGTTTGCATCAAATGTGCTGCCGGCGTAGAAATAAGACTTTTCCAGCATGGAAACACTATTTTACATTAGAAGAAGCATTTTGCAGGAGTTTTCCCGTGTGTTTCTGTCATCTGCAGTACCTGGCACTTTCAGGGCAAACGTTGTGAAAAACAGTCTCGTATTGGCAGGAACGGTCAAATTTTACCGTTTGAGCTGAAATGACAGGTTTGCATCAAATGTGCTGCCGGCGTAGAAATAAGTTTGCATCAAAACTTTTTCCAGCATGGAAACACTATTTTACATTAGAAGAAGCATTTTGCAGAGTTTTCCCGTGTGTTTCTGTCATCTGCAGTACCTGGCACTTTCAGGGCAAACGTTGTGAAAAACAGTCTCGTATTGGCAGGAGCGGTCAAATTTTACCGTTTGAGCTGAAATGACAGGTTTGCATCAAATGTGCTGCGGCGTAGAAATAAGACTTTTTCCAGCATGGAAACACTATTTTACATTAGAAGAAGCATTTTTTTGCAGAGTTTTTCCGTGTGTTTCTGTCATCTGCAGTACCTGGCACTTTCAGGGCAAACGTTGTGAAAAACAGTCTCGTATTGGCAGGAGCGGTCAAATTTTACCGTTTGAGCTGAAATGACAGGTTTGCATCAAATGTGCTGCGGCGTAGAAATAAGACTTTTTCCAGCATGGAAACACTATTTTACATTAGAAGAAGCATTTTGCAGAGTTTTCCGTGTGTTTCTGTCATCTGCAGTACCTGGCACTTTCAGGGCAAACGTTGTGAAAAACAGTCTCGTATTGGCAGGAGCGGTCAAATTTTACCGTTTGAGCTGAAATGACAGGTTTGCATCAAATGTGCTGCCGGCGTAGAAATAAGACTTTTTCCAGCATGGAAACACTATTTTACATTAGAAGAAGCATTTTGCAGAGTTTTCCCGTGTGTTTCTGTCATCTGCAGTACCTGGCACTTTCAGGGCAAACGTTGTGAAAAACAGTCTCGTATTGGCAGGAGCGGTCAAATTTTACCGTTTGAGCTGAAATGACAGGTTTGCATCAAATGTGCTCATCTGGCGTCAGAAATAAGACTTTTCCAGAGCGGAAACACTATTTTGCACATTAGAAGAAGCATTTTTTGCAGAAGTTTTTCCCGTGTGTTTCTGTCATCTGCAGTACCTGGCACTTTCAGGGCAAACGTTGTGAAAAACAGTCTCGTATTGGCAGGAGCGGTCAAATTTTACCGTTTGAGCTGAAATGACAGGTTTGCATCAAATGTGCTGTGTTTCTGTCATCTGCGGCGTAGAAATAAATTTTTCCAGCATGGAAACACTATTTTACATTAGAAGAAGCATTTTGCAGAGTTTTCCCGTGTGTTTCTGTCATCTGCAGTACCTGGCACTTTCAGGGCAAACGTTGTGAAAAACAGTCTCGTATTGGCAGGAGCGGTCAAATTTTACCGTTTGAGCTGAAATGACAGGTTTGCATCAAATGTGCTGCCGGCGTAGAAATAAGACTTTTCCAGCATGGAAACACTATTTTACATTAGAAGAAGCATTTTGCAGAGTTTTCCCGTGTGTTTCTGTCATCTGCAGTACCTGGCACTTTCAGGGCAAACGTTGTGAAAAACAGTCTCGTATTGGCAGGAGCGGTCAAATTTTACCGTTTGAGCTGAAATGACAGGTTTGCATCAAATGTGCTGCGGCGTAGAAATAAGACTTTTCCAGCATGGAAACACTATTTTACATTAGAAGAAGCATTTTGCAGAGTTTTTCCGTGTGTTTCTGTCATCTGCAGTACCTGGCACTTTCAGGGCAAACGTTGTGAAAAACAGTCTCGTATTGGCAGGAGCGGTCAAATTTTACCGTTTGAGCTGAAATGACAGGTTTGCATCAAATGTGCTGCCGGCGTAGAAATAAGACTTTTTCCAGCATGGAAACACTATTTTACATTAGAAGAAGCATTTTGCAGAGTTTTCCCGTGTGTTTCTGTCATCTGCAGTACCTGGCACTTTCAGGGCAAACGTTGTGAAAAACAGTCTCGTATTGGCAGGAGCGGTCAAATTTTACCGTTTGAGCTGAAATGACAGGTTTGCATCAAATGTGCTGTCATCGGCGTACCTGGAAATAAGACTTTTTGGCCAGCATGGCTGAAACACTAGGTTTGCACATTAGAAGAAGCATTTTGCAGAAGAGCATTTTGCAGAGTTTTCCGTGTGTTTCTGTCATCTGCAGTACCTGGCACTTTCAGGGCAAACGTTGTGAAAAACAGTCTCGTATTGGCAGGAGCGGTCAAATTTTACCGTTTGAGCTGAAATGACAGGTTTGCATCAAATGTGCTGCGGCGTAGAAATAAGACTTTTTCCAGCATGGAAACACTATTTTACATTAGAAGAAGCATTTTGCAGAGTTTTCCCGTGTGTTTCTGTCATCTGCAGTACCTGGCACTTTCAGGGCAAAGCGTTGTGAAAAAACAGTCTCGTATTGGCAGGAGCGGTCAAATTTTACCGTTTGAGCTGAAATGACAGGTTTGCATCAAATGTGCTGCCGGCGTAGAAATAAGACTTTTCAGCATGGAAACACTATTTTACATTAGAAGAAGCATTTTGCAGAGTTTTCCCGTGTGTTTCTGTCATCTGCAGTACCTGGCACTTTCAGGGCAAACGTTGTGAAAAACAGTCTCGTATTGGCAGGAGCGGTCAAATTTTACCGTTTGAGCTGAAATGACAGGTTTGCATCAAATGGTGCCGGCGTAGAAATAAGACTTTTCAGCATGGAAACACTATTTTGTAGAAGAAGCATTTTGCAGGTTTTCCGTGTGTTTCTGTCATCTGCAGTACCTGGCACTTTCAGGGCAAGCGTTGTGAAAAACAGTCGTATTGGCAGGAGCGGTCAAATTTTACCGTTTGAGCTGAAATGACAGGTTTGCATCATTAGAAGAAGCATTTTGCAGAGTTTTCCCGTGTGTTTCTGTCATCTGCAGTACCTGGCACTTTCAGGGCAAACGTTGTGAAAAACAGTCTCGTATTGGCAGGAGCGGTCAAATTTTACCGTTTGAGCTGAAATGACAGGTTTGCATCAAATGTGCTGCCGGCGTAGAAATAAGACTTTTCCAGCATGGAAACACTATTTTACATTAGAAGAAGCATTTTGCAGAGTTTTCCCGTGTGTTTCTGTCATCTGCAGTACCTGGCACTTTCAGGGCAAGCGTTGTGAAAAACAGTCTCGTATTGGCAGGAGCGGTCAAATTTTACCGTTTGAGCTGAAATGACAGGTTTGCATCAAATGTGCTGCCGGCGTAGAAATAAGACTTTTTCCAGCATGGAAACACTATTTTACATTAGAAGAAGCATTTTGCAGAGTTTTCCCGTGTGTTTCTGTCATCTGCAGTACCTGGCACTTTCAGGGCAAACGTTGTGAAAAACAGTCTCGTATTGGCAGGAGCGGTCAAATTTTACCGTTTGAGCTGAAATGACAGGTTTGCATCAAATGTGCTGCCGGCGTAGAAATAAGACTTTTTCCAGCATGGAAACACTATTTTACATTAGAAGAAGCATTTTGCAGAGTTTTCCCGTGTGTTTCTGTCATCTGCAGTACCTGGCACTTTCAGGGCAAGCGTTGTGAAAAACAGTCTCGTATTGGCAGGAGCGGTCAAATTTTACCGTTTGAGCTGAAATGACAGGTTTGCATCAAATGTGCTGCCGGCGTGAAATAAGACTTTTTCCAGCATGGAAACACTATTTTACATTAGAAGAAGCATTTTGCAGAGTTTTCCGTGTGTTTCTGTCATCTGCAGTACCTGGCACTTTCAGGGCAAACGTTGTGAAAAACAGTCTCGTATTGGCAGGAGCGGTCAAATTTTACCGTTTGAGCTGAAATGACAGGTTTGCATCAAATGTGCTGCCGGCGTAGAAATAAGACTTTTTCCAGCATGGAAACACTATTTTACATTAGAAGAAGCATTTTGCAGAGTTTTCCCGTGTGTTTCTGTCATCTGCAGTACCTGGCACTTTCAGGGCAAACGTTGTGAAAAACAGTCTCGTATTGGCAGGAAGCGGTCAAATTTTACCGTTTGAGCTGAAATGACAGGTTTGCATCAAATGTGCTGCCGGCGTGAAATAAGACTTTTTCCAGCATGGAAACACTATTTTACATTAGAAGAAGCATTTTGCAGAGTTTTTCCGTGTGTTTCTGTCATCTGCGGTACCTGGCACTTTCAGGGCAAACGTTGTGAAAAACAGTCTCGTATTGGCAGGAGCGGTCAAATTTTACCGTTTGAGCTGAAATGACAGGTTTGCATCAAATGTGCTGCCGGCGTGAAATAAGACTTTTTCCAGCATGGAAACACTATTTTACATTAGAAGAAGCATTTTGCAGAGTTTTTCCGTGTGTTTGTGTTTCTGTCATCTGCAGTACCTGGCACTTTCAGGGCAAACGTTGTGAAAAACAGTCTCGTATTGGCAGGAGCGGTCAAATTTTACCGTTTGAGCTGAAATGACAGGTTTGCATCAAATGTGCTGCCGGCGTAGAAATAAGACTTTTTCCAGCATGGAAACACTATTTTACATTAGAAGAAGCATTTTGCAGAGTTTTTCCGTGTGTTTCTGTCATCTGCAGTACCTGGCACTTTCAGGGCAAACGTTGTGAAAAACAGTCTCGTATTGGCAGGAGCGGTCAAATTTTACCGTTTGAGCTGAAATGACAGGTTTGCATCAAATGTGCTGCCGGCGTAGAAATAAGACTTTTTCCAGCATGGAAACACTATTTTACATTAGAAGAAGCATTTTGCAGAGTTTTTCCGTGTGTTTCTGTCATCTGCAGTACCTGGCACTTTCAGGGCAAACGTTGTGAAAAACAGTCTCGTATTGGCAGGAGCGGTCAAATTTTACCGTTTGAGCTGAAATGACAGGTTTGCATCAAATGTGCTGCGGCGTAGAAATAAGACTTTTCCAGCATGGAAACACTATTTTACATTAGAAGAAGCATTTTGCAGAGTTTTCCCGTGTGTTTCTGTCATCTGCAGTACCTGGCACTTTCAGGGCAAACGTTGTGAAAAACAGTCTCGTATTGGCAGGAGCGGTCAAATTTTACCGTTTGAGCTGAAATGACAGGTTTGCATCAAATGTGCTGCTGCGGCGTGAAATAAGACTTTTTCCAGCATGGAAACACTATTTTACATTAGAAGAAGCATTTTGCAGATTTTTTTCCCGTGTGTTTCTGTCATCTGCAGTACCTGGCACTTTCAGGGCAAGCGTTGTGAAAAACAGTCTCGTATTGGCAGGAGCGGTCAAATTTTACCGTTTGAGCTGAAATGACAGGTTTGCATCAAATGTGCTGCTGCGGCGTAGAAATAAGACTTTTCCAGCATGGAAACACTATTTTACAGAAGAAGCATTTTGCAGAGTTTTCCCGTGTGTTTCTGTCATTAGAAGAAGCATTTTGCAGCGTTTTCCGTGTGTTTCTGTCATCTGCAGTACCTGGCACTTTCAGGGCAAACGTTGTGAAAAACAGTCTCGTATTGGCAGGAGCGGTCAAATTTTACCGTTTGAGCTGCACTTTGACAGGTTTGCATCAAATGTGCTGCCGGCGTAGAAATAAGACTTTTCCAGCATGGAAACACTATTTTACATTAGAAGAAGCATTTTGCAGAGTTTTCCCGTGTGTTTCTGTCATCTGCAGTACCTGGCACTTTCAGGGCAAACGTTGTGAAAAACAGTCTCGTATTGGCAGGAGCGGTCAAATTTTACCGTTTGAGCTGAAATGACAGGTTTGCATCAAATGTGCTGCCGGCGTAGAAATAAGACTTTTTCCAGCATGGAAACACTATTTTACATTAGAAGAAGCATTTTGCAGAGTTTTTCCGTGTGTT
This sequence comes from Toxotes chatareus, assembly GCA_016801885.1. Classification (NCBI taxonomy): domain Eukaryota; kingdom Metazoa; phylum Chordata; class Actinopteri; family Toxotidae; genus Toxotes; species Toxotes chatareus. The sequence goes on along the minus strand of JAFBJY010001191.1, from coordinate 18,079 downwards.
TCTGTCATCTGCAGTACCTGGCACTTTCAGGGCAAACGTTGTGAAAAACAGTCTCGTATTGGCAGGAGCGGTCAAATTTTACCGTTTGAGCTGAAATGACAGGTTTGCATCAAATGTGCTGCCGGCGTAGAAATAAGACTTTTTCCAGCATGGAAACACTATTTTACATTAGAAGAAGCATTTTGCAGAGTTTTTCCGTGTGTTTCTGTCATCTGCAGTACCTGGCACTTTCAGGGCAAACGTTGTGAAAAACAGTCTCGTATTGGCAGGAAGCGGTCAAATTTTACCGTTTGAGCTGAAATGACAGGTTTGCATCAAATGTGCTGCGGCGTAGAAATAAGACTTTTTCCAGCATGGAAACACTATTTTACATTAGAAGAAGCATTTTGCAGAGTTTTCCCGTGTGTTTCTGTCATCTGCAGTACCTGGCACTTTCAGGGCAAACGTTGTGAAAAACAGTCTCGTATTGGCAGGAGCGGTCAAATTTTACCGTTTGAGCTGAAATGACAGGTTTGCATCAAATGTGCTGCCGGCGTAGAAATAAGACTTTTTCAGCATGGAAACACTATTTTACATTAGAAGAAGCATTTTGCAGAGTTTTCCGTGTGTTTCTGTCATCTGCAGTACCTGGCACTTTCAGGGCAAGCGTTGTGAAAAACAGTCTCGTATTGGCAGGAGCGGTCAAATTTTACCGTTTGAGCTGAAATGATCAAGGTTTGCATCATTAGAAGAAGCATTTTGCAGTTTTTCCCGTGTGTTTCTGTCATCTGCAGTACCTGGCACTTTCAGGGCAAACGTTGTGAAAAACAGTCTCGTATTGGCAGGAAGCGGTCAAATTTTACCGTTTGAGCTGAAATGACAGGTTTGCATCAAATGTGCTGCCGGCGTAGAAATAAGACTTTTCCAGCATGGAAACACTATTTTACATTAGAAGAAGCATTTTGCAGAGTTTTCCCGTGTGTTTCTGTCATCTGCAGTACCTGGCACTTTCAGGGCAAACGTTGTGAAAAACAGTCTCGTATTGGCAGGAGCGGTCAAATTTTACCGTTTGAGCTGAAATGACAGGTTTGCATCAAATGTGCTGCGGCGTAGAAATAAGACTTTTTCCAGCATGGAAACACTATTTTACATTAGAAGAAGCATTTTGCAGAGTTTTCCGTGTGTTTCTGTCATCTGCAGTACCTGGCACTTTCAGGGCAAACGTTGTGAAAAACAGTCTCGTATTGGCAGGAGCGGTCAAATTTTACCGTTTGAGCTGAAATGACAGGTTTGCATCAAATGTGCTGCGGCGTAGAAATAAGACTTTTTCCAGCATGGAAACACTATTTTACATTAGAAGAAGCATTTTGCAGAGTTTTTCCGTGTGTTTCTGTCATCTGCAGTACCTGGCACTTTCAGGGCAAACGCGTTCGTATTGGCCGAACAGTCTCTGTCATTTGGTTGGAGCGGTCAAATTTTACCGTTTGAGCTGAAAAATGACAGGTTTGCATCAAATGTGCTGCCGGCGTAGAAATAAGACTTTTTCCAGCATGGAAACACTATTTTACATTAGAAGAAGCATTTTGCAGAGTTTTCCCGTGTGTTTCTGTCATCTGCAGTACCTGGCACTTTCAGGGCAAACGTTGTGAAAAACAGTCTCGTATTGGCAGGAGCGGTCAAATTTTACCGTTTGAGCTGAAATGACAGGTTTGCATCAAATGTGCTGCTGCGGCGTAGAAATAAGACTTTTTCCAGCATGGAAACACTATTTTACATTAGAAGAAGCATTTTGCAGAGTTTTCCGTGTGTTTCTGTCATCTGCAGTACCTGGCACTTTCAGGGCAAACGTTGTGAAAAACAGTCTCGTATTGGCAGGAGCGGTCAAATTTTACCGTTTGAGCTGAAATGACAGGTTTGCATCAAATGTGCTGCCGGCGTAGAAATAAGACTTTTTCCAGCATGGAAACACTATTTTACATTAGAAGAAGCATTTTGCAGAGAGTTTTTCCCGTGTGTTTCTGTCATCTGCAGTACCTGGCACTTTCAGGGCAAACGTTGTGAAAAACAGTCTCGTATTGGCAGGAGCGGTCAAATTTTACCGTTTGAGCTGAAATGACAGGTTTGCATCAAATGTGCTGCGGCGCGTGAAATAAGACTTTTCAGCATAGAAAAGCTATTTTTTAGAAGAAGCATTTTGCAGAGTTTTCCGTGTGTTTCTGTCATCTGCAGTACCTGGCACTTTCAGGGCAAACGTTTGAAAAACAGTCTCGTATTGGCAGGAGCGGTCAAATTTTACCGTTTGAGCTGAAATGACAGGTTTGCATCAAATGTGCTGCCGGCGTAGAAAGAAGACTTTTTCCAGCATGGAAACACTATTTTACATTAGAAGAAGCATTTTGCAGAGTTTTCCGTGTGTTTCTGTCATCTGCAGTACCTGGCACTTTCAGGGCAAACGTTGTGAAAAACAGTCTCGTATTGGCAGGAGCGGTCAAATTTTACCGTTTGAGCTGAAATGACAGGTTTGCATCAAATGTGCTGCGGTAGAAATAAGACTTTTTCCAGCATGGAAACACTATTTTACATTAGAAGAAGCATTTGCAGATTTTCCCGTGTGTTTCTGTCATCTGCAGTACCTGGCACTTTCAGGGCAAACGTTGTGAAAAACAGTCTCGTATTGGCAGGAGCGGTCAAATTTTACCGTTTGAGCTGAAATGACAGGTTTGCATCAAATGTGCTGCGGCAGAAAAAGACTTTTTGCAGAAACACTATTTTACCGTTTCTGTCATCTGCAGTACCTGGCAGTGAAAAACAGTCTCGTATTGGCTGGGAGCGGTCAAATTTACCGTTTGAGCTGAAATTTTGCAGAGTTTTCCCGTGTGTTTCTGTCATCTGCGGTACCTGGCACTTTCAGGGCAAACGTTGTGAAAAAACAGTCTCGTATTGGCAGGAACGGTCAAATTTTACCGTTTGAGCTGAAATGACAGGTTTGCATCAAATGTGCTGCCGGCGTAGAAATAAGACTTTTTCCAGCATGGAAACACTATTTTACATTAGAAGAAGCATTTTGCAGAGTTTTCCCGTGTGTTTCTGTCATCTGCAGTACCTGGCACTTTCAGGGCAAACGTTGTGAAAAACAGTCTCGTATTGGCAGGAGCGGTCAAATTTTACCGTTTGAGCTGAAATGACAGGTTTGCATCAAATGTGCTGCGGCGTGAAATAAGACTTTTTCCAGCATGGAAACACTATTTTACATTAGAAGAAGCATTTTGCAGAGTTTTTCCGTGTGTTTCTGTCATCTGCAGTACCTGGCACTTTCAGGGCAAGCGTTGTGAAAAACAGTCTCGTATTGGCAGGAGCGGTCAAATTTTACCGTTTGAGCTGAAATGACAGGTTTGCATCAAATGTGCTGCGGCGTAGAAATAAGACTTTTTCCAGCATGGAAACACTATTTTACATTAGAAGAAGCATTTTGCAGAGTTTTCCCGTGTGTTTCTGTCATCTGCAGTACCTGGCACTTTCAGGGCAAACGTTGTGAAAAACAGTCTCGTATTGGCAGGGAGCGGTCAAATTTTACCGTTTGAGCTGAAATGACAGGTTTGCATCAAATGTGCTGCCGGCGTGAAATAAGACTTTTCCAGCATGGAAACACTATTTTACATTAGAAGAAGCATTTTGCAGAGTTTTCCCGTGTGTTTCTGTCATCTGCAGTACCTGGCACTTTCAGGGCAAACGTTGTGAAAAACAGTCTCGTATTGGCAGGAGCGGTCAAATTTTACCGTTTGAGCTGAAATGACAGGTTTGCATCAAATGTGCTGCGGCGTAGAAATAAGACTTTTCCAGCATGGAAACACTATTTTACATTAGAAGAAGCATTTTGCAGAGTTTTTCCGTGTGTTTCTGTCATCTGCAGTACCTGGCACTTTCAGGGCAAACGTTGTGAAAAACAGTCTCGTATTGGCAGGAGCGGTCAAATTTTACCGTTTGAGCTGAAATGACAGGTTTGCATCAAATGTGCTGCCGGCGTAGAAATAAGACTTTTTCCAGCATGGAAACACTATTTTACATTAGAAGAAGCATTTTGCAGAGTTTTCCGTGTGTTTCTGTCATCTGCAGTACCTGGCACTTTCAGGGCAAACGTTGTGAAAAACAGTCTCGTATTGGCAGGAGCGGTCAAATTTTACCGTTTGAGCTGAAATGACAGGTTTGCATCAAATGTGCTGCCGGCGTAGAAATAAGACTTTTTCCAGCATGGAAACACTATTTTACATTAGAAGAAGCATTTTGCAGAGTTTTTCCGTGTGTTTCTGTCATCTGCAGTACCTGGCACTTTCAGGGCAAACGTTGTGAAAAACAGTCTCTCGTATTGGCAGGAGCGGTCAAATTTTACCGTTTGAGCTGAAATGACAGGTTTGCATCAAATGTGCTGCCGGCGTAGAAATAAGACTTTTTCCAGCATGGAAACACTATTTTACATTAGAAGAAGCATTTTGCAGAGTTTTCCGTGTGTTTCTGTCATCTGCAGTACCTGGCACTTTCAGGGCAAACGTTGTGAAAAACAGTCTCGTATTGGCAGGAGCGGTCAAATTTTACCGTTTGAGCTGAAATGACAGGTTTGCATCAAATGTGCTGCGGCGTAGAAATAAGACTTTTTCCAGCATGGAAACACTATTTTACATTAGAAGAAGCATTTTGCAGAGTTTTCCCGTGTGTTTCTGTCATCTGCAGTACCTGGCACTTTCAGGGCAAACGTTGTGAAAAACAGTCTCGTATTGGCAGGAAGCGGTCAAATTTTACCGTTTGAGCTGAAATGACAGGTTTGCATCATTAGGTTTGCATCTGTCATCTGCGTAGAAATAAGGCACTTTCAGGGAAACTATTTTAAAAGAAGTTTTTTGTTTCAGGATGGTCAGGGCAAAATTCAAATTTACCGTTTGAGCTGAAATGACAGGTTTGCATCAAATGTGCTGACGGCGTAGAAATAAGACTTTTTTGAAACACTATTTTACATTAGAAGCATTTTGCAGAGTTTTCCCGTGTGTTTCTGTCATCTGCAGTACCTGGCACTTTCAGGGCAAACGTTGTGAAAAACAGTCTCGTATTGGCAGGAGCGGTCAAATTTTACCGTTTGAGCTGAAATGACAGGTTTGCATCAAATGTGCTGCGGCGTAGAAATAAGACTTTTTCCAGCATGGAAACACTATTTTACATTAGAAGAAGCATTTTGCAGAGTTTTCCGTGTGTTTCTGTCATCTGCAGTACCTGGCACTTTCAGGGCAAACGTTGTGAAAAACAGTCTCGTATTGGCAGGAGCGGTCAAATTTTACCGTTTGAGCTGAAATGACAGGTTTGCATCAAATGTGCTGCATTTTGCAGAGTTTTAAGTGTGTTTCTGAAACATCTGCAGCGAAGCAAAGGGCAAACGTCATCTGACTGGCACTTTCAGGGCAAACGTTGTTGGCAGGAGCGGTCAAATTTTACCGTTTGAGCTGAAATGACAGGTTTGCATCAAATGTGCTGCGGCGTAGAAATAAGACTTTTCCAGCATGGAAACACTATTTTACATTAGAAGAAGCATTTTGCAGAGTTTTCCCGTGTGTTTCTGTCATCTGCAGTACCTGGCACTTTCAGGGCAAACGTTGTGAAAAACAGTCTCGTATTGGCAGGAGCGGTCAAATTTTACCGTTTGAGCTGAAATGACAGGTTTGCATCAAATGTGCTGCGGCGTAGAAATAAGACTTTTCCAGCATGGAAACACTATTTTACATTAGAAGAAGCATTTTGCAGAGTTTTTCCGTGTGTTTCTGTCATCTGCAGTACCTGGCACTTTCAGGGCAAACGTTGTGAAAAACAGTCTCGTATTGGCAGGAGCGGTCAAATTTTACCGTTTGAGCTGAAATGACAGGTTTGCATCAAATGTGCTGCGGCGTAGAAATAAGACTTTTTCCAGCAGAACTATTTTAAGACTTTTTCCAGCATGGAAACACTATTTTTTAGAAGAAGCATTTTGCAGAGTTTTTCCGTGTGTTTCTGTCATCTGCAGTACCTGGCACTTTCAGGGCAAACGTTGTGAAAAACAGTCTCGTATTGGCAGGAGCGGTCAAATTTTACCGTTTGAGCTGAAATGACAGGTTTGCATCAAATGTGCTGCCGGCGTAGAAATAAGACTTTTTCCAGCATGGAAACACTATTTTACATTAGAAGAAGCATTTTGCAGAGTTTTCCCGTGTGTTTCTGTCATCTGCAGTACCTGGCACTTTCAGGGCAAACGTTGTGAAAACAGTCTCGTATTGGCAGGAAGCGGTCAAATTTTACCGTTTGAGCTGAAATGACAGGTTTGCATCAAATGTGCTGCCGGCGTAGAAATAAGACTTTTTCAGCATGGAAACACTATTTTACATTAGAAGAAGCATTTTGCAGAGTTTTCCCGTGTGTTTCTGTCATCTGCAGTACCTGGCACTTTCAGGGCAAACGTTGTGAAAAACAGTCTCGTATTGGCAGGAAGCGGTCAAATTTTACCGTTTGAGCTGAAATGACAGGTTTGCATCAAATGTGCTGCCGGCGTAGAAATAAGACTTTTTCCAGCATGGAAACACTATTTTACATTAGAAGAAGCATTTTGCAGAGTTTTCCCGTGTGTTTCTGTCATCTGCAGTACCTGGCACTTTCAGGGCAAACGTTGTGAAAAACAGTCTCGTATTGGCTGGCGGTCAAAATTTTACCGTTTGAGCTGAAATGACAGGTTTGCATCAAATGTGCTGCGGCGTAGAAATAAGACTTTTTCCAGCATGGAAACACTATTTTACATTAGAAGAAGCATTTTGCAGAGTTTTCCCGTGTGTTTCTGTCATCTGCAGTACCTGGCACTTTCAGGGCAAACGTTGTGAAAAACAGTCTCGTATTGGCAGGAACGGTCAAATTTTACCGTTTGAGCTGAAATGACAGGTTTGCATCAAATGTGCTGCCGGCGTGAAATAGAAAAGACTTTTCCAGCATGGAAACACTATTTTACATTAGAAGAAGCATTTTGCAGAGTTTTTCCGTGTGTTTCTGTCATCTGCAGTACCTGGCACTTTCAGGGCAAACGTTGTGAAAAACAGTCTCGTATTGGCAGGAGCGGTCAAATTTTACCGTTTGAGCTGAAATGACAGGTTTGCATCAAATGTGCTGCGGCGTAGAAATAAGACTTTTCCAGCATGGAAACACTATTTTACATTAGAAGAAGCATTTTGCAGAGTTTTCCCGTGTGTTTCTGTCATCTGCAGTACCTGGCACTTTCAGGGCAAACGTTGTGAAAAAACAGTCTCGTATTGGCAGGAGCGGTCAAATTTTACCGTTTGAGCTGAAATGACAGGTTTGCATCAAATGTGCTGCGGCGGCGTAGAAATAAGACTTTTTTCCAGCATGGAAACACTATTTTACATTAGAAGAAGCATTTTGCAGAGTTTTTCCGTGTGTTTCTGTCATCTGCAGTACCTGGCACTTTCAGGGCAAACGTTGTGAAAAACAGTCTCGTATTGGCAGGAGCGGTCAAATTTTACCGTTTGAGCTGAAATGACAGGTTTGCATCAAATGTGCTGCGGCGGTAGAAATAAGACTTTTTCCAGCATGGAAACACTATTTTACATTAGAAGAAGCATTTTGCAGAGTTTTCCCGTGTGTTTCTGTCATCTGCAGTACCTGGCACTTTCAGGGCAAACGTTGTGAAAAACAGTCTCGTATTGGCAGGAGCGGTCAAATTTTACCGTTTGAGCTGAAATGACAGGTTTGCATCAAATGTGCTGCCGGCGTAGAAATAAGACTTTTCCAGCATGGAAACACTATTTTACATTAGAAGAAGCATTTTGCAGAGTTTTCCCGTGTGTTTCTGTCATCTGCAGTACCTGGCACTTTCAGGGCAAACGTTGTGAAAAACAGTCTCGTATTGGCAGGAGCGGTCAAATTTTACCGTTTGAGCTGAAATGACAGGTTTGCATCAAATGTGCTGCCGGCGTAGAAATAAGACTTTTCCAACATGAAACACTATTTTACATTAGAAGAAGCATTTTGCAGAGTTTTCCCGTGTGTTTCTGTCATCTGCAGTACCTGGCACTTTCAGGGCAAACGTTGAAAAACAGTCTCTCGTATTGGCAGGAGCGGTCAAATTTTACCGTTGAGCTGAAATGACAGGTTTGCATCAAATGTGCAGAAATAAGACTTTTTCCAGCATGGAAACACTATTTTACATTAGAAGAAGCATTTTTGCAGAGTTTTCCCGTGTGTTTCTGTCATCTGCAGTACCTGGCACTTTCAGGGCAAACGTTGTGAAAAACAGTCTCGTATTGGCAGGAGCGGTCAAATTTTACCGTTTGAGCTGAAATGACAGGTTTGCATCAAATGTGCTGCGGCGTAGAAATAAGACTTTTTCCAGCATGGAAACACTATTTTACATTAGAAGAAGCATTTTGCAGAGTTTTTCCGTGTGTTTCTGTCATCTGCAGTACCTGGCACTTTCAGGGCAAACGTTGTGAAAAACAAAAGCGGTCAAATTTTACCGTTTGAGCTGAAATGACAGGGTTTGCATCAAATGTTTGCCGGCGTAGAAATGAGACTTTTTCCAATGACACACTTTGCATCATTAGAAGAAGCATTTTGCAGAGTTTTCCCGTGTGTTTCTGTCATCTGCAGTACCTGGCACTTTCAGGGCAAACGTTGTGAAAAACAGTCTCGTATTGGCAGGAGCGGTCAAATTTTACCGTTTGAGCTGAAATGACAGGTTTGCATCAAATGTGCTGCCGGCGTAGAAATAAGACTTTTCCAGCATGGAAACACTATTTTACATTAGAAGAAGCATTTTGCAGAGTTTTCCCGTGTGTTTCTGTCATCTGCAGTACCTGGCACTTTCAGGGCAAACGTTGTGAAAAACAGTCTCGTATTGGCAGGAAAAGCGGTCAAATTTTACCGTTTGAGCTGAAATGACAGGTTTGCATCAAATGTGCTGCCGGCGTGAAATAAGACTTTTTCAGCATGGAAACACTATTTTACATTAGAAGAAGCATTTTGCAGAGTTTTCCCGTGTGTTTCTGTCATCTGCAGTACCTGGCACTTTCAGGGCAAACGTTGTGAAAAACAGTCTCGTATTGGCAGGAGCGGTCAAATTTTACCGTTTGAGCTGAAATGACAGGTTTGCATCAAATGTGCTGCCGGCGTAGAAATGAACTTTTTCCAGCATGGAAACACTATTTTACATTAGAAGAAGCATTTTGCAGAGTTTTCCGTGTGTTTCTGTCATCTGCAGTACCTGGCACTTTCAGGGCAAACGTTGTGAAAAACAGTCTCGTATTGGCAGGAACGGTCAAATTTTACCGTTTGAGCTGAAATGACAGGTTTGCATCAAATGTGCTGCGGCGTAGAAATTTTGCAGACTTTTCCAGCATGGAAACACTATTTTACATTAGAAGAAGCATTTTGCAGAGTTTTCCCGTGTGTTTCTGTCATCTGCAGTACCTGGCACTTTCAGGGCAAACGTTGTGAAAAACAGTCTCGTATTGGCAGGAGCGGTCAAATTTTACCGTTTGAGCTGAAATGACAGGTTTGCATCAAATGTGCTGCCGGCGTAGAAATAAGACTTTTCCAGCATGGAAACACTATTTTACATTAGAAGAAGCATTTTGCAGAGTTTTCCCGTGTGTTTCTGTCATCTGCAGTACCTGGCACTTTCAGGGCAAACGTTGTGAAAAACAGTCTCGTATTGGCAGGAAGCGGTCAAATTTTACCGTTTGAGCTGAAATGACAGGTTTGCATCAAATGTGCTGCCGGCGTAGAAATAAGACTTTTTCAGCATGGAAACACTATTTTACATTAGAAGAAGCATTTTGCAGAGTTTTCCGTGTGTTTCTGTCATCTGCAGTACCTGGCACTTTCAGGGCAAACGTTGTGAAAAACAGTCTCGTATTGGCAGGAGCGGTCAAATTTTACCGTTTGAGCTGAAATGACAGGTTTGCATCAAATGTGCTGCCGGCGTAGAAATAAGACTTTTTCAGCATGGAAACACTATTGGCACATTAGAAGAAGCGTTTTGCAGAGATTTTCCCGTGTGTTTCTGTCAGTATGGCACTTTCAGGGCAAACGTTGTGAAAAAACAGTCTCGTATTGGCAGGAACGGTCAAATTTTACCGTTTGAGCTGAAATGACAGGTTTGCATCAGGTTTGCATCATTAGAAGAAGCATTTTGCAGCATGGAAACACTATTTTACCGTGTGTTTTCTGTCATCTGCAGTACCTGGCACTTTCAGGGCAAACGTTGTGAAAAAACAGTCTCGTATTGGCAGGAGCGGTCAAATTTTACCGTTTGAGCTGAAATGACAGGTTTGCATCAAATGTGCTGCCGGCGTAGAAATAAGACTTTTCCAGCATGGAAACACTATTTTACATTAGAAGAAGCATTTTGCAGAGTTTTCCGTGTGTTTCTGTCATCTGCAGTACCTGGCACTTTCAGGGCAAACGTTGTGAAAAAACAGTCTCGTATTGGCAGGAACGGTCAAATTTTACCGTTTGAGCTGAAATGACAGGTTTGCATCAAATGTGCTGCCGGCGTAGAAATAAGACTTTTCCAGCATGGAAACACTATTTTACATTAGAAGAAGCATTTTGCAGAGTTTTTCCGTGTGTTTCTGTCATCTGCAGTACCTGGCACTTTCAGGGCAAACGTTGTGAAAAACAGTCTCGTATTGGCAGGAGCGGTCAAATTTTACCGTTTGAGCTGAAATGACAGGTTTGCATCAAATGTGCTGCCGGCGTAGAAATAAGACGTGTGTTTTTTCCAGCATGGAAACACTATTTTACATTAGAAGAAGCATTTTGCAGAGTTTTCCCGTGTGTTTCTGTCATCTGCAGTACCTGGCACTTTCAGGGCAAACGTTGTGAAAAACAGTCTCGTATTGGCAGGAGCGGTCAAATTTTACCGTTTGAGCTGAAATGACAGGTTTGCATCAAATGTGCTGCGGCGTAGAAATAAGACTTTTTCCAGCATGGAAACACTATTTTACATTAGAAGAAGCATTTTGCAGAGTTTTCCCGTGTGTTTCTGTCATCTGCAGTACCTGGCACTTTCAGGGCAAGCGTTGTGAAAAACAGTCTCGTATTGGCAGGAAGCGGTCAAATTTTACCGTTTGAGCTGAAATGACAGGTTTGCATCAAATTAGAAAGAAGACTTTTTGCAGACTATTTTTTAGAAGAAGCCAGTGTGTTCCCGTGTCATCTGTCAGTACCTGGCACTTTCAGGGCAAACGTTGTGAAAAACAGTCTCGTATTGGCAGGAGCGGTCAAATTTTACCGTTTGAGCTGAAATGACAGGTTTGCATCAAATGTGCTGCCGGCGTAGAAATAAGACATTTTTTTCAGCATGGAAACACTATTTTACATTTAGAAGAAGCATTTTGCAGAGTTTTCCCGTGTGTTTCTGTCATCTGCAGTACCTGGCACTTTCAGGGCAAGCGTTGTGAAAAACAGTCTCGTATTGGCAGGAGCGGTCAAATTTTACCGTTTGAGCTGAAATGACAGGTTTGCATCAAATGTGCTGCGGCGTAGAAATAAGACTTTTCCAGCATGGAAACACTATTTTACATTAGAAGAAGCATTTTGCAGAGTTTTCCCGTGTGTTTCTGTCATCTGCAGTACCTGGCACTTTCAGGGCAAACGTTGTGAAAAACAGTCTCGTATTGGCAGGAGCGGTCAAATTTTACCGTTTGAGCTGAAATGACAGGTTTGCATCAAATGTGCTGCGTTTGCATGGAAATGTGCTGGCGGCGTGCAGAGTTTTCCGTGTGTTTCTGAAATAAGACTTTTTCCAGCATGGAAACACTATTTTACATTAGAAGAAGCATTTTGCAGAGTTTTCCCGTGTGTTTCTGTCATCTGCAGTACCTGGCACTTTCAGGGCAAACGTTGTGAAAAACAGTCTCGTATTGGCAGGAGCGGTCAAATTTTACCGTTTGAGCTGAAATGACAGGTTTGCATCAAATGTGCTGCCGGCGTAGAAATAAGACTTTTTCCAGCATGGAAACACTATTTTACATTAGAAGAAGCATTTTGCAGAGTTTTCCCGTGTGTTTCTGTCATCTGCAGTACCTGGCACTTTCAGGGCAAAGCGTTGTGAAAAACAGTCTCGTATTGGCAGGAAGCGGTCAAATTTTACCGTTTGAGCTGAAATGACAGGGTTTGCATCAAATGTGCTGCCGGCGTAGAAATAAGACTTTTCCAGCATGGAAACACTATTTTACATTAGAAGAAGCATTTTGCAGAGTTTTCCCGTGTGTTTCTGTCATCTGCAGTACCTGGCACTTTCAGGGCAAACGTTGTGAAAAACAGTCTCGTATTGGCAGGAACGGTCAAATTTTACCGTTTGAGCTGAAATGACAGGTTTGCATCAAATGTGCTGCGGCGTAGAAATAAGACTTTTTCCAGCATGGAAACACTATTTTACATTAGAAGAAGCATTTTGCAGAGTTTTCCCGTGTGTTTCTGTCATCTGCAGTACCTGGCACTTTCAGGGCAAACGTTGTGAAAAACAGTCTCGTATTGGCAGGAACGGTCAAATTTTACCGTTTGAGCTGAAATGACAGGTTTGCATCAAATGTGCTGCCGGCGTGAAATAAGACTTTTTCCAGCATGGAAACACTATTTTACATTAGAAGAAGCATTTTGCAGAGTTTTCCCGTGTGTTTCTGTCATCTGCAGTACCTGGCACTTTCAGGGCAAACGTTGTGAAAAACAGTCTCGTATTGGCAGGAGCGGTCAAATTTTACCGTTTGAGCTGAAATGACAGGTTTGCATCAAATGTGCTGCCGGCGTAGAAATAAGACTTTTCCAGCATGGAAACACTATTTTACATTAGAAGAAGCATTTTGCAGAGTTTTTCCGTGTGTTTCTGTCATCTGCAGTACCTGGCACTTTCAGGGCAAACGTTGTGAAAAACAGTCTCGTATTGGCAGGAGCGGTCAAATTTTACCGTTTGAGCTGAAATGACAGGTTTGCATCAAATGTGCTGCCGGCGTGAAATAAGACTTTTTGCATCAGCATCCAGGAAACACTATTTTACATTAGAAGAAGCATTTTGCAGAGTTTTCCCGTGTGTTTCTGTCATCTGCAGTACCTGGCACTTTCAGGGCAAACGTTGTGAAAAACAGTCTCGTATTGGCAGGAGCGGTCAAATTTTACCGTTTGAGCTGAAATGACAGGTTTGCATCAAATGTGCTGCGGCGTAGAAATAAGACTTTTTCCAGCATGGAAACACTATTTTACATTAGAAGAAGCATTTTGCAGAGTTTTCCCGTGTGTTTCTGTCATCTGCAGTACCTGGCACTTTCAGGGCAAACGTTGTGAAAAACAGTCTCGTATTGGCAGGAAGCGGTCAAATTTTACCGTTTGAGCTGAAATGACAGGTTTGCATCAAATGTGCTGCCGGCGTAGAAATAAGACTTTTTTCCAGCATGCATTTGAAACACTATTTTACATTAGAAGAAGCATTTTGCAGAGTTTTCCCGTGTGTTTCTGTCATCTGCAGTACCTGGCACTTTCAGGGCAAACGTTGTGAAAAACAGTCTCTCGTATTGGCAGGAGCGGTCAAATTTTACCGTTTGAGCTGAAATGACAGGTTTGCATCAAATGTGCTGCCGGCGTAGAAATAAGACTTTTTCCAGCATGGAAACACTATTTTACATTAGAAGAAGCATTTTGCAGAGTTTTCCCGTGTGTTTCTGTCATCTGCAGTACCTGGCACTTTCAGGGCAAACGTTGTGAAAAAACAGTCTCGTATTGGCAGGAACGGTCAAATTTTACCGTTTGAGCTGAAATGACAGGTTTGCATCAAATGTGCTGCCGGCGTAGAAATAAGACTTTTTCCAGCATGGAAACACTATTTTACATTAGAAGAAGCATTTTGCAGAGTTTTCCGTGTGTTTCTGTCATCTGCAGTACCTGGCACTTTCAGGGCAAACGTTGTGAAAAACAGTCTCGTATTGGCAGGAGCGGTCAAATTTTACCGTTTGAGCTGAAATGACAGGTTTGCATCAAATGTGCTGCCGGCGTAGAAATAAGACTTTTCCAGCATGGAAACACTATTTTACATTAGAAGAAGCATTTTGCAGAGTTTTCCGTGTGTTTCTGTCATCTGCAGTACCTGGCACTTTCAGGGCAAACGTTGTGAAAAACAGTCTCGTATATGGCAGGAAGCGGTCAAATTTTACCGTTTGAGCTGAAATGACAGGTTTGCATCAAATGTGCTGCAGGCGTAGAAATAAGACTTTTTCCAGCATGGAAACACTATTTTACATTAGAAGAAGCATTTTGCAGAGTTTTCCCGTGTGTTTCTGTCATCTGCAGTACCTGGCACTTTCAGGGCAAACGTTGTGAAAAACAGTCTCGTATTGGCAGGAAGCGGTCAAATTTTACCGTTTGAGCTGAAATGACAGGTTTGCATCAAATGTGCTGCCGGCGTAGAAATAAGACTTTTTCCAGCATGGAAACACTATTTTACATTAGAAGAAGCATTTTGCAGAGTTTTCCCGTGTGTTTCTGTCATCTGCAGTACCTGGCACTTTCAGGGCAAGCGTTGTGAAAAACAGTCTCGTATTGGCAGGAACGGTCAAATTTTACCGTTTGAGCTGAAATGACAGGTTTGCATCAAATGTGCTGCGGCGTAGAAATAAGACTTTTTCCAGCATGGAAACACTATTTTACATTAGAAGAAGCATTTTGCAGAGTTTTTCCCGTGTGTTTCTGTCATCTGCAGTACCTGGCACTTTCAGGGCAAACGTTGTGAAAAACAGTCTCGTATTGGCAGGAGCGGTCAAATTTTACCGTTTGAGCTGAAATGACAGGTTTGCATCAAATGTGCTGCGGCGTAGAAATAAGACTTTTCCAGCATGGAAACACTATTTTACATTAGAAGCATTTTGCAGAGTTTTCCGTGTGTTTCTGTCATCTGCAGTACCTGGCACTTTCAGGGCAAACGTTGTGAAAAAGTCTCGTATTGGCAGGAGCGGTCAAATTTTACCGTTTGAGCTGTGTGTTTGCATCATTAGAAGAAGCATTTTGCAGAGTTTTCCCGTGTGTACACTGTCATCTGCAGTACCTGGCACTTTCAGGGCAAACGTTGTGCAAAAAACAGTCTCGTATTGGCAGGAGCGGTCAAATTTTACCGTTTGAGCTGAAATGACAGGTTTGCATCAAATGTGCTGCGGCGTAGAAATAAGACTTTTTCCAGCATGGAAACACTATTTTACATTAGAAGAAGCATTTTGCAGAGTTTTCCCGTGTGTTTCTGTCATCTGCAGTACCTGGCACTTTCAGGGCAAACGTTGTGAAAAACAGTCTCGTATTGGCAGGAGCGGTCAAATTTTACCGTTTGAGCTGAAATGACAGGTTTGCATCAAATGTGCTGCCGGCGTAGAAATAAGACTTTTTCCAGCATGGAAACACTATTTTTACATTAGAAGAAGCATTTTGCAGGAGTTTTCCGTGTGTTTCTGTCATCTGCAGTACCTGGCACTTTCAGGGCAAGCGTTGTGAAAAACAGTCTCGTATTGGCAGGAGCGGTCAAATTTTACCGTTTGAGCTGAAATGACAGGTTTGCATCAAATGTGCTGCGGCGTAGAAATAAGACTTTTCCAGCATGGAAACACTATTTTACATTAGAAGAAGCATTTTGCAGAGTTTTCCCGTGTGTTTCTGTCATCTGCAGTACCTGGCACTTTCAGGGGCAAACGTTGTGAAAAACAGTCTCGTATTGGCAGGAAGCGGTCAAATTTTACCGTTTGAGCTGAAATGACAGGTTTGCATCAAATGTGCTGCGGCGTAGAAATAAGACTTTCCAGCATGGAAACACTATTTTTTACATTAGAAGAAGCATTTTGCAGAGTTTTCCCGTGTGTTTCTGTCATCTGCGGTACCTGGCACTTTCAGGGCAAGCGTTGTGAAAAAACAGTCTCGTATTGGCAGGAGCGGTCAAATTTTACCGTTTGAGCTGAAATGACAGGTTTGCATCAAATGTGCTGCGGCGTAGAAATAAGACTTTTCCAGCATGGAAACACTATTTTACATTAGAAGAAGCATTTTGCAGAGTTTTTCCGTGTGTTTCTGTCATCTGCAGTACCTGGCACTTTCAGGGCAAACGTTGTGAAAAACAGTCTCGTATTGGCAGGAGCGGTCAAATTTTACCGTTTGAGCTGAAATGACAGGTTTGCATCAAATGTGCTGCCGGCGTAGAAATAAGACTTTTTCCAGCATGGAAACACTATTTTACATTAGAAGAAGCATTTTGCAGAGTTTTCCGTGTGTTTCTGTCATCTGCAGTACCTGGCACTTTCAGGGCAAACGTTGTGAAAAACAGTCTCGTATTGGCAGGAGCGGTCAAATTTTACCGTTTGAGCTGAAATGACAGGTTTGCATCAAATGTGCTGCGGCGAGAAATAAGACTTTTCCAGCATGGAAACACTATTTTACATTAGAAGAAGCATTTTGCAGAGTTTTCCGTGTGTTTCTGTCATCTGCAGTACCTGGCACTTTCAGGGCAAACGTTGTGAAAAAACAGTCTCGTATTGGCTGGAGCGGTCAAATTTTACCGTTTGAGCTGAAATGACAGGTTTGCATCAAATGTGCTGCGGCGTAGAAATAAGACTTTTTCCAGCATGGAAACACTATTTTACATTAGAAGAAGCATTTTGCAGAGTTTTCCGTGTGTTTCTGTCATCTGCAGTACCTGGCACTTTCAGGTGAAAAACAGTCTCGTAACGGTCAAATTTTACCGTTTGCTGAAAAACAGTTTTGCATCAAATGTGCTGCTGGCGTCAAATAAGACCGTTTCCAGCATGAAATGACACTATTTTGCATCAGAAGCATTTTGCAAGTTTTCCCGTGTGTTTCTGTCAAGACTTTTCAAACATGTGAAACACTATTTTACATTAGAAGAAGCATTTTGCATCAGAGTTTTCAGAGTTTTCCCGTGTGTTTCTGTCATCTGCGGTACCTGGCACTTTCAGGGCAAGCGTTGTGAAAAACAGTCTCGTATTGGCAGGAGCGGTCAAATTTTACCGTTTGAGCTGAAATGACAGGTTTGCATCAAATGTGCTGGCGTCAAAATAAGACTGTTTCCAGCATGGAAACACTATTTTTTAGAAGAAGCATTTTGCAGGAGTTTTCCGTGTGTTTCTGTCATCTGCAGTACCTGGCACTTTCAGGGCAAGCGTTGTGAAAAACAGTCTCGTATTGGCAGGAGCGGTCCAAATTTTACCGTTTGAGCTGAAATGACAGGTTTGCATCAAATGTGCTGCGGCGTAGAAATAAGACTTTTCCAGCATGGAAACACTATTTTACGATAGAAGAAGCATTTTGCAGAGTTTTCCCGTGTGTTTCTGTCATCTGCAGTACCTGGCACTTTCAGGGGCAAGCGTTGTGAAAAAACAGTCTCGTATTGGCAGGAACGGTCAAATTTTACGTTTGAGCTGAAATGACAGGTTTTTTCCCGGGGTTTCTTTTTTTCTGCGTCCTGGTTTCGCAAGCGTTTGAAAAACAGTTCATATGGCCGGAACGGTAAATTTTCCCTTGAGCTGAAATGCGCTTTATCAAAAAATTTTTTGGCGTCAAAAAGCTTTTCCCGCATGGAAAAACTATTTTATTAAAGCTTTTCAGATTTTCCGTTGTTTTTTTATTGCGTCCTGGCATTTCGGAAAAGTTGTAAAACAGCTATACGGAAACGGTCAAATTTAGTTTGGGTGAAAAGGCTTTTAAAATTCTTTTTGGCGTCAAAATAGACTTTTTCCCCGGAAAAACCCATTTTTCTTAGAAGCATTTTGAAGTTTTCGTTGTTTCTTATTTGTCCCTTTTGGGATTTCAGGAAATTGGGCACAATGGCGGCGTTGAAAAATTTGCTTTTGAAAAACGGTGTTTTTAAAAAAATTTTTGCTGGCGTCAAAATAAGATTTTTCCCCATGGAAAAATATTTTAATGAAGAAGCATTTGGGATTTTCCCGTGTGTTTTTTTTCATCTCTACCTGCCTTTCAGACAAACGTTTGAAAAACCATATGGCCAGGAACGGTCAAATTTTTCCTTTGAGCTGAAAACGGG
>JAFBJY010001190.1:0-41990 GCA_016801885.1 Toxotes chatareus | reverse complement strand
GTTGAATAGGACATTGATCATCTGGATTTCTCCACAAATCCAAGCACAAGAAGCCACTTAAAATGAGCTTTTCCACCTAACGAGAATTTTCTGACTACTCATCATCTGATAAAGTTTCTTACTATCTTTGATTACCTACAAGTCCATTTTTATCCAACACCGCTCAGACACACAGTGATCTAGGGATGGCGCTTTTGCTTCATTCTCAAAGATGGGGATAAAGGCTTACAGCACCTGGTATTCCCAGGCGGTCTCCCATCCAAGTACTAACCAGGCCCTACCCTGCTTAGCTTCCGAGATCAGACGAGATCGGGCGTGTTTCAGGGTGGTATGGCCGTAAGCAACCTCAAACCCTATAAACAGGCTGTTTATACATGCTAAAACGCCACTTAACAAATCCAATGTTGAATAGGACATTGATCATCTGGATTTCTCCACAAATCCAAGCACAAGAAGCCACTTAAAAATGAGCTTTTCCACCTAACGAGAATTTTCTGACTCACTCATCATCTGATAAAGTTTTTACTATCTTTGATTACCTACAAGTCCATTTTTATCCAACACCGCTCAGACACACAGTGATCTAGGGATGGCGCTTTTGCTTCATTCTCAAAGATGGGGATAAAGGCTTACAGCACCTGGTATTCCCAGGCGGTCTCCCATCCAAGTACTAACCAGGCCCTACCCTGCTTAGCTTCCGAGATCAGACGAGATCGGGCGTGCTCAGGGTGGTATGGCCGTAAGCAACCTCAAACCCTATAAACACGCTGTTTATACATGCTAAAACGCCACTTAACAAATCCAATGTTGAATAGGACATTGATCATCTGGATTTTCCACAAATCCAAGCACAAGAAGCCATTTAAAAATGAGCTTTTCCACCTAACGAGAATTTTCTGACTACTCATCATCTGATAAAGTTTCTTACTATCTTTGATTACCTACAAGTCCATTTTTATCCAACACCGCTCAGACACACAGTGATCTAGGGATGGCGCTTTTGCTTCATTCTCAAAGATGGGGATAAAGGCTTACAGCACCTGGTATTCCCAGGCGGTCTCCCATCCAAGTACTAACCAGGCCCTACCCTGCTTAGCTTCCGAGATCAGACGAGATCGGGCGTGTTTCAGGGTGGTATGGCCGTAAGCAACCTCAAACCCTATAAACACGCTGTTTATACATGCTAAAACGCCACTTAACAAATCCAATGTTGAATAGGACATTGATCATCTGGATTTCTCCACAAATCCAAGCACAAGAAGCCACTTAAAAATGAGCTTTTCCACCTAACGAGAATTTTCTGACTACTCATCATCTGATAAAGTTTCTTACTATCTTTGATTACCTACAAGTCCATTTTTATCCAACACCGCTCAGACACACAGTGATCTAGGGATGGCGCTTTTGCTTCATTCTCAAAGATGGGGATAAAGGCTTACAGCACCTGGTATTCCCAGGCGGTCTCCCATCCAAGTACTAACCAGGCCCTACCCTGCTTAGCTTCCGAGATCAGACGAGATCGGGCGTGTTTCAGGGTGGTATGGCCGTAAGCAAACGGCAAACCCTATAAACAGGCTTGTTTATACATGCTAAAACGCCACTTAACAAATCCAATGTTGAATAGGACATTGATCATCTGATTTCTCCACAAATCCAAGCACAAGAAGCCACTTAAAAATGAGCTTTTCCACCTAACGAGAATTTTCTGACTACTCATCATCTGATAAAGTTTTTACTATCTTTGATTACCTACAAGTCCATTTTTATCCAACACCGCTCAGACACACAGTGATCTAGGGATGGCGCTTTTGCTTCATTCAATCAAAGATGGGGATAAAGGCTTACAGCACCTGGTATTCCCAGGCGGTCTCCCATCCAAGTACTAACCAGGCCCTACCCTGCTTAGCTTCCGAGATCAGACGAGATCGGGCGTGCTCAGGGTGGTATGGCCGTAAGCAACCTCAAACCCTATAAACACGCTTGTTTATACATGCTAAAACGCCACTTAACAAATCCAATGTTGAATAGGACATTGATCATCTGGATTTCTCCACAAATCCAAGCACAAGAAGCCACTTAAAATGAGCTTTTCCACCTAACGAGAATTTTCTGACTACTCATCATCTGATAAAGTTTCTTACTATCTTTGATTACCTACAAGTCCATTTTTATCCAACACCGCTCAGACACACAGTGATCTAGGGATGGCGCTTTTGCTTCATTCTCAAAGATGGGGATAAAGGCTTACAGCACCTGGTATTCCCAGGTGTCTCCCATCCAAGTACTAACCAGGCCCTACCCTGCTTAGCTTCCGAGATCAGACGAGATCGGGCGTGCTCAGGGTGGTATGGCCGTAAGCAACCTCAAACCCTATAAACACGCTGTTTATACATGCTAAAACGCCACTTAACAAATCCAATGTTGAATAGGACATTGATCATCTGGATTTCTCCACAAATCCAAGCACAAGAAGCCACTTAAAAATGAGCTTTTCCACCTAACGAGAATTTTCTGACTACTCATCATCTGATAAAGTTTCTTACTATCTTTGATTACCTACAAGTCCATTTTTATCCAACACCGCTCAGACACACAGTGATCTAGGGATTTTGCTTCATTCTCAAAGATGGGGATAAAGGCTTACAGCACCTGGTATTCCCAGGCGGTCTCCCATCCAAGTACTAACCAGGCCCTACCCTGCTTAGCTTCCGAGATCAGACGAGATCGGGCGTGTTTCAGGGTGGTATGGCCGTAAGCAACCTCAAACCCTATAAACAGGCTGTTTATACATGCTAAAACGCCACTAACAAATCCAATGTTGAATAGGACATTGATCATCTGGATTTCTCCACAAATCCAAGCACAAGAAGCCACTTAAAAATGAGCTTTTCCACCTAACGAGAATTTTCTGACTACTCATCATCTGATAAAGTTTTTACTATCTTTGATTACCTACAAGTCCATTTTTATCCAACACCGCTCAGACACACAGTGATCTAGGGATGGCGCTTTTGCTTCATTCTCAAAGATGGGGATAAAGGCTTACAGCACCTGGTATTCCCAGGCGGTCTCCCATCCAAGTACTAACCAGGCCCTACCCTGCTTAGCTTCCGAGATCAGACGAGATCGGGCGTGTTTCAGGGTGGTATGGCCGTAAGCAACCTCAAACCCTATAAACACGCTTGTTTATACATGCTAAAACGCCACTTAACAAATCCAATGTTGAATAGGACATTGATCATCTGGATTTC
Source organism: Toxotes chatareus (assembly GCA_016801885.1). Classification (NCBI taxonomy): domain Eukaryota; kingdom Metazoa; phylum Chordata; class Actinopteri; family Toxotidae; genus Toxotes; species Toxotes chatareus. The sequence continues at coordinate 38,739 of JAFBJY010001190.1, read as the reverse complement.
TCCACAAATCCAAGCACAAGAAGCCACTTAAAAATGAGCTTTTCCACCTAACGAGAATTTTCTGACTACTCATCATCTGATAAAGTTTTTACTATCTTTGATTACCTACAAGTCCATTTTTATCCAACACCGCTCAGACACACAGTGATCTAGGGATGGCGCTTTTGCTTCATTCTCAAAGATGGGGATAAAGGCTTACAGCACCTGGTATTCCCAGGCGGTCTCCCATCCAAGTACTAACCAGGCCCTACCCTGCTTAGCTTCCGAGATCAGACGAGATCGGGCGTGTTTCAGGGTGGTATGGCCGTAAGCAACGGCAAACCCTATAAACAGGCTGTTTATACATGCTAAAACGCCACTTAACAAATCCAATGTTGAATAGGACATTGATCATCTGGATTTCTCCACAAATCCAAGCACAAGAAGCCACTTTAAAAATGAGCTTTTCCACCTAACGAGAATTTTCTGACTACTCATCATCTGATAAAGTTTTTACTATCTTTGATTACCTACAAGTCCATTTTTATCCAACACCGCTCAGACACACAGTGATCTAGGGATGGCGCTTTTGCTTCATTCTCAAAGATGGGGATAAAGGCTTACAGCACCTGGTATTCCCAGGCGGTCTCCCATCCAAGTACTAACCAGGCCCTACCCTGCTTAGCTTCCGAGATCAGACGAGATCGGGCGTGTTTCAGGGTGGTATGGCCGTAAGCAACCTCAAACCCTATAAACACGCTTGTTTATACATGCTAAAACGCCACTTAACAAATCCAATGTTGAATAGGACATTGATCATCTGGATTTCTCCACAAATCCAAGCACAAGAAGCCACTTAAAAATGAGCTTTTCCACCTAACGAGAATTTTCTGACTACTCATCATCTGATAAAGTTTCTTACTATCTTTGATTACCTACAAGTCCATTTTTATCCAACACCGCTCAGACACACAGTGATCTAGGGATGGCGCTTTTGCTTCATTCTCAAAGATGGGGATAAAGGCTTACAGCACCTGGTATTCCCAGGCGGTCTCCCATCCAAGTACTAACCAGGCCCTACCCTGCTTAGCTTCCGAGATCAGACGAGATCGGGCGTGCTCAGGGTGGTATGGCCGTAAGCAACCTCAAACCCTATAAACACGCTGTTTATACATGCTAAAACGCCACTTAACAAATCCAATGTTGAATAGGACATTGATCATCTGGATTTCTCCACAAATCCAAGCACAAGAAGCCACTTAAAAATGAGCTTTTCCACCTAACGAGAATTTTCTGACTACTCATCATCTGATAAAGTTTCTTACTATCTTTGATTACCTACAAGTCCATTTTTATCCAACACCGCTCAGACACACAGTGATCTAGGGATGGCGCTTTTGCTTCATTCTCAAAGATGGGGATAAAGGCTTACAGCACCTGGTATTCCCAGGCGGTCTCCCATCCAAGTACTAACCAGGCCCTACCCTGCTTAGCTTCCGAGATCAGACGAGATCGGGCGTGTTTCAGGGTGGTATGGCCGTAAGCAACCTCAAACCCTATAAACACGCTGTTTATACATGCTAAAACGCCACTAACAAATCCAATGTTGAATAGGACATTGATCATCTGGATTTCTCCACAAATCCAAGCACAAGAAGCCACTTAAAAATGAGCTTTTCCACCTAACGAGAATTTTCTGACTACTCATCATCTGATAAAGTTTCTTACTATCTTTGATTACCTACAAGTCCATTTTTATCCAACACCGCTCAGACACACAGTGATCTAGGGATGGCGCTTTTGCTTCATTCTCAAAGATGGGGATAAAGGCTTACAGCACCTGGTATTCCCAGGCGGTCTCCCATCCAAGTACTAACCAGGCCCTACCCTGCTTAGCTTCCGAGATCAGACGAGATCGGGCGTGTTTCAGGGTGGTATGGCCGTAAGCAACCTCAAACCCTATAAACAGGCTGTTTATACATGCTAAAACGCCACTTAACAAATCCAATGTTGAATAGGACATTGATCATCTGGATTTCTCCACAAATCCAAGCACAAGAAGCCACGAAAAATGAGCTTTTCCACCTAACGAGAATTTTCTGACTACTCATCATCTGATAAAGTTTTTACTATCTTTGATTACCTACAAGTCCATTTTTATCCAACACCGCTCAGACACACAGTGATCTAGGGATGGCGTTTTGCTTCATTCTCAAAGATGGGGATAAAGGCTTACAGCACCTGGTATTCCCAGGCGGTCTCCCATCCAAGTACTAACCAGGCCCTACCCTGCTTAGCTTCCGAGATCAGACGAGATCGGGCGTGTTTCAGGGTGGTATGGCCGTAAGCAACCTCAAACCCTATAAACACGCTTGTTTATACATGCTAAAACGCCACTTAACAAATCCAATGTTGAATAGGACATTGATCATCTGGATTTCTCCACAAATCCAAGCACAAGAAGCCACGAAAATGAGCTTTTCCACCTAACGAGAATTTTCTGACTACTCATCATCTGATAAAGTTTCTTACTATCTTTGATTACCTACAAGTCCATTTTTATCCAACACCGCTCAGACACACAGTGATCTAGGGATGGCGCTTTTTTCATTTCATTCTCAAAGATGGGGATAAAGGCTTACAGCACCTGGTATTCCCAGGCGGTCTCCCATCCAAGTACTAACCAGGCCCTACCCTGCTTAGCTTCCGAGATCAGACGAGATCGGGCGTGTTTCAGGGTGGTATGGCCGTAAGCAACGGCAAACCCTATAAACACGCTTGTTTATACATGCTAAAACGCCACTTAACAAATCCAATGTTGAATAGGACATTGATCATCTGGATTTCTCCACAAATCCAAGCACAAGAAGCCACGAAAAATGAGCTTTTCCACCTAACGAGAATTTTCTGACTACTCATCATCTGATAAAGTTTTTACTATCTTTGATTACCTACAAGTCCATTTTTATCCAACACCGCTCAGACACACAGTGATCTAGGGATGGCGCTTTTGCTTCATTCTCAAAGATGGGGATAAAGGCTTACAGCACCTGGTATTCCCAGGCGGTCTCCCATCCAAGTACTAACCAGGCCCTACCCTGCTTAGCTTCCGAGATCAGACGAGATCGGGCGTGTTTCAGGGTGGTATGGCCGTAAGCAACCTCAAACCCTATAAACACGCTGTTTATACATGCTAAAACGCCACTTAACAAATCCAATGTTGAATAGGACATTGATCATCTGGATTTCTCCACAAATCCAAGCACAAGAAGCCACTTAAAAATGAGCTTTTCCACCTAACGAGAATTTTCTGACTACTCATCATCTGATAAAGTTTCTTACTATCTTTGATTACCTACAAGTCCATTTTTATCCAACACCGCTCAGACACACAGTGATCTAGGGATGGCGCTTTTGCTTCATTCTCAAAGATGGGGATAAAGGCTTACAGCACCTGGTATTCCCAGGCGGTCTCCCATCCAAGTACTAACCAGGCCCTACCCTGCTTAGCTTCCGAGATCAGACGAGATCGGGCGTGTTTCAGGGTGGTATGGCCGTAAGCAACCTCAAACCCTATAAACAGGCTTGTTTATACATGCTAAAACGCCACTTAACAAATCCAATGTTGAATAGGACATTGATCATCTGGATTTCTCCACAAATCCAAGCACAAGAAGCCACTTAAAAATGAGCTTTTCCACCTAACGAGAATTTTCTGACTACTCATCATCTGATAAAGTTTCTTACTATCTTTGATTACCTACAAGTCCATTTTTATCCAACACCGCTCAGACACACAGTGATCTAGGGATGGATGTTTTGCTTCATTCTCAAAGATGGGGATAAAGGCTTACAGCACCTGGTATTCCCAGGCGGTCTCCCATCCAAGTACTAACCAGGCCCTACCCTGCTTAGCTTCCGAGATCAGACGAGATCGGGCGTGTTTCAGGGTGGTATGGCCGTAAGCAACCTCAAACCCTATAAACAGGCTGTTTATACATGCTAAAACGCCACTTAACAAATCCAATGTTGAATAGGACATTGATCATCTGGATTTCTCCACAAATCCAAGCACAAGAAGCCACTTAAAAATGAGCTTTTCCACCTAACGAGAATTTTCTGACTACTCATCATCTGATAAAGTTTTTACTATCTTTGATTACCTACAAGTCCATTTTTATCCAACACCGCTCAGACACACAGTGATCTAGGGATGGCGCTTTCTTCATTCTCAAAGATGGGGATAAAGGCTTACAGCACCTGGTATTCCCAGGCGGTCTCCCATCCAAGTACTAACCAGGCCCTACCCTGCTTAGCTTCCGAGATCAGACGAGATCGGGCGTGCTCAGGGTGGTATGGCCGTAAGCAACCTCAAACCCTATAAACACGCTTGTTTATACATGCTAAAACGCCACTTAACAAATCCAATGTTGAATAGGACATTGATCATCTGGATTTCTCCACAAATCCAAGCACAAGAAGCCACTTAAAATGAGCTTTTCCACCTAACGAGAATTTTCTGACTACTCATCATCTGATAAAGTTTCTTACTATCTTTGATTACCTACAAGTCCATTTTTATCCAACACCGCTCAGACACACAGTGATCTAGGGATGGATGCTTTTGCTTCATTCTCAAAGATGGGGATAAAGGCTTACAGCACCTGGTATTCCCAGGCGGTCTCCCATCCAAGTACTAACCAGGCCCTACCCTGCTTAGCTTCCGAGATCAGACGAGATCGGGCGTGTTTCAGGGTGGTATGGCCGTAAGCAACGGCAAACCCTATAAACAGGCTGTTTATACATGCTAAAACGCCACTTAACAAATCCAATGTTGAATAGGACATTGATCATCTGGATTTCTCCACAAATCCAAGCACAAGAAGCCACGAAAAATGAGCTTTTCCACCTAACGAGAATTTTCTGACTACTCATCATCTGATAAAGTTTTTACTATCTTTGATTACCTACAAGTCCATTTTTATCCAACACCGCTCAGACACACAGTGATCTAGGGATGGCGCTTTTGTTTTCAATCAAAGATGGGGATAAAGGCTTACAGCACCTGGTATTCCCAGGCGGTCTCCCATCCAAGTACTAACCAGGCCCTACCCTGCTTAGCTTCCGAGATCAGACGAGATCGGGCGTGCTCAGGGTGGTATGGCCGTAAGCAACCTCAAACCCTATAAACACGCTTGTTTATACATGCTAAAACGCCACTTAACAAATCCAATGTTGAATAGGACATTGATCATCTGGATTTCTCCACAAATCCAAGCACAAGAAGCCACTTAAAAATGAGCTTTTCCACCTAACGAGAATTTTCTGACTACTCATCATCTGATAAAGTTTCTTACTATCTTTGATTACCTACAAGTCCATTTTTATCCAACACCGCTCAGACACACAGTGATCTAGGGATGATGTTTCATTTCATTCTCAAAGATGGGGATAAAGGCTTACAGCACCTGGTATTCCCAGGCGGTCTCCCATCCAAGTACTAACCAGGCCCTACCCTGCTTAGCTTCCCGAGATCAGACGAGATCGGGCGTGTTTCAGGGTGGTATGGCCAGAAGCAACCTCAAACCCTATAAACAGGCTGTTTATACATGCTAAAACGCCACTAACAAATCCAATGTTGAATAGGACATTGATCATCTGGATTTCTCCACAAATCCAAGCACAAGAAGCCACGAAAAATGAGCTTTTCCACCTAACGAGAATTTTCTGACTACTCATCATCTGATAAAGTTTTTACTATCTTTGATTACCTACAAGTCCATTTTTATCCAACACCGCTCAGACACACAGTGATCTAGGGATGGCGCTTTTGCTTCATTCTCAAAGATGGGGATAAAGGCTTACAGCACCTGGTATTCCCAGGCGGTCTCCCATCCAAGTACTAACCAGGCCCTACCCTGCTTAGCTTCCGAGATCAGACGAGATCGGGCGTGTTTCAGGGTGGTATGGCCGTAAGCAACGGCAAACCCTATAAACAGGTTTGTTTATACATGCTAAAACGCCACTTAACAAATCCAATGTTGAATAGGACATTGATCATCTGGATTTCTCCACAAATCCAAGCACAAGAAGCCACTAAAAATGAGCTTTTCCACCTAACGAGAATTTTCTGACTACTCATCATCTGATAAAGTTTTTACTATCTTTGATTACCTACAAGTCCATTTTTATCCAACACCGCTCAGACACACAGTGATCTAGGGATGGCGCTTTTGCTTCATTCTCAAAGATGGGGATAAAGGCTTACAGCACCTGGTATTCCCAGGCGGTCTCCCATCCAAGTACTAACCAGGCCCTACCCTGCTTAGCTTCCGAGATCAGACGAGATCGGGCGTGCTCAGGGTGGTATGGCCGTAAGCAACCTCAAACCCTATAAACACGCTTGTTTATACATGCTAAAACGCCACTTAACAAATCCAATGTTGAATAGGACATTGATCATCTGGATTTCTCCACAAATCCAAGCACAAGAAGCCACTTAAAAATGAGCTTTTCCACCTAACGAGAATTTTCTGACTACTCATCATCTGATAAAGTTTCTTACTATCTTTGATTACCTACAAGTCCATTTTTATCCAACACCGCTCAGACACACAGTGATCTAGGGATGGCGCTTTTGCTTCATTCTCAAAGATGGGGATAAAGGCTTACAGCACCTGGTATTCCCAGGCGGTCTCCCATCCAAGTACTAACCAGGCCCTACCCTGCTTAGCTTCCGAGATCAGACGAGATCGGGCGTGTTTCAGGGTGGTATGGCCGTAAGCAACGGCAAACCCTATAAACAGCTTGTTTATACATGCTAAAACGCCACTTAACAAATCCAATGTTGAATAGGACATTGATCATCTGGATTTCTCCACAAATCCAAGCACAAGAAGCCACTTAAAAATGAGCTTTTCCACCTAACGAGAATTTTCTGACTACTCATCATCTGATAAAGTTTTTACTATCTTTGATTACCTACAAGTCCATTTTTATCCAACACCGCTCAGACACACAGTGATCTAGGGATGGCGCTTTTGCTTCATTCTCAAAGATGGGGATAAAGGCTTACAGCACCTGGTATTCCCAGGCGGTCTCCCATCCAAGTACTAACCAGGCCCTACCCTGCTTAGCTTCCGAGATCAGACGAGATCGGGCGTGTTTCAGGGTGGTATGGCCGTAAGCAACCTCAAACCCTATAAACACGCTTGTTTATACATGCTAAAACGCCACTAACAAATCCAATGTTGAATAGGACATTGATCATCTGGATTTCTCCACAAATCCAAGCACAAGAAGCCACTTAAAAATGAGCTTTTCCACCTAACGAGAATTTTCTGACTACTCATCATCTGATAAAGTTTCTTACTATCTTTGATTACCTACAAGTCCATTTTTATCCAACACCGCTCAGACACACAGTGATCTAGGGATGGCGCTTTTGCTTCATTCTCAAAGATGGGGATAAAGGCTTACAGCACCTGGTATTCCCAGGCGGTCTCCCATCCAAGTACTAACCAGGCCCTACCCTGCTTAGCTTCCGAGATCAGACGAGATCGGGCGTGTTTCAGGGTGGTATGGCCGTAAGCAACGGCAAACCCTATAAACAGGCTGTTTATACATGCTAAAACGCCACTTAACAAATCCAATGTTGAATAGGACATTGATCATCTGGATTTCTCCACAAATCCAAGCACAAGAAGCCACTTAAAAATGAGCTTTTCCACCTAACGAGAATTTTCTGACTACTCATCATCTGATAAAGTTTCTTACTATCTTTGATTACCTACAAGTCCATTTTTATCCAACACCGCTCAGACACACAGTGATCTAGGGATGGCGCTTTTGCTTCATTCTCAAAGATGGGGATAAAGGCTTACAGCACCTGGTATTCCCAGGCGGTCTCCCATCCAAGTACTAACCAGGCCCTACCCTGCTTAGCTTCCGAGATCAGACGAGATCGGGCGTGCTCAGGGTGGTATGGCCGTAAGCAACCTCAAACCCTATAAACACGCTGTTTATACATGCTAAAACGCCACTTAACAAATCCAATGTTGAATAGGACATTGATCATCTGGATTTCTCCACAAATCCAAGCACAAGAAGCCACTTAAAAATGAGCTTTTCCACCTAACGAGAATTTTCTGACTACTCATCATCTGATAAAGTTTCTTACTATCTTTGATTACCTACAAGTCCATTTTTATCCAACACCGCTCAGACACACAGTGATCTAGGGATGGCGTTTTGCTTCATTCTCAAAGATGGGGATAAAGGCTTACAGCACCTGGTATTCCCAGGCGGTCTCCCATCCAAGTACTAACCAGGCCCTACCCTGCTTAGCTTCCGAGATCAGACGAGATCGGGCGTGTTTCAGGGTGGTATGGCCGTAAGCAACCTCAAACCCTATAAACACGCTTGTTTATACATGCTAAAACGCCACTTAACAAATCCAATGTTGAATAGGACATTGATCATCTGGATTTCTCCACAAATCCAAGCACAAGAAGCCACTTAAAAATGAGCTTTTCCACCTAACGAGAATTTTCTGACTACTCATCATCTGATAAAGTTTCTTACTATCTTTGATTACCTACAAGTCCATTTTTATCCAACACCGCTCAGACACACAGTGATCTAGGGATGGCGCTTTTTTGCTTCATTCTCAAAGATGGGGATAAAGGCTTACAGCACCTGGTATTCCCAGGCGGTCTCCCATCCAAGTACTAACCAGGCCCTACCCTGCTTAGCTTCCGAGATCAGACGAGATCGGGCGTGTTTCAGGGTGGTATGGCCGTAAGCAACGGCAAACCCTATAAACAGGCTGTTTATACATGCTAAAACGCCACTAACAAATCCAATGTTGAATAGGACATTGATCATCTGGATTTCTCCACAAATCCAAGCACAAGAAGCCACTTAAAAATGAGCTTTTCCACCTAACGAGAATTTTCTGACTACTCATCATCTGATAAAGTTTCTTACTATCTTTGATTACCTACAAGTCCATTTTTATCCAACACCGCTCAGACACACAGTGATCTAGGGATGCGCTTTTGCTTCATTTCAATCAAAGATGGGGATAAAGGCTTACAGCACCTGGTATTCCCAGGCGGTCTCCCATCCAAGTACTAACCAGGCCCTACCCTGCTTAGCTTCCGAGATCAGACGAGATCGGGCGTGCTCAGGGTGGTATGGCCGTAAGCAACCTCAAACCCTATAAACACGCTGTTTATACATGCTAAAACGCCACTTAACAAATCCAATGTTGAATAGGACATTGATCATCTGGATTTCTCCACAAATCCAAGCACAAGAAGCCACTTAAAATGAGCTTTTCCACCTAACGAGAATTTTCTGACTACTCATCATCTGATAAAGTTTTTACTATCTTTGATTACCTACAAGTCCATTTTTATCCAACACCGCTCAGACACACAGTGATCTAGGGATGGCGCTTTTGCTTCATTCTCAAAGATGGGGATAAAGGCTTACAGCACCTGGTATTCCCAGGCGGTCTCCCATCCAAGTACTAACCAGGCCCTACCCTGCTTAGCTTCCGAGATCAGACGAGATCGGGCGTGTTTCAGGGTGGTATGGCCGTAAGCAACGGCAAACCCTATAAACAGGCTGTTTATACATGCTAAAACGCCACTTAACAAATCCAATGTTGAATAGGACATTGATCATCTGGATTTCTCCACAAATCCAAGCACAAGAAGCCATTTAAAAATGAGCTTTTCCACCTAACGAGAATTTTCTGACTACTCATCATCTGATAAAGTTTCTTACTATCTTTGATTACCTACAAGTCCATTTTTATCCAACACCGCTCAGACACACAGTGATCTAGGGATGGCGCTTTTGCTTCATTCTCAAAGATGGGGATAAAGGCTTACAGCACCTGGTATTCCCAGGCGGTCTCCCATCCAAGTACTAACCAGGCCCTACCCTGCTTAGCTTCCGAGATCAGACGAGATCGGGCGTGTTTCAGGGTGGTATGGCCGTAAGCAACCTCAAACCCTATAAACACGCTGTTTATACATGCTAAAACGCCACTAACAAATCCAATGTTGAATAGGACATTGATCATCTGGATTTCTCCACAAATCCAAGCACAAGAAGCCACGAAAATGAGCTTTTCCACCTAACGAGAATTTTCTGACTACTCATCATCTGATAAAGTTTCTTACTATCTTTGATTACCTACAAGTCCATTTTTATCCAACACCGCTCAGACACACAGTGATCTAGGGATGGCGCTTTTGCTTCATTCTCAAAGATGGGGATAAAGGCTTACAGCACCTGGTATTCCCAGGCGGTCTCCCATCCAAGTACTAACCAGGCCCTACCCTGCTTAGCTTCCGAGATCAGACGAGATCGGGCGTGCTTCAGGGTGGTATGGCCGTAAGCAACGGCAAACCCTATAAACAGGCTGTTTATACATGCTAAAACGCCACTTAACAAATCCAATGTTGAATAGGACATTGATCATCTGGATTTCTCCACAAATCCAAGCACAAGAAGCCACTTAAAAATGAGCTTTTCCACCTAACGAGAATTTTCTGACTACTCATCATCTGATAAAGTTTCTTACTATCTTTGATTACCTACAAGTCCATTTTTATCCAACACCGCTCAGACACACAGTGATCTAGGGATGGCGCTTTTGCTTCATTCTCAAAGATGGGGATAAAGGCTTACAGCACCTGGTATTCCCAGGCGGTCTCCCATCCAAGTACTAACCAGGCCCTACCCTGCTTAGCTTCCGAGATCAGACGAGATCGGGCGTGTTTCAGGGTGGTATGGCCGTAAGCAACCTCAAACCCTATAAACACGCTTGTTTATACATGCTAAAACGCCACTTAACAAATCCAATGTTGAATAGGACATTGATCATCTGGATTTCTCCACAAATCCAAGCACAAGAAGCCACTTAAAATGAGCTTTTCCACCTAACGAGAATTTTCTGACTACTCATCATCTGATAAAGTTTCTTACTATCTTTGATTACCTACAAGTCCATTTTTATCCAACACCGCTCAGACACACAGTGATCTAGGGATGGCATTTTTTTGCTTCATTCTCAAAGATGGGGATAAAGGCTTACAGCACCTGGTATTCCCAGGCGGTCTCCCATCCAAGTACTAACCAGGCCCTACCCTGCTTAGCTTCCGAGATCAGACGAGATCGGGCGTGTTTCAGGGTGGTATGGCCGTAAGCAACCTCAAACCCTATAAACACGCTTGTTTATACATGCTAAAACGCCACTTAACAAATCCAATGTTGAATAGGACATTGATCATCTGGATTTCTCCACAAATCCAAGCACAAGAAGCCACTTAAAAATGAGCTTTTCCACCTAACGAGAATTTTCTGACTACTCATCATCTGATAAAGTTTTTACTATCTTTGATTACCTACAAGTCCATTTTTATCCAACACCGCTCAGACACACAGTGATCTAGGGATGCGTTTTGCTTGCTTCATTCTCAAAGATGGGGATAAAGGCTTACAGCACCTGGTATTCCCAGGCGGTCTCCCATCCAAGTACTAACCAGGCCCTACCCTGCTTAGCTTCCGAGATCAGACGAGATCGGGCGTGCTCAGGGTGGTATGGCCGTAAGCAACCTCAAACCCTATAAACACGCTGTTTATACATGCTAAAACGCCACTAACAAATCCAATGTTGAATAGGACATTGATCATCTGGATTTCTCCACAAATCCAAGCACAAGAAGCCACTTAAAAATGAGCTTTTCCACCTAACGAGAATTTTCTGACTACTCATCATCTGATAAAGTTTCTTACTATCTTTGATTACCTACAAGTCCATTTTTATCCAACACCGCTCAGACACACAGTGATCTAGGGATGGCGCTTTTTGCATTTCATTCTCAAAGATGGGGATAAAGGCTTACAGCACCTGGTATTCCCAGGCGGTCTCCCATCCAAGTACTAACCAGGCCCTACCCTGCTTAGCTTCCGAGATCAGACGAGATCGGGCGTGCTCAGGGTGGTATGGCCGTAAGCAACTCAAACCCTATAAACAGGCTGTTTATACATGCTAAAACGCCACTTAACAAATCCAATGTTGAATAGGACATTGATCATCTGGATTTCTCCACAAATCCAAGCACAAGAAGCCATAAAAAAAATGAGCTTTTCCACCTAACGAGAATTTTCTGACTACTCATCATCTGATAAAGTTTCTTACTATCTTTGATTACCTACAAGTCCATTTTTATCCAACACCGCTCAGACACACAGTGATCTAGGGATGGCGTTTTGCTTCATTCTCAAAGATGGGGATAAAGGCTTACAGCACCTGGTATTCCCAGGCGGTCTCCCATCCAAGTACTAACCAGGCCCTACCCTGCTTAGCTTCCGAGATCAGACGAGATCGGGCGTGTTTCAGGGTGGTATGGCCGTAAGCAACCTCAAACCCTATAAACACGCTTGTTTATACATGCTAAAACGCCACTTAACAAATCCAATGTTGAATAGGACATTGATCATCTGGATTTCTCCACAAATCCAAGCACAAGAAGCCACTTAAAAATGAGCTTTTCCACCTAACGAGAATTTTCTGACTACTCATCATCTGATAAAGTTTTTTACTATCTTTGATTACCTACAAGTCCATTTTTATCCAACACCGCTCAGACACACAGTGATCTAGGGATGCTTTTGCTTCATTCTCAAAGATGGGGATAAAGGCTTACAGCACCTGGTATTCCCAGGCGGTCTCCCATCCAAGTACTAACCAGGCCCTACCCTGCTTAGCTTCCGAGATCAGACGAGATCGGGCGTGTTTCAGGGTGGTATGGCCGTAAGCAACGGCAAACCCTATAAACAGGCTGTTTATACATGCTAAAACGCCACTTAACAAATCCAATGTTGAATAGGACATTGATCATCTGGATTTCTCCACAAATCCAAGCACAAGAAGCCACTTAAAAATGAGCTTTTCCACCTAACGAGAATTTTCTGACTACTCATCATCTGATAAAGTTTCTTACTATCTTTGATTACCTACAAGTCCATTTTTATCCAACACCGCTCAGACACACAGTGATCTAGGGATGGCGTTTTGCTTCATTCTCAAAGATGGGGATAAAGGCTTACAGCACCTGGTATTCCCAGGCGGTCTCCCATCCAAGTACTAACCAGGCCCTACCCTGCTTAGCTTCCGAGATCAGACGAGATCGGGCGTGTTTCAGGGTGGTATGGCCGTAAGCAACCTCAAACCCTATAAACACGCTGCTTGTTTATACATGCTAAAACGCCACTTAACAAATCCAATGTTGAATAGGACATTGATCATCTGGATTTCTCCACAAATCCAAGCACAAGAAGCCACTTAAAAATGAGCTTTTCCACCTAACGAGAATTTTCTGACTACTCATCATCTGATAAAGTTTCTTACTATCTTTGATTACCTACAAGTCCATTTTTATCCAACACCGCTCAGACACACAGTGATCTAGGGATGGCGCTTTTGCTTCATTCTCAAAGATGGGGATAAAGGCTTACAGCACCTGGTATTCCCAGGCGGTCTCCCATCCAAGTACTAACCAGGCCCTACCCTGCTTAGCTTCCGAGATCAGACGAGATCGGGCGTGTTTCAGGGTGGTATGGCCGTAAGCAACCTCAAACCCTATAAACAGGCTGTTTATACATGCTAAAACGCCACTTAACAAATCCAATGTTGAATAGGACATTGATCATCTGGATTTCTCCACAAATCCAAGCACAAGAAGCCCACTTAAAAATGAGCTTTTCCACCTAACGAGAATTTTCTGACTACTCATCATCTGATAAAGTTTCTTACTATCTTTGATTACCTACAAGTCCATTTTTATCCAACACCGCTCAGACACACAGTGATCTAGGGATGGCGCTTTTGCTTCATTCTCAAAGATGGGGATAAAGGCTTACAGCACCTGGTATTCCCAGGCGGTCTCCCATCCAAGTACTAACCAGGCCCTACCCTGCTTAGCTTCCGAGATCAGACGAGATCGGGCGTGTTTCAGGGTGGTATGGCCGTAAGCAACCTCAAACCCTATAAACAGGCTTGTTTATACATGCTAAAACGCCACTAACAAATCCAATGTTGAATAGGACATTGATCATCTGGATTTCTCCACAAATCCAAGCACAAGAAGCCATTAAAAATGAGCTTTTCCACCTAACGAGAATTTTCTGACTACTCATCATCTGATAAAGTTTCTTACTATCTTTGATTACCTACAAGTCCATTTTTATCCAACACCGCTCAGACACACAGTGATCTAGGGATGGCGCTTTTGCTTCATTCTCAAAGATGGGGATAAAGGCTTACAGCACCTGGTATTCCCAGGCGGTCTCCCATCCAAGTACTAACCAGGCCCTACCCTGCTTAGCTTCCGAGATCAGACGAGATCGGGCGTGTTTCAGGGTGGTATGGCCGTAAGCAACCTCAAACCCTATAAACACGCTGTTTATACATGCTAAAACGCCACTTAACAAATCCAATGTTGAATAGGACATTGATCATCTGGATTTCTCCACAAATCCAAGCACAAGAAGCCACTTAAAAATGAGCTTTTCCACCTAACGAGAATTTTCTGACTACTCATCATCTGATAAAGTTTCTTACTATCTTTGATTACCTACAAGTCCATTTTTATCCAACACCGCTCAGACACACAGTGATCTAGGGATGGCGCTTTTGCTTCATTCTCAAAGATGGGGATAAAGGCTTACAGCACCTGGTATTCCCAGGCGGTCTCCCATCCAAGTACTAACCAGGCCCTACCCTGCTTAGCTTCCGAGATCAGACGAGATCGGGCGTGCTCAGGGTGGTATGGCCGTAAGCAACCTCAAACCCTATAAACACGCTTGTTTATACATGCTAAAACGCCACTAACAAATCCAATGTTGAATAGGACATTGATCATCTGGATTTCTCCACAAATCCAAGCACAAGAAGCCACTTAAAAATGAGCTTTTCCACCTAACGAGAATTTTCTGACTACTCATCATCTGATAAAGTTTCTTACTATCTTTGATTACCTACAAGTCCATTTTTATCCAACACCGCTCAGACACACAGTGATCTAGGGATGGCGCTTTTGCTTCATTCTCAAAGATGGGGATAAAGGCTTACAGCACCTGGTATTCCCAGGCGGTCTCCCATCCAAGTACTAACCAGGCCCTACCCTGCTTAGCTTCCGAGATCAGACGAGATCGGGCGTGTTTCAGGGTGGTATGGCCGTAAGCAACCTCAAACCCTATAAACAGGGCTTGTTTATACATGCTAAAACGCCACTTAACAAATCCAATGTTGAATAGGACATTGATCATCTGGATTTCTCCACAAATCCAAGCACAAGAAGCCACTTAAAATGAGCTTTTCCACCTAACGAGAATTTTCTGACTACTCATCATCTGATAAAGTTTCTTACTATCTTTGATTACCTACAAGTCCATTTTTATCCAACACCGCTCAGACACACAGTGATCTAGGGATGGCGCTTTTGCTTCATTCTCAAAGATGGGGATAAAGGCTTACAGCACCTGGTATTCCCAGGCGGTCTCCCATCCAAGTACTAACCAGGCCCTACCCTGCTTAGCTTCCGAGATCAGACGAGATCGGGCGTGCTCAGGGTGGTATGGCCGTAAGCAACCTCAAACCCTATAAACACGCTGTTTATACATGCTAAAACGCCACTTAACAAATCCAATGTTGAATAGGACATTGATCATCTGGATTTCTCCACAAATCCAAGCACAAGAAGCCACTTAAAAATGAGCTTTTCCACCTAACGAGAATTTTCTGACTACTCATCATCTGATAAAGTTTCTTACTATCTTTGATTACCTACAAGTCCATTTTTATCCAACACCGCTCAGACACACAGTGATCTAGGGATTTTGCTTCATTCTCAAAGATGGGGATAAAGGCTTACAGCACCTGGTATTCCCAGGCGGTCTCCCATCCAAGTACTAACCAGGCCCTACCCTGCTTAGCTTCCGAGATCAGACGAGATCGGGCGTGTTTCAGGGTGGTATGGCCGTAAGCAACGGCAAACCCTATAAACAGGCTGTTTATACATGCTAAAACGCCACTTAACAAATCCAATGTTGAATAGGACATTGATCATCTGGATTTCTCCACAAATCCAAGCACAAGAAGCCACTTAAAAATGAGCTTTTCCACCTAACGAGAATTTTCTGACTACTCATCATCTGATAAAGTTTCTTACTATCTTTGATTTACCACAAGTCCATTTTTATCCAACACCGCTCAGACACACAGTGATCTAGGGATGGCGCTTTTGCTTCATTCTCAAAGATGGGGATAAAGGCTTACAGCACCTGGTATTCCCAGGCGGTCTCCCATCCAAGTACTAACCAGGCCCTACCCTGCTTAGCTTCCGAGATCAGACGAGATCGGGCGTGCTCAGGGTGGTATGGCCGTAAGCAACCTCAAACCCTATAAACACGCTGTTTATACATGCTAAAACGCCACTTAACAAATCCAATGTTGAATAGGGACATTGATCATCTGGATTTCTCCACAAATCCAAGCACAAGAAGCCACTTAAAAATGAGCTTTTCCACCTAACGAGAATTTTCTGACTACTCATCATCTGATAAAGTTTCTTACTATCTTTGATTACCTACAAGTCCATTTTTATCCAACACCGCTCAGACACACAGTGATCTAGGGATGGCGTTTTGCTTCATTCTCAAAGATGGGGATAAAGGCTTACAGCACCTGGTATTCCCAGGCGGTCTCCCATCCAAGTACTAACCAGGCCCTACCCTGCTTAGCTTCCGAGATCAGACGAGATCGGGCGTGTTTCAGGGTGGTATGGCCGTAAGCAACGGCAAACCCTATAAACAGGCTGTTTATACATGCTAAAACGCCACTTAACAAATCCAATGTTGAATAGGACATTGATCATCTGGATTTCTCCACAAATCCAAGCACAAGAAGCCACTTAAAAATGAGCTTTTCCACCTAACGAGAATTTTCTGACTACTCATCATCTGATAAAGTTTCTTACTATCTTTGATTACCTACAAGTCCATTTTTATCCAACACCGCTCAGACACACAGTGATCTAGGGATGGCGCTTTTGCTTCATTCTCAAAGATGGGGATAAAGGCTTACAGCACCTGGTATTCCCAGGCGGTCTCCCATCCAAGTACTAACCAGGCCCTACCCTGCTTAGCTTCCGAGATCAGACGAGATCGGGCGTGTTCAGGGTGGTATGGCCGTAAGCAAGCAACGGCAAACCCTATAAACAGGCTTGTTTATACATGCTAAAACGCCACTTAACAAATCCAATGTTGAATAGGACATTGATCATCTGGATTTCTCCACAAATCCAAGCACAAGAAGCCACGAAAAATGAGCTTTTCCACCTAACGAGAATTTTCTGACTACTCATCATCTGATAAAGTTTCTTACTATCTTTGATTACCTACAAGTCCATTTTTATCCAACACCGCTCAGACACACAGTGATCTAGGGATGGCGCTTTTGCTTCATTCTCAAAGATGGGGATAAAGGCTTACAGCACCTGGTATTCCCAGGCGGTCTCCCATCCAAGTACTAACCAGGCCCTACCCTGCTTAGCTTCCGAGATCAGACGAGATCGGGCGTGTTTCAGGGTGGTATGGCCGTAAGCAACCTCAAACCCTATAAACACGCTGTTTATACATGCTAAAACGCCACTTAACAAATCCAATGTTGAATAGGACATTGATCATCTGGATTTCTCCACAAATCCAAGCACAAGAAGCCACTTAAAAATGAGCTTTTCCACCTAACGAGAATTTTCTGACTACTCATCATCTGATAAAGTTTCTTACTATCTTTGATTACCTACAAGTCCATTTTTATCCAACACCGCTCAGACACACAGTGATCTAGGGATGGCGCTTTTGCTTCATTCTCAAAGATGGGGATAAAGGCTTACAGCACCTGGTATTCCCAGGCGGTCTCCCATCCAAGTACTAACCAGGCCCTACCCTGCTTAGCTTCCGAGATCAGACGAGATCGGGCGTGTTTCAGGGTGGTATGGCCGTAAGCAACTCAAACCCTATAAACACGCTTGTTTATACATGCTAAAACGCCACTTAACAAATCCAATGTTGAATAGGACATTGATCATCTGGATTTCTCCACAAATCCAAGCACAAGAAGCCACTTAAAATGAGCTTTTCCACCTAACGAGAATTTTCTGACTACTCATCATCTGATAAAGTTTCTTACTATCTTTGATTACCTACAAGTCCATTTTTATCCAACACCGCTCAGACACACAGTGATCTAGGGATGGCGTTTTTTTGCTTCAATCAAAGATGGGGATAAAGGCTTACAGCACCTGGTATTCCCAGGCGGTCTCCCATCCAAGTACTAACCAGGCCCTACCCTGCTTAGCTTCCGAGATCAGACGAGATCGGGCGTGTTTCAGGGTGGTATGGCCGTAAGCAACCTCAAACCCTATAAACACGCTTGTTTATACATGCTAAAACGCCACTTAACAAATCCAATGTTGAATAGGACATTGATCATCTGGATTTCTCCACAAATCCAAGCACAAGAAGCCACTTAAAAATGAGCTTTTCCACCTAACGAGAATTTTCTGACTACTCATCATCTGATAAAGTTTCTTACTATCTTTGATTACCTACAAGTCCATTTTTATCCAACACCGCTCAGACACACAGTGATCTAGGGATGGCGCTTTTGCTTCATTCTCAAAGATGGGGATAAAGGCTTACAGCACCTGGTATTCCCAGGCGGTCTCCCATCCAAGTACTAACCAGGCCCTACCCTGCTTAGCTTCCGAGATCAGACGAGATCGGGCGTGTTTCAGGGTGGTATGGCCGTAAGCAACCTCAAACCCTATAAACACGCTGTTTATACATGCTAAAACGCCACTTAACAAATCCAATGTTGAATAGGACATTGATCATCTGGATTTCTCCACAAATCCAAGCACAAGAAGCCACTTAAAAATGAGCTTTTCCACCTAACGAGAATTTTCTGACTACTCATCATCTGATAAAGTTTCTTACTATCTTTGATTACCTACAAGTCCATTTTTATCCAACACCGCTCAGACACACAGTGATCTAGGGATGGCGCTTTTGCTTCATTCTCAAAGATGGGGATAAAGGCTTACAGCACCTGGTATTCCCAGGCGGTCTCCCATCCAAGTACTAACCAGGCCCTACCCTGCTTAGCTTCCGAGATCAGAGACGAGATCGGGCGTGTTTCAGGGTGGTATGGCCGTAAGCAACGGCAAACCCTATAAACAGGCTGTTTATACATGCTAAAACGCCACTTAACAAATCCAATGTTGAATAGGACATTGATCATCTGGATTTCTCCACAAATCCAAGCACAAGAAGCCACTTAAAAATGAGCTTTTCCACCTAACGAGAATTTTCTGACTACTCATCATCTGATAAAGTTTCTTACTATCTTTGATTACCTACAAGTCCATTTTTATCCAACACCGCTCAGACACACAGTGATCTAGGGATGCATTTTGCTTCATTCTCAAAGATGGGGATAAAGGCTTACAGCACCTGGTATTCCCAGGCGGTCTCCCATCCAAGTACTAACCAGGCCCTACCCTGCTTAGCTTCCGAGATCAGACGAGATCGGGCGTGTTTCAGGGTGGTATGGCCGTAAGCAACGGCAAACCCTATAAACAGGCTGTTTATACATGCTAAAACGCCACTTAACAAATCCAATGTTGAATAGGACATTGATCATCTGGATTTCTCCACAAATCCAAGCACAAGAAGCCACTAAAAATGAGCTTTTCCACCTAACGAGAATTTTCTGACTACTCATCATCTGATAAAGTTTCTTACTATCTTTGATTACCTACAAGTCCATTTTTATCCAACACCGCTCAGACACACAGTGATCTAGGGATGGCGCTTTTGCTTCATTCTCAAAGATGGGGATAAAGGCTTACAGCACCTGGTATTCCCAGGCGGTCTCCCATCCAAGTACTAACCAGGCCCTACCCTGCTTAGCTTCCGAGATCAGACGAGATCGGGCGTGTTTCAGGGTGGTATGGCCGTAAGCAACCTCAAACCCTATAAACACGCTTGTTTATACATGCTAAAACGCCACTTAACAAATCCAATGTTGAATAGGACATTGATCATCTGGATTTCTCCACAAATCCAAGCACAAGAAGCCACTAAAAATGAGCTTTTCCACCTAACGAGAATTTTCTGACTACTCATCATCTGATAAAGTTTCTTACTATCTTTGATTACCTACAAGTCCATTTTTATCCAACACCGCTCAGACACACAGTGATCTAGGGATGGCGCTTTTGCTTCATTCTCAAAGATGGGGATAAAGGCTTACAGCACCTGGTATTCCCAGGCGGTCTCCCATCCAAGTACTAACCAGGCCCTACCCTGCTTAGCTTCCGAGATCAGACGAGATCGGGCGTGTTTCAGGGTGGTATGGCCGTAAGCAACGGCAAACCCTATAAACAGGCTTGTTTATACATGCTAAAACGCCACTTAACAAATCCAATGTTGAATAGGACATTGATCATCTGGATTTCTCCACAAATCCAAGCACAAGAAGCCACGAAAAATGAGCTTTTCCACCTAACGAGAATTTTCTGACTACTCATCATCTGATAAAGTTTCTTACTATCTTTGATTACCTACAAGTCCATTTTTATCCAACACCGCTCAGACACACAGTGATCTAGGGATGGCGCTTTTGCATTTCAATCAAAGATGGGGATAAAGGCTTACAGCACCTGGTATTCCCAGGCGGTCTCCCATCCAAGTACTAACCAGGCCCTACCCTGCTTAGCTTCCGAGATCAGACGAGATCGGGCGTGTTTCAGGGTGGTATGGCCGTAAGCAACCTCAAACCCTATAAACACGCTGTTTATACATGCTAAAACGCCACTTAACAAATCCAATGTTGAATAGGACATTGATCATCTGGATTTCTCCACAAATCCAAGCACAAGAAGCCACTTAAAAATGAGCTTTTCCACCTAACGAGAATTTTCTGACTACTCATCATCTGATAAAGTTTTTACTATCTTTGATTACCTACAAGTCCATTTTTATCCAACACCGCTCAGACACACAGTGATCTAGGGATGGCGTTTTGCTTCATTCTCAAAGATGGGGATAAAGGCTTACAGCACCTGGTATTCCCAGGTGTGTCTCCCATCCAAGTACTAACCAGGCCCTACCCTGCTTAGCTTCCCGAGATCGAGATCAGACGAGATCGGGCGTGTTTCAGGGTGGTATGGCCGTAAGCAACCTCAAACCCTATAAACACGCTGTTTATACATGCTAAAACGCCACTTAACAAATCCAATGTTGAATAGGACATTGATCATCTGGATTTCTCCACAAATCCAAGCACAAGAAGCCACTTAAAAATGAGCTTTTCCACCTAACGAGAATTTTCTGACTACTCATCATCTGATAAAGTTTCTTACTATCTTTGATTACCTACAAGTCCATTTTTATCCAACACCGCTCAGACACACAGTGATCTAGGGATGGCGCTTTTGCTTCATTCTCAAAGATGGGGATAAAGGCTTACAGCACCTGGTATTCCCAGGCGGTCTCCCATCCAAGTACTAACCAGGCCCTACCCTGCTTAGCTTCCGAGATCAGACGAGATCGGGCGTGCTCAGGGTGGTATGGCCGTAAGCAACCTCAAACCCTATAAACACGCTTGTTTATACATGCTAAAACGCCACTTAACAAATCCAATGTTGAATAGGACATTGATCATCTGGATTTCTCCACAAATCCAAGCACAAGAAGCCACTTAAAAATGAGCTTTTCCACCTAACGAGAATTTTCTGACTACTCATCATCTGATAAAGTTTTTACTATCTTTGATTACCTACAAGTCCATTTTTATCCAACACCGCTCAGACACACAGTGATCTAGGGATGGCGCTTTTGCTTCATTCTCAAAGATGGGGATAAAGGCTTACAGCACCTGGTATTCCCAGGCGGTCTCCCATCCAAGTACTAACCAGGCCCTACCCTGCTTAGCTTCCGAGATCAGACGAGATCGGGCGTGTTTCAGGGTGGTATGGCCGTAAGCAACCTCAAACCCTATAAACACGCTGTTTATACATGCTAAAACGCCACTTAACAAATCCAATGTTGAATAGGACATTGATCATCTGGATTTCTCCACAAATCCAAGCACAAGAAGCCATTTAAAAATGAGCTTTTCCACCTAACGAGAATTTTCTGACTACTCATCATCTGATAAAGTTTCTTACTATCTTTGATTACCTACAAGTCCATTTTTATCCAACACCGCTCAGACACACAGTGATCTAGGGATGGCGCTTTTGCTTCATTCTCAAAGATGGGGATAAAGGCTTACAGCACCTGGTATTCCCAGGCGGTCTCCCATCCAAGTACTAACCAGGCCCTACCCTGCTTAGCTTCCGAGATCAGACGAGATCGGGCGTGTTTCAGGGTGGTATGGCCGTAAGCAACGGCAAACCCTATAAACAGGCTTGTTTATACATGCTAAAACGCCACTTAACAAATCCAATGTTGAATAGGACATTGATCATCTGGATTTCTCCACAAATCCAAGCACAAGAAGCCACTTAAAAATGAGCTTTTCCACCTAACGAGAATTTTCTGACTACTCATCATCTGATAAAGTTTCTTACTATCTTTGATTACCTACAAGTCCATTTTTATCCAACACCGCTCAGACACACAGTGATCTAGGGATGGCGCTTTTGCTTCATTCTCAAAGATGGGGATAAAGGCTTACAGCACCTGGTATTCCCAGGCGGTCTCCCATCCAAGTACTAACCAGGCCCTACCCTGCTTAGCTTCCGAGATCAGACGAGATCGGGCGTGTTCAGGGTGGTATGGCCGTAAGCAACCTCAAACCCTATAAACAGGCTGTTTATACATGCTAAAACGCCACCTAACAAATCCAATGTTGAATAGGACATTGATCATCTGGATTTCTCCACAAATCCAAGCACAAGAAGCCAATTTAAAATGAGCTTTTCCACCTAACGAGAATTTTCTGACTACTCATCATCTGATAAAGTTTCTTACTATCTTTGATTACCTACAAGTCCATTTTTATCCAACACCGCTCAGACACACAGTGATCTAGGGATGGCGTTTTGCTTCATTCTCAAAGATGGGGATAAAGGCTTACAGCACCTGGTATTCCCAGGCGGTCTCCCATCCAAGTACTAACCAGGCCCTACCCTGCTTAGCTTCCGAGATCAGACGAGATCGGGCGTGTTCAGGGTGGTATGGCCGTAAGCAACCTCAAACCCTATAAACACGCTTGTTTATACATGCTAAAACGCCACTTAACAAATCCAATGTTGAATAGGACATTGATCATCTGGATTTCTCCACAAATCCAAGCACAAGAAGCCATTTAAAATGAGCTTTTCCACCTAACGAGAATTTTCTGACTACTCATCATCTGATAAAGTTTCTTACTATCTTTGATTACCTACAAGTCCATTTTTATCCAACACCGCTCAGACACACAGTGATCTAGGGATGGCGCTTTTGCTTCATTCTCAAAGATGGGGATAAAGGCTTACAGCACCTGGTATTCCCAGGCGGTCTCCCATCCAAGTACTAACCAGGCCCTACCCTGCTTAGCTTCCGAGATCAGACGAGATCGGGCGTGTTCAGGGTGGTATGGCCGTAAGCAACCTCAAACCCTATAAACAGGCTGTTTTATACATGCTAAAACGCCACTTAACAAATCCAATGTTGAATAGGACATTGATCATCTGGATTTCTCCACAAATCCAAGCACAAGAAGCCACTTAAAAATGAGCTTTTCCACCTAACGAGAATTTTCTGACTACTCATCATCTGATAAAGTTTCTTACTATCTTTGATTACCTACAAGTCCATTTTTATCCAACACCGCTCAGACACACAGTGATCTAGGGATGGCGCTTTTGCTTCATTCTCAAAGATGGGGATAAAGGCTTACAGCACCTGGTATTCCCAGGCGGTCTCCCATCCAAGTACTAACCAGGCCCTACCCTGCTTAGCTTCCGAGATCAGACGAGATCGGGCGTGTTTCAGGGTGGTATGGCCGTAAGCAACCTCAAACCCTATAAACAGGCTTGTTTATACATGCTAAAACGCCACTTAACAAATCCAATGTTGAATAGGACATTGATCATCTGGATTTCTCCACAAATCCAAGCACAAGAAGCCACTTAAAAATGAGCTTTTCCACCTAACGAGAATTTTCTGACTACTCATCATCTGATAAAGTTTCTTACTATCTTTGATTACCTACAAGTCCATTTTTATCCAACACCGCTCAGACACACAGTGATCTAGGGATGGCGCTTTTGCTTCATTCTCAAAGATGGGGATAAAGGCTTACAGCACCTGGTATTCCCAGGCGGTCTCCCATCCAAGTACTAACCAGGCCCTACCCTGCTTAGCTTCCGAGATCAGACGAGATCGGGCGTGCTCAGGGTGGTATGGCCGTAAGCAAACCTCAAACCCTATAAACACGCTGTTTATACATGCTAAAACGCCACTTAACAAATCCAATGTTGAATAGGACATTGATCATCTGGATTTCTCCACAAATCCAAGCACAAGAAGCCACTTAAAAATGAGCTTTTCCACCTAACGAGAATTTTCTGACTACTCATCATCTGATAAAGTTTCTTACTATCTTTGATTACCTACAAGTCCATTTTTATCCAACACCGCTCAGACACACAGTGATCTAGGGATGGCGCTTTTGCTTCATTCTCAAAGATGGGGATAAAGGCTTACAGCACCTGGTATTCCCAGGCGGTCTCCCATCCAAGTACTAACCAGGCCCTACCCTGCTTAGCTTCCGAGATCAGACGAGATCGGGCGTGTTTCAGGGTGGTATGGCCGTAAGCAACCTCAAACCCTATAAACAGGCTGTTTATACATGCTAAAACGCCACTAACAAATCCAATGTTGAATAGGACATTGATCATCTGGATTTTCCACAAATCCAAGCACAAGAAGCCACTTAAAAATGAGCTTTTCCACCTAACGAGAATTTTCTGACTACTCATCATCTGATAAAGTTTTTACTATCTTTGATTACCTACAAGTCCATTTTTATCCAACACCGCTCAGACACACAGTGATCTAGGGATGGCGCTTTTGCTTCATTCTCAAAGATGGGGATAAAGGCTTACAGCACCTGGTATTCCCAGTATGTCTCCCATCCAAGTACTAACCAGGCCCTACCCTGCTTAGCTTCCGAGATCAGACGAGATCGGGCGTGTTTCAGGGTGGTATGGCCGTAAGCAACGGCAAACCCTATAAACAGGCTGTTTATACATGCTAAAACGCCACTTAACAAATCCAATGTTGAATAGGACATTGATCATCTGGATTTCTCCACAAATCCAAGCACAAGAAGCCACTTAAAAATGAGCTTTTCCACCTAACGAGAATTTTCTGACTACTCATCATCTGATAAAGTTTCTTACTATCTTTGATTACCTACAAGTCCATTTTTATCCAACACCGCTCAGACACACAGTGATCTAGGGATGGCGCTTTTGCTTCATTCTCAAAGATGGGGATAAAGGCTTACAGCACCTGGTATTCCCAGGCGGTCTCCCATCCAAGTACTAACCAGGCCCTACCCTGCTTAGCTTCCGAGATCAGACGAGATCGGGCGTGTTTCAGGGTGGTATGGCCGTAAGCAACCTCAAACCCTATAAACACGCTGTTTATACATGCTAAAACGCCACTTAACAAATCCAATGTTGAATAGGACATTGATCATCTGGATTTCTCCACAAATCCAAGCACAAGAAGCCACTTAAAAATGAGCTTTTCCACCTAACGAGAATTTTCTGACTACTCATCATCTGATAAAGTTTCTTACTATCTTTGATTACCTACAAGTCCATTTTTATCCAACACCGCTCAGACACACAGTGATCTAGGGATGGCGCTTTTGCTTCATTCTCAAAGATGGGGATAAAGGCTTACAGCACCTGGTATTCCCAGGCGGTCTCCCATCCAAGTACTAACCAGGCCCTACCCTGCTTAGCTTCCGAGATCAGACGAGATCGGGCGTGCTCAGGGTGGTATGGCCGTAAGCAACCTCAAACCCTATAAACACGCTGTTTATACATGCTAAAACGCCACTTAACAAATCCAATGTTGAATAGGACATTGATCATCTGGATTTCTCCACAAATCCAAGCACAAGAAGCCACTTAAAAATGAGCTTTTCCACCTAACGAGAATTTTCTGACTACTCATCATCTGATAAAGTTTCTTACTATCTTTGATTACCTACAAGTCCATTTTTATCCAACACCGCTCAGACACACAGTGATCTAGGGATGGCGTTTTGCTTCATTCTCAAAGATGGGGATAAAGGCTTACAGCACCTGGTATTCCCAGGCGGTCTCCCATCCAAGTACTAACCAGGCCCTACCCTGCTTAGCTTCCGAGATCAGACGAGATCGGGCGTGTTTCAGGGTGGTATGGCCGTAAGCAACCTCAAACCCTATAAACAGGCTTGTTTATACATGCTAAAACGCCACTTAACAAATCCAATGTTGAATAGGACATTGATCATCTGGATTTCTCCACAAATCCAAGCACAAGAAGCCACTTAAAAATGAGCTTTTCCACCTAACGAGAATTTTCTGACTACTCATCATCTGATAAAGTTTCTTACTATCTTTGATTACCTACAAGTCCATTTTTATCCAACACCGCTCAGACACACAGTGATCTAGGGATGGCGCTTTTGCTTCATTCTCAAAGATGGGGATAAAGGCTTACAGCACCTGGTATTCCCAGGCGGTCTCCCATCCAAGTACTAACCAGGCCCTACCCTGCTTAGCTTCCGAGATCAGACGAGATCGGGCGTGCTCAGGGTGGTATGGCCGTAAGCAACCTCAAACCCTATAAACACGCTGTTTATACATGCTAAAACGCCACTTAACAAATCCAATGTTGAATAGGACATTGATCATCTGGATTTCTCCACAAATCCAAGCACAAGAAGCCACGAAAAATGAGCTTTTCCACCTAACGAGAATTTTCTGACTACTCATCATCTGATAAAGTTTCTTACTATCTTTGATTACCTACAAGTCCATTTTTATCCAACACCGCTCAGACACACAGTGATCTAGGGATGGCGCTTTGCTTCATTCTCAAAGATGGGGATAAAGGCTTACAGCACCTGGTATTCCCAGGCGGTCTCCCATCCAAGTACTAACCAGGCCCTACCCTGCTTAGCTTCCGAGATCAGACGAGATCGGGCGTGTTTCAGGGTGGTATGGCCGTAAGCAACGGCAAACCCTATAAACAGGCTGTTTATACATGCTAAAACGCCACTTAACAAATCCAATGTTGAATAGGACATTGATCATCTGGATTTCTCCACAAATCCAAGCACAAGAAGCCATTTAAAATGAGCTTTTCCACCTAACGAGAATTTTCTGACTACTCATCATCTGATAAAGTTTCTTACTATCTTTGATTACCTACAAGTCCATTTTTATCCAACACCGCTCAGACACACAGTGATCTAGGGATGGCGCTTTTGCTTCATTCTCAAAGATGGGGATAAAGGCTTACAGCACCTGGTATTCCCAGGCGGTCTCCCATCCAAGTACTAACCAGGCCCTACCCTGCTTAGCTTCCGAGATCAGACGAGATCGGGCGTGTTTCAGGGTGGTATGGCCGTAAGCAACCTCAAACCCTATAAACACGCTTGTTTATACATGCTAAAACGCCACTTAACAAATCCAATGTTGAATAGGACATTGATCATCTGGATTTCTCCACAAATCCAAGCACAAGAAGCCACATTTAAAAATGAGCTTTTCCACCTAACGAGAATTTTCTGACTACTCATCATCTGATAAAGTTTCTTACTATCTTTGATTACCTACAAGTCCATTTTTATCCAACACCGCTCAGACACACAGTGATCTAGGGATGGCGCTTTTGCTTCATTCTCAAAGATGGGGATAAAGGCTTACAGCACCTGGTATTCCCAGGCGGTCTCCCATCCAAGTACTAACCAGGCCCTACCCTGCTTAGCTTCCGAGATCAGACGAGATCGGGCGTGCTCAGGGTGGTATGGCCGTAAGCAACCTCAAACCCTATAAACACGCTGTTTATACATGCTAAAACGCCACTTAACAAATCCAATGTTGAATAGGACATTGATCATCTGGATTTCTCCACAAATCCAAGCACAAGAAGCCACTTAAAAATGAGCTTTTCCACCTAACGAGAATTTTCTGACTACTCATCATCTGATAAAGTTTTTACTATCTTTGATTACCTACAAGTCCATTTTTATCCAACACCGCTCAGACACACAGTGATCTAGGGATGGCGCTTTTGCTTCATTCTCAAAGATGGGGATAAAGGCTTACAGCACCTGGTATTCCCAGGCGGTCTCCCATCCAAGTACTAACCAGGCCCTACCCTGCTTAGCTTCCGAGATCAGACGAGATCGGGCGTGTTTCAGGGTGGTATGGCCGTAAGCAACAACCTCAAACCCTATAAACACGCTGTTTATACATGCTAAAACGCCACTTAACAAATCCAATGTTGAATAGGACATTGATCATCTGGATTTCTCCACAAATCCAAGCACAAGAAGCCACGAAAAATGAGCTTTTCCACCTAACGAGAATTTTCTGACTACTCATCATCTGATAAAGTTTCTTACTATCTTTGATTACCTACAAGTCCATTTTTATCCAACACCGCTCAGACACACAGTGATCTAGGGATGGCGCTTTTGCTTCATTCTCAAAGATGGGGATAAAGGCTTACAGCACCTGGTATTCCCAGGCGGTCTCCCATCCAAGTACTAACCAGGCCCTACCCTGCTTAGCTTCCGAGATCAGACGAGATCGGGCGTGTTTCAGGGTGGTATGGCCGTAAGCAACCTCAAACCCTATAAACACGCTTGTTTATACATGCTAAAACGCCACTAACAAATCCAATGTTGAATAGGACATTGATCATCTGGATTTCTCCACAAATCCAAGCACAAGAAGCCATTAAAAAAAATGAGCTTTTCCACCTAACGAGAATTTTCTGACTACTCATCATCTGATAAAGTTTCTTACTATCTTTGATTACCTACAAGTCCATTTTTATCCAACACCGCTCAGACACACAGTGATCTAGGGATGGCGCTTTTGCTTCATTCTCAAAGATGGGGATAAAGGCTTACAGCACCTGGTATTCCCAGGCGGTCTCCCATCCAAGTACTAACCAGGCCCTACCCTGCTTAGCTTCCGAGATCAGACGAGATCGGGCGTGTTTCAGGGTGGTATGGCCGTAAGCAACCTCAAACCCTATAAACAGGCTTGTTTATACATGCTAAAACGCCACTTAACAAATCCAATGTTGAATAGGACATTGATCATCTGGATTTCTCCACAAATCCAAGCACAAGAAGCCACTTAAAAATGAGCTTTTCCACCTAACGAGAATTTTCTGACTACTCATCATCTGATAAAGTTTCTTACTATCTTTGATTACCTACAAGTCCATTTTTATCCAACACCGCTCAGACACACAGTGATCTAGGGATGGCGCTTTTGCTTCATTCTCAAAGATGGGGATAAAGGCTTACAGCACCTGGTATTCCCAGGCGGTCTCCCATCCAAGTACTAACCAGGCCCTACCCTGCTTAGCTTCCGAGATCAGACGAGATCGGGCGTGTTTCAGGGTGGTATGGCCGTAAGCAACCTCAAACCCTATAAACACGCTGTTTATACATGCTAAAACGCCACTTAACAAATCCAATGTTGAATAGGACATTGATCATCTGGATTTCTCCACAAATCCAAGCACAAGAAGCCACTTAAAAATGAGCTTTTCCACCTAACGAGAATTTTCTGACTACTCATCATCTGATAAAGTTTCTTACTATCTTTGATTACCTACAAGTCCATTTTTATCCAACACCGCTCAGACACACAGTGATCTAGGGATGGCGTTTTGCTTCATTCTCAAAGATGGGGATAAAGGCTTACAGCACCTGGTATTCCCAGGCGGTCTCCCATCCAAGTACTAACCAGGCCCTACCCTGCTTAGCTTCCGAGATCAGACGAGATCGGGCGTGTTTCAGGGTGGTATGGCCGTAAGCAACGGCAAACCCTATAAACAGGCTGTTTATACATGCTAAAACGCCACTAACAAATCCAATGTTGAATAGGACATTGATCATCTGGATTTCTCCACAAATCCAAGCACAAGAAGCCACTTAAAAATGAGCTTTTCCACCTAACGAGAATTTTCTGACTACTCATCATCTGATAAAGTTTTTACTATCTTTGATTACCTACAAGTCCATTTTTATCCAACACCGCTCAGACACACAGTGATCTAGGGATGGCTTTTTTGCTTCATTCTCAAAGATGGGGATAAAGGCTTACAGCACCTGGTATTCCCAGGCGGTCTCCCATCCAAGTACTAACCAGGCCCTACCCTGCTTAGCTTCCGAGATCAGACGAGATCGGGCGTGCTCAGGGTGGTATGGCCGTAAGCAACCTCAAACCCTATAAACACGCTGTTTATACATGCTAAAACGCCACTTAACAAATCCAATGTTGAATAGGACATTGATCATCTGGATTTCTCCACAAATCCAAGCACAAGAAGCCACGAAAAATGAGCTTTTCCACCTAACGAGAATTTTCTGACTACTCATCATCTGATAAAGTTTCTTACTATCTTTGATTACCTACAAGTCCATTTTTATCCAACACCGCTCAGACACACAGTGATCTAGGGATCACCGGCCCCGGTCTCCAAGGGTTTGGCCCGTTCCGTTTCCCCAACAACAGGCCTGTTATTAAAATTTACCTTTTATGTAAACCACAAATTAAAATTTTTTTAAACCTTTCCAAAAAGGGAAGAAAATGGCCCAATAGGAAATTTTCTCACTAAAGTTTTTCCTTTCCCGAAACCCCTTTAAAAATCAATTTAACAAATGTGTTAAGCACTTTGGAAAACCCCTTTGGCCCCTCCAGGGTTTCCTCGTTCAACCAGTATTTATTCTAAACCAACCTTTTTTCCCCCGCAAACCCCAAAAAATTTTAATGTAAAGGCCCAACAACCAGGGGAAAAGGCCCCCAAAGAAACCACAAATGGTTTTTAAATTTTCAACCATATAAATTTTAACTTACCTAAATCCTTAAAGGGAGACATGATTTAATCCCAAAAAAACCACCCGTTCCATCCTTTGTTCCCTTTTAGTATTTCAACCCCCGGGGTTTAAGAAGCCCAAAATTTAAATTCTGGTTTCCCAAAATACAGTTTCCCTTAGTTTAATAAGGAAATGATTTCAATCAAACCTAAACCTTTTAATCAAAATTACACCACAAGGCTTAAAGGGTTTCCCCCAAAAAAAAGGGTTCCACCTATTTCCCCCACCTTTGCCCCGTCGGTCTTAATCCCAACCTAAGGGTGGTTTAACAAAAAAACCAAATATTTAACATTTTCCCACCAAGCACAAAGCCCAAAATTTTCCATAACAATTTCGTAATCTGTAAAACCTTTAAAAGTTTTTACCAACCCCAACCTTAGGATTTCTTTTTAAAAAAAGACAGACCTTCCAAGGGCCCTCCAAAACCAGTTCCCGCTACTTCCGAAACATTTTTTGATTTAACAACCCAAAAGGGGTTTAAGAAAAGCTACAACCTGTTATGGGCCCCTCATTCTCACAACCACCGAGCCAAAGTTTACTAACGAATTTTTGATATACACGAAACCATTCTTTATACCAAGCAACCAACCCCCCAAACCCAATCTGGAAGGCTTTCATTTAAAAAGCACGGAAATTAAAAGGGTTTTAAAGAAAGCCTCCCTTTAATAAAATCAGGTTTACCAAGCAAACCCAAACCCAAAAGGTTTTCTCAAACCTCAAAATGGAAAGGTACACTGGTTTCCCACTCCAAAAAACCCCCGAATTTTCAATTTATAAGGGTTTATGAAAAACCTTATAACCCCAAAACCACATGTTGAAATTTATCAATGGATTTCCAAAAAGGGATTTTTCCCCCGATTCCGGCCCTCTTAAATTTTCCTTGTTCCAAGCATTTTTGGGAGCAAGAACCAATAAAACTTTTAAACTCCCAAAAAAAAGGGTTGATCGGTTTCAAACAAGAAAGCCATAAAGTTTCCAAAAGTTTGGTAATCATTATAAATTTTAACTTGAAAGAAATTTTACAACCTGAAAGTTGGTACGTTTCCCAAAAAGGGGAAAGCTTAAAATGGTTTCCCTCATTAAATTAACCGGCCCTCCAATTCAAAAACCCATGGGCCTTTTCAACACCCAAACCCAAAAGTTTTAATGTAAAAAAATTAAGCTTTTCCGTTTTTTAAAACAGGGAAAATTCAACAAAAAATTTTTTAATTTAATCCTATTTTCATACTTTTAAAACCCAAACCATTTTAAGGATATCAATGGGATTTAACCGGGAAACCCCGGATCCCCCACGTTGCCCACTGTTTTTGGGGGGAAACCATTAAACCTAACAAAAACAAACCTTTAAATGAAATTACAACCCAAAAACCCATGATTTCCCAACCAAGAAACCCTTTCCCCAAAAAAATTTTCATTTAAACACCCTTTTAACCGCTTTACCAAAATTTTTCCAAGTTGGACAAAGGATTACAACCACCAGGCCATTAAAACCCCCACCGTTACCAATCAAGGTCCTTTTATAAACCCAAACCCAAAAACCCCAAAAATTTTCATCTAAACCAAAATTAAGATGTTCATTTTTAAACCAAGCAAACCCAAACCCTTTACTTCAGACTTGTCCAAGGGTAACTTTAAACCTTAACCTTTTCCAAAACCCCAAACCATTAACATTTCAATTTTAAAAAAAGCCTTTTAAAAATCCACCAAAATTCACACCATTCAAAAGTTAAAGGGCCTTGTTTTTCCAACCCAAACACGTGTTTTCCCAACAAAATAAAAAGTTTAACCTTTCCACAACCAAAGCCCAAAACCCACCGGGATTCCATTAATGAAAGCCAACTTTCCAGCCTTTTTTCCAAAGCTAACAACCATGTGTTAGATTGCAACGGTTTCCCAAACCCAAACCCAAAAGTTTCCTTTTTCCGGCCACAATCGAAATTATTTTCCCAACTAACCAAAGCCAAAAGTTAAAATTAAAAACTTAAAAAATTTTCACTATTTCCATCATTTAAAACCCTGTTTCCCCAAATAAAAACATCTTTTAAAAAAAACACCTTTTTCAAACCCCCAAAAAATCCATGTTAATGGAATTCATGTTTACCCAAACCCCAAAAACCTTTTTTCAAATTTGGAATTATCGTTTCCCTTTTCACAACCAAAAACCCCCCTAACAATTTAAAATTTTAAAATTTAATTGGGAACTCCTTTTAAAAGCCCAAATATTTCCCCGGGATTAAATTTTAAGGGTTTTCTAATTTCAAACCATCCGCCAACAGACAAAATTTTTTAAGGGTAAAAACCCAAAAAGGGCCCCCAAAAGCTTCCAAATTTATAAATCTTTTTAAAAAAAAGTAATAAAAAGCTTTAAAACAAAATTATTATAAATTTTAAAACTTTAAAAGTCCCTTTTAAACCTCACTAAGTTTCAATTTAGGGGTTATGATCCAAATCCCTTTTTAAATTAACAGCAAACTTTTTTCCAATGATGGGTTGGTTTTAAACCAACGAACCTTAAATATTTAACCAAACCCCACTAACAAAGGGAAAAATTTAATTTGTTTCCCCAAAAAACCCAAAACTTTAAAGGGCCCCCCAAAAGGAAAGGTTTACCGATTCCAACCTCACCACACCCAAGCCACCCAGTTTTAAATTTTCATTAAGTTTTGAAACCCAACTTTTTCCCCACAACAACCAGCTAAATGCTTGTTTCCAAAAAAAAATTTGGCTTTCCCTCAATTAAAACTCTTACTTAAAAACAAACCTTAAGGTCTTATCCCAAAATGGCAAAGAAAAGGTTTACCAAAAGGGGGCTTAATTTTTTTCCCAAACCCAAACCAAAGCTTCCCAACAGAATTTGTTTCAAAGGGGGATAAACCCTTTAACTTTTACCCAAATTTAAAAGCCTTTTTTAAATGGGTCCACAATCCCGGCCCCGGTTTTCACCTTTAAATTTTAATCAGAAAAGTCCAACCGGTTAAACTTTAAACCCCCAACAAAAACCCTTTAATAAAAAAAGGTTTCCCACACGAAACAAACTTTTATTCCCAACAATTTTCCCTTCCCATAGTTTTTGGGTTATTAAAAACAACCCAACCAACAGGCGTTCCCCAACAAAAAAGGCACTGTTTCAAAACGGGGGCCCCCCTTTGGGTTCCCAACAAACCTTTCTTTACAACTAAAAAAATTTTTTAAATTCATTTTCCAATCCAACCAAAAAGGGAAAATGACTTTCCAAAAAAACCACCCAAAAAGTTTCCACTTTTATACCTCTCTTTTTCCCTTTGAACCGGGAGGTTTCCCTAACCAAAATAAAGTTTTACTATTTCGCCCATTAAATTTCCCAATATTCCGATTCCCAAAGCAGAGCCAGGTTTAAACAAGAACCCCATAAATTTTTTAATTTAAAAAAACTAAAATTTATATATCTCACCAATAGAAGCCCTTTAAAATGGTTTCACACTTTTTAACTCCATTAAAATTTTTAACGCCCTTTTTCCCGAGACCGGTCAGGGTGGCCTGCACTAAATATAATTTCATGTAAGGGCCCATCGGAAAGGACCTGTTCTCCAATCAAAAACGGGCCCTAAAGGCCCCCCAAAAGTTTATCATGAAAAGAAACAAAATTTTGGGGAAAAAATTTATTTCCAAACCGCCAAGAACAAAGAGCTTTCACAAGAGTTTGCTCCACTGAAAGTTTCTATTTATCCCCTACCCTTCCCAGACACGGATCGGGCTTTTCATGATGGGGTAAGACAGCACCTTTCCGGTTTCCCCCCCAAAAACACCACCCTGTAGCCAGTCGGGTCTTCCCGGGAAAAGAAAGCCCCTAAACTTTTTATACATCTAAAAGTTAAAACCATTTAATTATATCATTTTCCACAACCAACAAGGCAGAAAAGGCTTTTCCACTAAGATTTTAACCCCACACTGTAATTTCAGTTCCAACCATTTACCACACCCAGCACCGGTTAGGCGCTTTTTTCTCAAGTGGGGATAAGCCCACCTTTCCGGTTATCAGTAAAGCCACCCCAAACCAGTAGGAGATGGCTCTATTAATCAACTAACCCAAAAGCTTTTACACAAACCCGACAACCATGTAATACATTTCATTATTTTCCAACACGCAGAAAATGACTTCCCCTTAATTTCATCTCAATGATAAAGTTACACTTATCCACCCCTTTAAAAAATCCGGGCCGTTTTAAAGGATAGGTTTTTCCCAAAGGGAAATTCCCGGTTATCCAAACCCCAAACCTGGGCCCCCTTTCCGGATTTAAATCCAGGGGCCTCTAAAATAAAACTTTTACTCAAATCAACAATCAAGTTTAACTTGATACGTTCCAAATCCAACCGGAAAAGTTTCATCGTTTTTCTCTCAATGAAATTTTTCCACTTTCCCATCCATTTAACAGCTCACCCTGTCTAGGGATGCGCTCATTTAAAGGGGAAAGGCCAAATTTTCCCCTTAACAGCCAAACCCCCCAAACCAGTGAAATTTTCAGGTTCTAAAAACCAAACCCAAAATTTTTAACAAACCCCACAAACAGTAAAGTTTATCCTAATTTTACCAAACCCAAAATTTAAAGAGTTTACCAAATTGATAATTTAACCTTGTACCAAATCATTTTCACCGCTCACCGTTTGGAAAAATCAAAGTGGGGATAAAGCTCAACCTATTAGGGGGACAGTAAACCATTTCCCTGTTGTTAGAAGAACGTTTTAAAAACCCAAAATAAACCTTTTAATCAGAACCACAAAATTTTAATACTACTA
This sequence comes from Toxotes chatareus, assembly GCA_016801885.1. Classification (NCBI taxonomy): domain Eukaryota; kingdom Metazoa; phylum Chordata; class Actinopteri; family Toxotidae; genus Toxotes; species Toxotes chatareus. The sequence goes on along the minus strand of JAFBJY010001190.1, from coordinate 2,714 downwards.
TTTTCCAAATCCAACACGAGCCAAAATAGTTTCCTGTTTTTAATAACTTAAGTTTTATTTTGGCCAAAGTCTTTTCCCACCGCTAGCCAGATCAGGGTGGATTCCGGGGAAAGGTCAGCCGCAGGCCCAATTCCCCCTACTGTACCCCCTTTTAAGGGAAGGCCTTGGTTTAAAAACCAAACCTTTTAACCCGCTAAACCCAAAACCTTTTAAAATTTTAATTTTTCCAAAACCTAAAATTTTCAAAGATTTCATCAATGAAAATTTCATTTTTTTCCCAGCCTTTATCCAAACCTAGCCACTTAGGTGGTTTATCAAGAGGGGTAAGCTATGTAGGTGTTCCAATAAAACCCTTTCGCCCCTAAAAGGAAGGGTTTTTGGGTTTGGGTTAAACCAAATAAAGCACGAAAAGAAAAACCCAAATTTGATAAATTGAAGGGTTTAAATAGACAAACCAAAAATTTTACCACATTTTGACTCCATCTAAAATTTTCTAGATACCAAATTTTTCCAACCCAGCCCTGCTAGTGCTTCCAAAGGGATAAGCTTCAGTGGTATTCCCCGGCCCATAAACCCGACCCTTTTTCCAACAAGAAGGCTTCGGTTAAAACCCAAAAACCCCAAAAGCTTTTACAAAAAACAACCCAAATTTTAAAAGTTGTCATCGATTCCAAAAAACCAAACCCAAAAAGCTTTCCACAATAAATTTTTACACTCATTTGATAAATTTCAATTGGATTAACCCCACAATATAAACCGCCCAACAACATTCTAAGTCTTTTCTTCTTCAATTGAGTTTCAGACCGGTATCTTAAAGGCTCTCCCCCAATATCAACGGCCCTACCTTTGCTTGAATGCAGACTCGGTTTCTAAAAAAGGGGAGGAAAACCCTTAAAAGCTTTCCACTCTAAACCCACACAAATCCACTTTAGTTTTGAATCTGATTTTCCACAATAAACAAGAAGCCAGAAAAAGTTTTTTAAGAAACGACTTCTCATATCTGATAATTTAACTTTGATTATCCTGCTTTTTCCAAACACCAGCACACAGTACTCTAGGATGGCGTTTCATCAAGTGGATGTTTAGCACCTATCTATAAATTCCCCCTTTAACCAGCCCTTTTTAACCTCAATCAGATGTATGGTTTGGTTTGAACCCCCAAAACCTAAAAAAGCTTGTTTATCAAAGCCCAAAAATCCAATTTTTAAAGGCTTTTTGATTTCCTACAAATCCAACCAAAAGCAGACTAAAAGTCCATAACTTTTTTATCTCAATTGATAAAGCTTCCACTTATTATCCCAGTTGGTTTTTCAAACCCCCAGAACCCATCTAGGGCCCGGTAAAGATGGGAGCAAAGGTTTCACACCTAAAGTCTCCTTTAAACCCACAATTCTCTAACCTAGCCGTGATAGGTGTGTCCATATAACGGAAAATCAAAAAATGATTAAACGGCTCACCAAAATTTAAATAACCCTTTAAAACCCAAAAACTTGATTGATTTTCCCTACCAAAGAAAACACTACTAAATTTTCTACAACCCTTTCAATTTCACACCTATTTAAAAGGGCCCTGATAACGTCTCAAACCGGTGATCAATGGCTTTCCAAAGAAATTAGTTACCCAATTTTTCCGCTTCCCCAATCCAAAGCCTCTCATGTGGATATAGGCCAAAACAAGGAAGGGTACTTAAAAGGGTTAAAGCTAAAACCCAAATTTAAAAGTTTCTTTTTGGTATTTCAATCCAATCAAACCAAAACAATTCCCCAGGAGAAATTTTTTCAAAATCGGGATAAATTTTATCTTTATTCCCAGTCCATTTTATTTAATCCCCAACACGGCCCCCAGGAAACAGGAAAACCCAAGAGGGATAAGGCTTCGCACCTACCGGGGTTCAACTATACAACCCTCTCTACTGATGTTAACCCTTTTTCCCCGCGACAGTGTTAAACGTTTTAACCTTAAAAGGTTTTATTCAACTTAAAATCCCCTTTTATAGGCCCTTTATCCACCCACCCGCAAAAGATCAATCATCTTTTCAAAGAAGTTCTAATTTACCCTTATCAGTTTAATTACCTATAACCCATAACCTGCTATAAAATTTCAACGTTTAGGGGCTTAAAAGGAAAAAAGGCTTAACATTACTTTCCACCTCCAAATCCAATATATAAAAGTTTTTCTTGGATTTCCAAATCCACACCACATGCTCACCAAGGTAATTAGGCCTATATATTTTATATTAACCTAAACATTTTAAAGTCACCTCAATCAGGGCCCTTTTTTCCAAAACAGAAAAGTTGCTTTCCCGGGGTTTTCACAATCACTAACAGTTTTACCTTACTTCAACCCAAATAAGTTTTAAGGAGAACCCAATGATCCAAGGGTTAAACCCCAAAAAATAAAAAACTGTATCCATTAAAATCAAAAACCCTATTTTTTCCATTTTAAAAAGCTCCCCCGGGGGGGGCCCAAAATAAATAAAAGGCTTTAAACCCCCAAACCTGTTTAATAAAAGGGGTTCCCTCCCCAAAATAAAGTTTCCCCCGGTTTTTCAAACAACCCATAAAGTTTTTTTTTAAACCAACAACCAAAATAAAAAATTAAAAAAAAATTTTTCCCCCCAAAAAAAAGAATTTATTTCAAAATTTTAAATTCTAAAAAAATTTTTTTTAACCAATTTTTTTTTTCCAAAAAAAAATTTTTTGGGCCCCAATCAA